>NQII01001578.1:441862-465522 GCA_002778355.1 Clitarchus hookeri | reverse complement strand
CGGACTTTTTTTTATAATAATTGGAAAAGAAATACTTGAAACAAAAATAATAATGGAATCAGCTATAGTTAAAATCATGCCAAAAAAAAAAGGTATTGTCACAGCATTGAATTTTAAGAAATTTAACTAAAAATGTAGATAAGTTTCGCGCATTTTGAGGCCCATCTCGTGCTGCTGCCTATTCGCGACATGATAATCCTCGTCTTCACCTGAGTTAGGGTCAGGAAGGGAGGGGATACCTGGCAGTGGCCTGCCGCAGTAGGGCAGGTATTGTCTCCTCAAGGACAGCCCGAGGAGGTAGCCTTGGGCTGGAGGGTTGAGATATCCTGAGATTGTTCTGCTCGCAGTACTGGGTTGTTGACGTCCTGCACTACGCTGCATTTATTGCCTTCTTCTAAGAACAACTATTTAGGAACAAATTTTCGAGCCGTAATTCATCAAACCACTGAACAAAAAAATGTTTTCCGCTAGTTGCGATGAATTTATTGTAGCGTGGTTTGATGTATGAATAATGAAATAATTAAGAATATTTGACACACAGGTAGAAAAATGTTATGTGTTTTCCTAGTCGAACGTGGGATCGTGGTTGGCATAGTAGATAGGACTCTCATCTCTCACTCAGGCGATCTCGATTCAACTCCCGATCGGAGAAACTCTTGGATTTTGGCACGTCAAAATAGTGTTGGAATAGTCTTCTGTTGGGCGGATTTTCTCGGGAGTGTCTTGTTTTCCTTGGCGTTGCATTTCAGCGTTGCACAATATCCTTCTTAATTTAATTCTCCCTGACTCTCACGCCAGACTATTGATGCCGCCCAAAATCTCTAAACTCTCACATTAAACACGGAACTGACTTAGCTGGCCAACTTGTCAAGTACCTATATTTACTTCTTAGTTACAATATAAGAGCTAAAGCGATTTACAGGCTAACAACAATATAAGAACTACAAAGTGTACGCAAGTATACGAAAAGTTGTGAAAGTTACTTTTCAAGTGTGCCTAATTGCTATTTCCTCAATTATATTTTTATTTTTTTTTTTTCGATAGCTATATGGAGATGAGGAAGCGGAACATTTGCTAGATTGCCATTTCTATATATGGAAATGCGTGGGATAGTGAGTGCTACCATGTGGATCATATGGGAGGTTTTGTCTATTTTGTTCCTTATTGTTCAGTCCCAGGCAAATTTCCATTTTTTTTAAATATATGCTTGTACAACTTTCCGTATATTTGTTACAGCCAATGTGTGTCTCGGCTGCTGATTGATCCTCATATTATTATCGATCCTCTGAAAATAGCTTGCCTCATTTATATTACTTTTTGCACAACCAATGATAACTTTTACAAAGAATCATCATATTCTAGCGGAAGTGCACTTTGCTGAAACCAAATAACTGAATTGTCGGAATGTTTATTCTCGTGCTATATACATTTTTCCGCCGATGTTGGTGATGACAAGCATGCATTAGCATTGCCGAAATGTTGACAATACTAAATCGTTTGGCAGATCATGTATATCGTTTATGAAATTACAGCATGTGTTTTACATAATAGATAAAATTTATTTTGCCAGTGATTATTGTAAAAGTAAATGCTGCAATAAATTAAATTTAAAATCATATTAATTTTTATAATAATAATATAACATGAAAAATATTAATCGTAAACGAATAAAACAAGTTAATCTTTATAAAGCGTGAAAAAAACAATAAGATTAAATTTGTTTACGGTTCGTAAAAATGTGTTGGTATATCCACAACTAATATGATGGACGTGAAGCATCAAACTTTAAAATACTACGTCTTTGATTTAAAAAGGATATTTATCATGTTATTAGAACTTTACGTATCATAAGATTTCATCTTCTTTTAACTACCAAACTTTACTTTAAAAAACCATGTAAGCAGGGTAGTGAAAATTTTATTAACTATATAAGTTACCATTATTCTGTAATTTAAGTATGAATAAAACTAGGCGTAAAGAATATCTATAATTTCATTTATTTTATTCACAATTTTGCNCAACCAAACTTTACTTTAAAAAACCATGTAAGCAGGGTAGTGAAGATTTTATTAACTATATAAGTTACCATTATTCTGTAATTTAAGTATGAATAAAACTAGGCGTAAAGAATATATATAATTTCATTTATTTTATTCACAATTTTGCAGTACCAAACACAAAAGACTTTAAAATTGTCATATTTAATGCGAAAACAACTGTTAACATATTTTATTAGTTATTTTAATAACAAAGACTCCCAATTTTATTATAAGCGAAATATTTTACTTCGATGTTTAATCGACAAAAGGTATCATAACTGAGCCGCCATAATGAGCCACCATGATTATTAGTGTCGAAGAATCATGAGAAGCTATCACATTGTGTTAGGTTTAGTCTTAAATTATGGCTATTTCCTTTTACAACGCAATAAATAACCAGAAGTTATCTTGCCTGTAAAATCTCCCAACACTGCATTTATTGACTAAGAACATAAAAAAAAAGGTGTTTTATATATAAGTAGTCTTAAATATACAAAGAATCTGTAATTATTGCTTTATGTACACTTATAATTAAACTAGTCACCACGCAAAACAATTTTCAGTAAAACTCTCATTCTTTGATGTTTTATTTCTACGCCAATCAAAACCGTTGGGTACAGAAGTTTCTTATTTATTTTATAAGATTATTGTGTGTGTAATGTATATTCTTGACTTCTTTTAACTAAAGCTAAAACTGAAAAGGTGTGGAGGGAAACAAGACATACTGACAACAAGCCCAAGTTTTGTTTGTTGAAACATCCGTAGGAGTTTGTCACAATAAAATACCTCAAATGGTATTTGTTGTGGCATCAGAGTAAATTTATTATTGTATGCAATTAGGACTTCGTTCTTTCTCCAAATTTGCAAGGCAAGTAGAAAAAACAATAACCTACTGATAACTATTGAGTCTACTTTCGTCTACATGGGTGCAAATACATTTAAGTGAAGTCCTCAAAAGCTTAGATGGCAGGTAGACGTTGACGTCTCATTGACAGCAGTAGCATTATATATTAAACAGAAATATTTGAAACAGAACTAAGACAATTAAAATACACAAGTGACTTACCCGGGATTATAATTCAGAAAAACTCGTAAAATTACGCTAGCTTGCAATCAACTACATCACGGAGGTAGGATTCGGAGAATCAACTTCGGCTGTAATTATTCTAATGTTTAGAATGATAGGGTTCACTAACCTGAAATATTTACACTGCCATAATTTTAAAAATAAGTATCTGTGTGACTAAAAACACATAAGTTTACACGGCATGCCATAACACTACTTCTGTGAGAAATCTGGTGGAAATCGGTTGATTAGTCTCTAAGATATGGTATAAAAACCTTATATTCTTTAACGGGGCTATCTTACAAAATTGCTTAGAAAGAGACTGTACACGATGTTTCTAAAAGATACTATCAGCTTAAAAAGTTTGATTGAAATTGTATATTGTTAAATATATATGCAAAACATTTCAAAATATTTATATTTCTACCATTTTGAAAATTTTTGTCTTACCCAATTTAAATTATGTGTGTTTAAAATGGCCTTCTGTAGATGTGCAAAATAAGGTGGAAATTAGTTGAACTATTCCGAAAATATGGCAAAATGTTTTATTCACTAACCTGGCACTACTTTGCACAAAATTCCTGCAAAAGATGATATATATATGCATAAAAGGTGCTTCTAATTAATAATTATTGCGTACAAATTTGATTGTATTTTGTTCAAACATAAACATAGATATAATAAATAATTCTAAATTATTTATATAAATACCCATNAAAATTTGATTGTATTTTGTTCAAACATAAACATAGATATAATAAATAATTCTAAATTATTTATATAAATACCCATTAAAACTTGCCTGCCACACACAACACACATTAGTTTACATTCCCTACTGTAGCAATACTTGCGTGAAATGTTGGTATGAATCGGTTGATTGGCCCTCGAGATATGGCATTAAACCTCCATTGTTCATGTGCCGATCTTCATAAACAAAGGAAAAAAGTTTATGTTGACGCGTGCCGCATTGTTAGTATTAGAAGCGCCGCTGTCACACCCCCTTCCCCTGACACTTACCCCCCCCCCTAGAGCCACCCAGTAGACACTTGTGCCACGAGGCTAGGTCGGCCCGAGGGTGGACAAGTAGTTAAAGCGTGCTGATGTCATGCCGAGGTAAGCTAGCAATTCGCCCACAAAGGAATTAAGACACGTGCCAAGGAGGGCAGCGGCTTGAATATCGCCGACCCACCCTGAAGGTGAGATACATGAGAAAAGAGCTGANAGGGGATCACACAGAGAGAAGAGTCAGTCAGTCGTATCGCGGAGCCAGTAATGGAGAGCCGTCAACGAGAACCAGCTAACCGAGGTCCTGTGAAGGGTCGCCCAACTTACCAGACCTCAACCTACCTCTGGATCACCCAGAACTTCCAATACAGCTAAGTATCAGCGTCCGTCGTTCAAGGAACATTTCCCCGACGCCTAGCATTCCCCCAAGACGTCAGAAGCAGTTAGCACGAGTACTGTAATCTGCCCTTAAGGCCCCCAACTCGCAAGGTACCATCTCGGAGTTAAATGTAAAAGTGTGTTCTTTTAAAACAAATATAACCTAGTAAACTGAAACACCGAGTCTGATGTAATAACAAATGGGAGTTGTAAGTTCCGTGGGTAAGTCTGTGCCTGGTAAAGGTAACTCGTACCCTGTGGCCCTGCCTGTATATCATATCACAGGGAGGCAAATAGCGTCAATTTAAAACCACATTCGATAATTGTCATAGATACAATATACAAAGCTAAAATTGAATCTGTTCCATAGTTTCGTAGATNTGACTACATTATTGTTTACCCTCAACATTCAAGGCACCCATAGTCTGTGCCTGGTAAAGGTAACTCGTACCCTGTGACCCTGCCTGTATATCATATCACAGGGAGGCAAATAGCGTCAATGTAAAACCACATTCGATAATTGTCATAGATACAATATACAAAGCTAAAATTGAATCTGTTCCATAGTTTCGTAGATNTTAAAACCACATTCGATAATTGTCATAGATACAATATACAAAGCTAAAATTGAATCTGTTCCATAGTTTCGTAGATAAAGCACACTAAGCTAAAACATTTGTATAAGCTTCATTCCGAAAATAAGACACTTTAACATGTAGACATATTGAATTATATGGCCTACAACAGTACAAATTCTTCGCCAAATTTGAAATAAATCGGTCGATGGTTTCCCGAGATACGACATAAAAACTGTATTATTTGTGGCACTATCTAACAAAATGGTGGAGTAATGAGGCTTTGCATAGACGATGGGTATAAATTATACTGTCAGCATACAAAGTTGTGCAGTTTCGTAGTTAAAAAATTCTGAACTAAAATGTTTATATGTCCGCCATTTTGAAAACATGTGTGTCTGACCCTTTCAAAATTTATTAGTTTACATGGCTTGCCATAGTGCAACTTGTTTGCCAAATGTGGTATAAAACTGCTTTATTTTCGGAGATATCACATTATATTAATTTGTCATGAGGTATTATTTTACAAAATGGCGGACGAAAGAGATTTTGTGTGGGCTCATTTGTTGGTTGTAATTACAGCCAGCATGCATAGTTTCATTGTTATTTATTACGTGGTTCTGGCGATATAACACACAAAACTAAAATAACTATATGGATGCAATTTTAAAAATAAGTGTCTGGCTAACCTAAAACCCATCAGTTATCATAACCTACCGTAGTACTACTCATTTTCCATATTTGGTAGTAATCGATCAAATTGTTTCTTGATATATGACATAAAAACTTTATTTATAAGTTTGGNTCATTTTCCATATTTGGTAGTAATCGATCAAATTGTTTCTTGATATATGACATAAAAACTTTATTTATAAGTTTGGAACTATATTACGAAATGGAGGATAAAAAAGGCTCTGTGCTGATATATTTTATGTTTGCTATACATACTCAAAGAACACGAAGTTAAGTTCGAATTAATTAAATCGTTTCAATATTTTGGCATACTATGCAAAAATAGCTAGATGGCAGCCATGTTTAAAATAAGGGTCTGACATACTTCAAACATATTNATTTTGGCATACTATGCAAAAATAGCTAGATGGCAGCCATGTTTAAAATAAGGGTCTGACATACTTCAAACATATTTGTACATATCAACTGTGACAGTAATACTTTATTGCCAAATTTGGTAGGAATCTGTCAATTGTTTCCGAGAAATTACACAAAAACTCTATTAATACATGTCGCTAATACATGTAGCGCTAGCTTACAAAGTGGCTTGCAAAATTGGTTATTATTTGGTTTATTTTACAGCAAAAATATTGGCCTGTAAACGTTACTCACCGAGGGTAATGTTTTGTTTCGTTAGAATACTGTATTGAAAAATTGTATCAGATATCTTGTTTTAAAGTATTTTATCAGGCACTTTGTGCATTCGCCGTAACCAATAAATTTCAATCCTTCGTGTGTTCTCGGCAAATTTCGGTATGCCTCTTCGGATGAACTCACAAGGCAGCGTGCGTAACGTATTCGCTGATAAAATATTTTGTTCGAAAAGAACATTTATTAACGAAGTATACACGCACACGGAACAAATGTTAACACTAACCTTGAATTCGTTATCCGTGTAAGAAAAGCGTATGATCTAACGAACTTACAACGAAACTCATGTGTTATTTGCCAAACAGCTTAAATGAACTTTGAACCTACGCCAATGCAGAGGTTTGCTGTAGGTCGTAAAAATCTAGAAGATGGCACAAAAAAGAACATGAACATAAAATAAGTAAGATAGAAATGAGCAAAAGTCTGCTGTTGTGAGATATGTCGATAATACAGTCTTAGACGTAATTAAGACGTAATACAGGCGTGTATCCAGAGTAGAAGTCAAATTTGAGGGGCCTCCCAAGTGTGAGCACGACAAATTTTTGAATAATATGATATACGCATTTGGGATGTAACTCTGAAGTAAAGTTTTAAAATTAAAAATTATTGATATTGAAATACTTATATGGAAATGTTACTAACTACTGTAATGTTGATATTCCTAAAACAAGTCTCACCAAAAAATATACCTGGCTGATATTTGTGTCTGTCAGTTTGTATTATATATGTTCACAGAATTTCCATTCAAGCATTTTAATAACAATAAAAGGGTAATATTTTCGTATATGGTTTTCCTTGACATGTCTTGTGTTAGGCCAAGAAGACAATTTTAGAAAATTAAGATTATTACTCCCAAAAAGGTGTAAAATATTTTTTTCAAATTTAAATGTAAATATATTATAGTAAAAGTCAATTGTACAGATAGGGATCTAAAATAAGATATAATAAGAAGTAATAGATATAAATAATGAGCCTACTTTCCACTATATGGATGCAAATAATTTTGATTTACTTTTTAAAAGTTAGGTGGTAGGTGGGTTTTGACGTCTCATTTATAGCGATATCATTAGAGATGCAACTAATAACAAATACAATACATGTGCAACAATTACAAATACACACGTGTCTTACCTGGGACTCGAACACAGAACTATTCGTGCCGTAAACTGGTGTGCAAGAAACTACATTATAGAGGCAGGATTCGGAGCATCAACTTCGATAGCAGACAGTCTTAGTTTAGTTATAATGATTTTAGCAGCTTCAGTTATCTACAAGGACATCATTTTATAAAAAAATGTGTGTGAACCACTTACATCATGTAAGTATACATGGCCTACAGTATCACTAAACGCGTGCAGAATTGGGTGGAAATTGGTTGACTGGTTGAGATGTGGCATACATGCTTTAGTTTCTCATTCGGTGATATTGTACAAAAAGGCCTAAGAACAGGCCTTGTTTAGGCATATTTGTCGTGTCTAATAAAAAAATATCAATATAAAATGTTTTGGTGAGATTGTTAAATTATTTAATAAATATGATAAAATTATCTAGATAATTTATATTGTACCATTTTGAAAAAAAGGTTTGACCTACTTAAATTATGTAACTTTACATGGACCATTATAGTACTACTTGTATGCAAAATGTGGTGGAAATACGATGATAGGTTCCCGAGATATGGCCTTAATGTTGCATTTTATCCCCTGGCACCATCTTACAAAAATTCGGCAATTGATTATGTTTATAAGTATATTTGATGTTTCTAATGGATAATCTCATCATACTTAGTTTAATTTAAATTATTTAAATTGCATAATAGATATGACAAATTTTCTAAATTAAACTGAGTTGACAGATTTGGGCAGCACTTAACAACGAGGTATTGAGAGCCGACGAGGGTGAAATGAGTAAGAATGGAGCAGCGCTTGAATACAGGGTTGGGGGAAACGGGAGCTCCCCGAGAAAACCCACCGACCAGCGACATCGTCCGGCACGATTCCCACTTTTGAAAATCCGCGAGCGACCCAGCCGGGGATTGAAACCGGTTCGCCTTGGTGGAAGCGAGCAGTCTAACCGCTCAGCCACCACGGCCCCAACATATCTACATGATTTATATGACTCCCATAGTGTAAATGTAGCCAGACACGCTTCAAACACGGCCTACTCGAACACTACTTGTGTGCAAAGTTCGGTGGGAATCGTGTGGTTGCCCCTGGACATGACATAAAACCCCCAGTTTCAAATGCGGTGCTATTTCCATTACTGTAGGTACATTCTATGTTAGTCATAAATACTGTAGATGTTGCTATATATTAAAATCGGTTGAAATTGTCTGAGACATATGGCTTACTAACATAAAATATTTATATGGCTGTTATTTTGAAAATATATAACTACATCCTTAAGTCATATAAATTTAGATGGACTACAAAAGTATAGCTTGTAGCTTGAATTTGGTCGCTATTTTTTAATTGTTTCCCAAGATAGAACAACGTTTATGTAGTGCCATATATGCATATGCTTATTTGATGCTTGCATAGATACTACCAGCAACAGAGTTTGGTTAAATTTGGTTGCATGGTTACATAGATATAGTTTTTTAGTCTATAATGTTCATGTGGCCATCATTTAAAAATAATAGCCAGAACAGCTAAAACGTGTCCGTTTGCATGACGTACTGTTTTATTGCTTGAATGTCAAATTTATTAGGAATCGGTTGATTGTTTCCCGAGATATAAAATTAAAACTGTATTTTTCATGTTGCGCTATCTTAAAAATTGACAGGGGAATGGCTATGTTTTGACACATTTGAGGCTTGTAAAATACACTCTCAGAATAACAATTTTGGTCGAAACTGATCAAATTGTATTGTATATATTAAAAATAAATCTAATATATATTACTGCGAATTTGAAAATAAGAAGCTTATCTATTTAAAATGCATATATTAATATAGCCAACAGCAGTAATAATGATATGCCAAATATTGCAGGAATATTTTTTGTGTAGTTACCGAGGTAAAACATAGAAGCTTTATTTTTCATGTTGCACTATCTTAAAAAATGGCGTATTAATAACATTATCACTTTCCAAAATTCAATGCTTACATTATGCACTATCAATGTACCAAATCTGGTCTAAATCGCTCTAAATAATTCCCTAAATATACTGGAAAAGTTTTTTAATTTGCATTATCTTTCAAAATGGCAGAATAATAGCAGTTTTGGTTTCTATATTCAATTCTTATATAATGTACTGTCGACATAATAAATTTTATTTAAATCGGTTAAATAGCTCCTGAAATATAATGGAATAGCCAATTTTTCAATTTTCACTTTCTTTCAAACTGGCGGATTAATAGCATTATAGGATTCAAAATTCAATGCTTACGTTGCACTGTCGAATTACTTAATCTGGTTTAAATCTTTAAAATGGTTCCCAAAAAATTGGGAAAGTTTATTATTTTTTATTTACACTATATTCCAAAATGACGGATCAACAACATAATCACTTTATACATTTAATTCTTACATCATGCACTGTCAATGTAACAAATTTGGTTTAAATCGATTAAAATTTTTCCAAAATATAATGGAAATGATTATTATTTTCAATTTTCATTAACATCTAATATGGTGGACTAATAGCAGTTTCGGTTTCTATATTCAATGCTTACATTATGCACTGTGAGCGTGCCAAATTTGGTTTGAATCGGTTAATTGGTTCCCGAGATAAAATGGAAAAGCTTAATTTTTTGTTTTGCACTGTCTTCCTAAAAAAGTTGTAAAATAGAATTATAGGATTATAAATGCAATGCTTATATCAGGCACTGTTAAATTACCGAATTTGGTTTTAATCTGTTAATTGGTTCCCTAGATATAATAAAAAAGCTTATTATTTTCAATTTCCACTATCTTTCAAAATGGTGGACTGAAAGCATTATTGCTGCATAATTTAAATGCTTGTATCATGCACTGTTAAGGTTCCAAATTTGGTTGAAATCGGTTAAATTTCCGTAATATAATATAGTGCCCTAAAATTTAAGATTTTCGCCATTTTGAAAATAAGTACCTAGCGTGATAGAAAACTTTAAAAGTCGGATGTTATTACGAAATACTATATGTGGACGTAGTTGAGTGAAATTTGTTTTTCGGGTCTAAAAGTTATAAGGGGGAATGGGTTTTCCAGACAGACATGCGTATAATTTCATAAGCCTATTTTTCCTTCGTAAAGTAGGCTAAAAAAGGGGGAAATAATTAGATACGTGGAAATTAGCAGTATTTAAAAATACCGTATTTTAGAATGAAATCCAATTATTCATTGCAAAACGAAAAGTGACGTTTTTTTTTATTATCTGAGTAATTGTATGGAATTGAAATATCGTAAGTAAATTCAGTTGGGTCTTCGTTTGTGGTGTATCATATCGTAGAATTCTCTCTTTTGAAAGTTTGGAATCCCTCTTCACTGTCAAGTTGGCAAGCAATCTAAGGAAAGTAAGAAATCTTGGATATAGTTCTTCAAACGAAGCAAGATTATCAAGAGCACTTGACTGTATGACAGTCTCATTATCTTCCTCCTTTCCCCTCTTCCCGTTTACAAAGGAGACCTAACACTAAGCTGTTTTTTTTTTGTTAAATACTCCCCATTCATCCCAAGAAGCAAGCTATACTTAGAGCCAATTTGATTTACACCATTTTTGCCTGCATGTGGAAGTTTTAGCAATTACGACCTATTATGAAACTAATAAGTTTCTTTAAAGGATTTTTGCTTCAATTTTTTTTACTATAAATCACAATTTGAGAAAGAATAAACACAGTCCTGCGGAAGAATTCAGCATGGTTTGTTGAGCAATGGTTGCCTCAGTGGGCTATTATTTTCTCAATGAAAGGAATACTCAACTCATTTCTAAGCTCCTGAGTTATGCCTCTGGCTTTGTTGAAGATGTGAGCTATCAGCTTTTCGGACGTTACGCGTCGTGTGGTAAGGACATGTATAGTGTGCTAGCCTGTAAACCTTGTGTACATTAAAGGCTTTGTCAAGCCAAAGAAATATGTCAATAGTTTTTAAATCCTGTCTATGCTTTGTTAAATTTTAGGGCCAATGAAATAAAAACTGATATAATATAAAAATAGGGGTTTGTATGTGTACGTAATAATTATCGCTTTCGACAGCTCTTTAATAACCCTCGGAGTGACTATGGGTTTAATTTCTAACCACTAAAACATATTTTCTTCCAAATTAACACCCTTTTCACCGCTTAGCAGAATTAAAAGTAGGATTATTAATAACGATGGTATTTATCAAATAATAGTATGCTATAATATTCAAAACCAGATGACACTGACAAAATGTATGAGCCTGCCATCTCTTACAATCAAATTTTCAAGTAGGTCTTTTTTGATCAGAGTAGTATATTATGTTTTAAAATTAGTTCTTAACAGTGGGTATACTTCAAAATAGTTAGCTATTACAAAATGCCAAAACATATTTCTAGCAAGTGTTACACACATAGAAAAGAACGACTTACAATGAAAGGTCCAGTAGCTGTAAAAAATAAAATACAAGAATATACGTAGTTAAGGTTATCCTTTATACCATCATGGTGTGTGAAAATGATGTCAAATATACAATTACTGTTGTTTTAAGTTACTACCAGTGCTCTCAGGTGTATTTAAATATGTCTTATAATTACAAAGATAGGCATGTCATGATGTCCATATACTAAACCCTGCAATTATAAAAAATATTTACGTGATCAAATGAAGTACTGGAAATATCCCAAAAAGGTCACTATTCTCTTTAAAGGAAATTTTAATGAATAGCAATACAACTACATAAATACAAACGCATAATATTGCAAGCCATTATGCACATGGGTTTCAGATACAATGCATATTTTCACAATAAATTAGTGTTTTCTGGCTAAAAGTAAAATAAAAAAACCCTGGAAGGTACTAGTAGTTTATTGTCTTCATATGTTTGAGCAGGGCGTCTGTGACGAACCTCACAATAGGCCAGAACTTGCTGTGATCAGAATAAACATCAACATTTTATATGGCCTTATATAAAACAACAATGTTTGTTTCTAATAAATACGGTAATAATTTATGACAAATTTCTGAAGAAACATTTAAAAAGTGGTGGTATTTGGGTATTAAAATTTTGCTTTATTTTGACCTTAAAGGTAGTTTTCAAGCAAAATTGAACCTGTCTACAATAAAAAGCTGTGTTGTACCATCATTTCATTGCCATTGTTTGTCTATAGTAGAGTGATTATCTACAAGTACTATTTTTATTATCTTTACTACTGCAATGTAATTTGTTCTTAATTTCTGGCTCTGTACAGAATGAGACATATCTGCAAAGGCCTAGTAAACTCAATGATCCACCTGTGTGAGAATCGTTCAAAGATGACGTAAATAGCTTGAGGTGTCCTGAGGATGTGCGAGGAGGACTTCGCAGCCAGCGAGCTGGAGGAATCCTGCGGTTACTTCGACGAGAAGCGCGCGCATGCGCAGTGCGGTAATGGGGAGGGCAGATCGCGCCGGCTTGAGTGATGCCTCGGCTACAGCTGGAGTAAATCAAATTTCCCGTTTCCTTCCTATCTATCTCTTGGATAAGTTTTTTTCCCTAGCCACCAAGTTTGCCGTGCACCCACCTCCTTCTCGCCGTCTCTTTCCAACTCTGACGGGAACCCACTTTTCATTCGCCACCCCCTTCTCCCAGACCTAACCCTACTCCTCCCAACCCCCACCGCCAAGACTGATTCATTTCTCCGTCACGCCTTAACAGATTGCATCATGACGTCATTTGTCACACGTGAGCTGCCTACAGCACTTACTTACACAGACAACTATATCCAGCGTCATTGGGTTAGTACTTCCCGACCTCAGTAGTTCTACTCCGCAGTTATGAAGACAAATATATGTGCTCGTACTGTAAAGTTTTGAATATAAATAAATTCAGTAAACATGCATTTTAAAGTAAACACCTCATAAACTGTCTTCCCGTTTCCTCTTGACAAATTGTGTGTTCAAAATGATTATTTAAATATCTTGTGTGCATTAGAAACATTGGCTAAACAATGTTCCACGCACTAAATTGTTAGCCGAGGTGAATAATGCCAGCAGAACTCAAGTAGTGTACTTAATTAGTTCCGGCGATATTTAAGTCACACGGGGCTGGCGGGGCCGTCAGTCAGAAGTACTCGATCTTTTTGTCAAATTGTCGTGACTTTTCAAGTTGTGCGAAATTTTTCCGGACAGACACAACAATGAGTTGAGTCAGGTCGGATTGATTAGAGCCTTGTGCGTGCTGTGAGGAAGAATTACCTCCCAAAATTAATTAATTTGATCGAACGGTTGAATATATGAGGTAGAGTGGACCTGGCAGATGCGTAAAACTAACCTCCGTACCCTAACATTGATCTGCAATTATTCCTTTAGAATACAGTGGCTTCGGCACTGTTTACTTAAAGACGTGTTTTAAAATATCAATGTATTTACTATGACCCAAAATTACGTTTTTAACTAGAGTGAATAAACTTTCGCAAATTACTTCAAATATAAAATAATTAATCGGTTCAGGAAATTAAATTTAAAGAATAGTCCATGTATATCTGAACAACTAATTCTGCCAGCATTGTAGGCGATTCACGAGCCAGTATAGGACACATGCGCAGGATGCAAAATGTTGCTAACATCTTTTTATGGATCTAACACAGCTGCAACATTTAGGTTACTCTCTTCAAGTTACTCTCCCTTTCGTTTTTTTTTTCTTTCTCGTGTAGTGCCAAACTAAAGATACTTTTTTTTTTTTTTTTTTTTTTTTTTGCGAATTTTCCGGCCTATTTGATACATTCTTCCTTCACTAAGGGATTCGAAAATGGCTAGAAAAAAAACAACATTTTAAATTTTTTGGCGTATTCAACGCTGTTGCAGATGCGAGCAATTAGTTTAAAACATCAGCAAGTATTGTAAAAAAAATACAATCCATATAGCCTCAATATTAAACATATTGGCATTTTGGGTATTTGTAATTATCAACAACTTGCCTCGTCATCATTCTGGGAGTCTGACACTGTAACGCCACAGAGGTCAGTAGTAAAAAAAGCCTGGTATACGTTAATGACATCAGACGAAGGTCATGTAAGATAGATGTGCGTGACATAGACCTTAGAGTTGGCCTTGAGTGACATCGTGGTGACTTTGGATGTCCGTGCGTGACCACAGATGAACTGTAACCCGAGAAAGCCCACTTCCGCTACATTTACCACATGCGCAATATCCGACCTCTGATCCGCTGGGAATCAAACCGAGATACGCACGGCCTTGCAACCACCGAATTGCCTTTATTAAAGATGTCAAAGTGACTATACATGTATATAACATATATTTTATTTAACTACTAAATATCGTATTAAAAATAACACATTATGTGAAATTCTTTTGAAACCTATAGTTCTGTTTTCAGCGAATTCGCGGGTCAGTCGGAGTAACCTCCACAGTGTCAGTTGAATGAACGTTGGCTTGCCATCTGAGGACTCCTGGTCCCAGTACTTTGACCTCGTCGTTTGTAGCTAAGACTTTGACGAGTTACTTAAAGGGGTATAAGTTTGTCTTATTAACGAAACTGTCTGTTAAGCCATGGTCATTCGCCGCTTAGATTCGTGGTTTGTGTCCAAGCACGCCATCTACAATACGCGGCTGACAGAACGGAGGCGCAAAGAACAGGACAGTAGTTGCCGGTCGCATGATTCCTTCATTTATCGGACTATACGAGGATCATTGCATAGCCATGGAAACCGTGAATATGATGCAGCACGGACAGTGAAGTATATACGTTTTAAAAACGTTTTGCAAATTGTACAGAATGTCACAAATAGAAGGTGCGTGCTTTGAGTTCCCGGTAGCAACGTTAATACGTGAAAATTCTCCGTGGCAGAAATGCATGGCACTTTCATGCGGAGCTATAAAGGAAGTGTTGGGTGATACAGCTTTGTCATACAAGGCTGCCGCACACCGGTTAGACCAGGCAAGACGAGACAGGGTTAGGCGCGTTTAGTCACCGTTGTGTACATTGATGTCAATGGTAAAACGCACACCGGTTAGTCATTGCAATTAGACATGTCTAAACGAGTCTAAACCTCGTGTCTGAAGGAATAGGGCATGCACTATTCCTATCAGTCACCATTAGACACCAGGCGACTTCGTACCATGGCAAGTGATGAACAGTTGGTTTTCCTGGTGCAGAATAGAGAAATACTGTACAATCCAAAATTGAAGGAGCACCACAACCGAAATGTGGTGGACAACTTATGGAATGAAGTTGCAGAAGAAATGAACATGACAGGTAAATAATTTACCAATATACCTATTGTTTATTAAAATTATGTAAATTTATATTTGTCCATAACTAAAGATATATTACTTATTGACGGCTGCGTTTTGCAATGGAACACTTCCTTTCTCTGAAATAAAAAAGTTTTTATATTCTGTTGACGGTCTCTGTGGATTTATAGTAGTAGTTGTAGATTTGTCAATTGGAAATGATTCTTCAACTATTTCAATATCCATGTAACTCCACTGTTTCTTTTCACTTTACCATACATAGTATAGGAAAAGTATAGTAATGATGAAACAAATCGAAATCTATTTGTTGCGAAATATTGTTCTTTTAAATTGTTATAACGATTTCATTAAAATTATTTAGTGGGGAGAGGTAGTTTTTAAGATTTTAAAAACAAATTTTTTTAAACTATTAAACGTAGAACGCTAAAACTTTATATATTGAACTATTTATTTGAAAGCTGGGTACTTACTGTTGTTTGGTAAAGTTGGGTGGAGCCCACTTCACATTTTTTATGACGTTGTGAAGTACGCAGGCTGCCCATCTACTTTGTCAGGAGGAACACTTATTTCATTAGCAATATTGTTTTTTACAAATTACTCTCATATATATACACAATAATTTAATACACAGAAGCGATTGTAGTATTTTGTTATTTCTGTTTTTCAGAGAATGATCGCAAACAGAAATTGATCAATCTAAGGAATTCTTATTCAAGACATTTAAGAAATCAGAAGAAACCATCTGTGTCTGGAGGTGATCACAAACCCAAATGGAATTTGGCGGATGTTATCTCATTCTTGAAGGAATTTATGCAACATCACAAACAAAAAGGAAATTCCGAAAAGGAATTAGAGGAAGCAGAAAGCATGCAATCCGCCACTGAAGAAAGTCCCGCAATCCATACCGCGAATATTGATGTTGTACCAGAAACATCTCACAAACGCCCTGGTCCATCAAATCTTGAAAGTCAGTTACGTCGAAAGAAGCAATTACCATCACAGCAAATTGTAGGTCCTATGATAGAGTTTCTCAAAAGCAATACAAGCAAAGTTACAGTAGAACATCCATTGCTGAACTATGTGAAAGGTATGCTTCCAGATTATGAGACACTGACGGCAAAGAGACAACGAACATTTAGACGGCGAATTGTTACCATTCTGAATCATTCAATGGACGAGCAAGAAATGGAAAGCAGTTGAACTTCATCTCACACCTACGATCCAATTTCCTGTTCTAATAGCGAAGTTTCAGTTGCTTCAGGCGATGCTTCGCTGTTGACATCTCCGCATGATCAGTCTCAGACTACTGACATGTACTCAGACATTTCATATTATAAATTGTAATATTCAACAAACACAAGACTTTTCACAAGTTCTTAAATTATTTGTCTGTAATGTATATAAACAATTGTTAATTTTCTAATAAAAAAATGGTATACAAAAAAAATGTTATATGGATGAGCCCAATATCTCCTATTTCCTGGTTACACATCCCTCCCAAATCATAAGTGCACCCATCACAACTTTATTGTCTGACATTTTGTCTATGACTATGTGCGTTACCATCTGGTGACTAAACATAGCAGGCAGTGCATACAGCCCTACTGCGTTGTAATTTGTACGAAATTGTAAAATATGGCAAGTGATGGACAGTTTGTTTTGCTGGTGCAGAATAGGGAAATATTGCTCAATCCAAAATTGAAGGAGCATCATAACCAAAATGTGGTGGACAAGTTATGTAAGGAAGTTGCTGAAGAAATGAATATGACAGGTAAATAATTTACCAATACATTTATTTTATTAAAATTATATAAATTTACATTTGTCTATAAATAATGATATATTACTTATTGATGGCTGCGTTTTGCCATGGAACACTTACTTTCTCTGAAATAAAATAGTTTTTAAATTCTTCCCTTATTTTAAGAGCTTCTGTTGACGGTCTCTGTGGATTTATAGTAGTGGTTGTAGATTTATTAATTGGAAATGATTCTCCAACTGTTTGATTATCCAAGTAACTGCACTGTTTATTTTTTATGAAGTTGTGAAGTACGCAGGCTGTCATTACAATGACATCTACTTTATCAGGAGTAACACTTATTTCATTAGCAAAAATTCGGAATCTCGCTCGTAGTATTCCAAACGCGCATTCTACTACTCTTCTTGCCCTGGAGTGTCTATAATTATATACCCTGAAATCATCAGACGTTAAACTTGTTTTAGAAGACGGCCTCATCAAAGTTTTATGTAGTCGGTATGCTTCGTCACCTAACACGACAAATGGAATATCCGTCTCTTCGCCATCTTGTAGAGGACAAGGTTTAGGGAGATTCAGTTCATTGTTTAATAGCTTCGTTCCAAAATCTGATTGGCAAAATACTCCACCGTCACTTGCGCGTCCATAATCGCCAACGTCCACAAATAAAAGTAACCATCACCATCTACAACAGCTTGAAGTACAATTGAATGAAACCGTTTGTAATTGTAATACTGCGAGTCACAGTTGGGAGGTTTTTTAATTCTTATATGTTTACCGTCAATACACCCAACGCAGTGATGAAAGTTTCACAATCTTCCAAATTTGTTGGCAACATCCTTCCCATTCCGAAGGTGAATATTCAAATTTCATGTAGATAGGTTGAAGGACATCCCATATTATTTTACACGCTTCCATTACAACACAGCCGATTGTTGTGGCGCCAACTCTAAGTTCCAAGTGCATGGCTGCAAATGTAGCACCAGTTGCTAAGAATCTGTAAACACAGGATAATGATAAAATTAGATTTTGAAAACATATTGTACTGAATATATTTTTTTTAATTACTCTCATAGATGTACAATAATTTAATACACAAAAGCGATTACAGCCTTTTTTCGTAATTTTTCAGAGAGTGATTGCAAACAGAAATGGACAAATCTGAGAAATTATTATGCAATACATTTAATAAACAACATTAAATTGCAATACTTACTGTAATAAAGTTGTTTAACTTACCTCAAAGTGATAAATAGTCGCGCTGCAGAAGATAAGCATCTCCTGTAATTCGTGTCATTTTTGCAAATCTATCTTGTATAAGTTCCTGCAGATAGTCGAATGTTTCTGGTGTTAATCGCGTAAAACTATGAAATTTATCTCCATCACCTCTCAGCTCAAGAATTAAATTTTCTAACGTATTGTTTTCTTCCCGCCTCCTATTATATGGATGAACCCAATATCTCCTATTTCCTGGTTACATATCCACTCCCAAATCGTAAGTGCACCCATCACAACTTTGTCTGACTTCTTGTCTATGACTAACTGGTATGCTTGAACATCATGTGACTAAAGACTCTAAACAAATCGATAATATAACAGACACATATTCGAACGTGTTCCAAGCTGTTTCCACATTTAGGCTCCTTCCAAACGAAAGTACGTACTGTCACCGTTATGGTCTCTTACGTGGAGCACTTCAAAATCTTGGTTTGACGCGAGTTGCCACTGAAATCGGTTTTCTATTAAGCAGGTATTGCTGACACGATAATAGTTTATTCGGCATTATTTATGAAAACAGTTAAGTTTGGCCACTATATTCTGTATGACACATGTTAAGTATTAACAAAGCAATCCTTTGTATTGATTTACTTACCAGATGAAGTGACGAGAAGCTTCAAATCAGTAATAATATTTTGCTTGTAATATTATTAGAAGAGGTTTGCAGATCATACTAAATCCACACAATCGTCAATTCCGTCCGCCAAAATACGAATACACCTAAAACTCCTCGCACTTTTAAGTTAACGTTCCAACCTACCATGCCGTGAAGGTAGGCTAAAAGTAGTTATTATCGCTTATGCGTATTAATGAAACCAGAAAAAATTTAATTTTAATGCGTGTTTAGATTATGTAGGCTACAAATAATATTATAAATACCAATATATGTTTTATAAATGTAGGTCTGTATTACAGGTATTAAAAATTAAAGGTCTATACGTTTAAAAGTAATCTGTTCTTACTGGAAGTTTGTGGTGTTGTCTGGAACAGAAAGAAGCGTGTTTTGTTGTTCTCAACAAACGTCGATACATGCTTCTCTATGACGCAACAGTCAAACCTATAGATACTCCACCTAGAACCACGTCGACAATATTTGAAGCGTGACGTTGATAGCCTTGTAAACTCTGCGTCGCAGGTCGTACAGGTGTGTGTTGGTACTTAACAAACCCCTACATGGATTCAAGTTGTTAAGATCTGGGAGATGGAAAGGCCAAGCATGTGGTTCGACCACTTCAATCCACCATCCGGACAGCTACATGTCCGAAAATTGACACACCTCAATCACAAAATGCGGAAAGAATCCCGACTTGCTGGAAAATAGTTAAGGAGTTTAGTTTTGAAATTTGGGCATCGAGGTCTTGAGAGCCGATGATGGTGAAATGAGGTGAGCTGGAGAAGCGCCGGAATGCAAGGACGGGAGAAACGAGATATCCTGAATATACCTCTGACTAGCGGCATCGTCCGCCACGATTCCCACTTGCGAAAATTCGGAAGTGACCCAGCCAGGGATTGAACCCAGTAAGCCTTGGTGGCAGGCGAGCACTCTAACCTCTCGTCCACTGCGGCCCCAGTTCTACTAGGAATTATAGCATAAAGTTCCATCGTGTCCTGGAAATTCGCCAACATTCCACATGCTTTCCACACCAGTGCCACAGTGTGTTTGTTTTCATAAATGACATTATCAGCCATAATAATATACAACCATACCTCCACTTTGAATATAATACAACAGACTATATAATAATATAGTTCAGTAATGGTTTATTAAAGTTTATTAGAGAACAAGTAGTAGTATAAGGCCTACTAAATAATTACAGCAACAAACAGTTTTATTTTACAGCGTTCAGACGACCAGATATTAAAAATAAGAACTGGGCGATTCTAAAATTTCTTTTTAAGCTGCAAATTACCACAACTCCGATATATACTGCATTTTAAGAAGAGTTAGACCTTTCTGAGGACTAGCAAAATTGCTTAAAATAGCTTAAGTCTGTAAGGAAATAAAACTGCTCTAATTATTGAAAGAAAATTTTACAACACATTCAACTTCTTTGAAGAAGAATTTTATAAAGTTTCTCATTCAAAAGCTAGCATGCTAACCGCTATTCCATCGAGACTCAGCAACAAATATATTAAATGACTATAATAACCTTTATATTGAGTTGGTATCGTTTCTCTAAAATCTACACGCACACAAGTATTTTTTTAAGTTTACAATCCGTAGGTGCTAACTTATGCGTTTCAATCTGCTGATGCGAAAAAAAAATAAAGGACGTTCAGCATTATTGTTATCGGAAAACTTGCTTCCGATTATTCTCATTTCGCTAAGTTTTCTAACCAAAAAAATCCCAGTGACTTGAATACGAGTGTAACGTTACTCCCCATTTTATTATGTTTTATTTTCATTTATTGCGCAAATGTGTTGGTAATCCTGTATTTTTCATTGCTTTATATTAATCAACGCATCACTAAATATTAAAAATTCCAACTCGGGACGTTTTGCTGGCACGCACGACAAGTGCCTGACTGACTGACGCCCTTCATTTCGAATTCCGGTGGTTCGTGCGTCGCGACGCGGCTGTCGAGCAGACGTCGCGAATTTTATTTCTGCGCGATAACATGTATATGTCGCCCGCGCGTGGCGGGAGGGGGGGGGGTNTTGTGGAGGCAAACCAGTCGGTTAACCAACATCTGGGCGACGTTTTCCTTCGCCAGGGGCTGACGGGAAGTTGCGGGCGCCGCTGGCTCCACGGGAAATGTAACCCAAAACATCTGACATGTGACACATGAAAAGAAAATAACATTTTCTTAACTTTTTACCCCCTTCGCGCCACCCCCTCCAGAAATAAGGCCTGGGATGTCAGATAGACGCGCCACATGACAGAAACCACGTCGCTAGCAGTTCCTTCTCCTGGGAGGGTGGGTGAGGGTGCATGAGAGCAAGAGGAAGGGGGAGGGGGGTGCTGCGTAGAAAAATACAAAATCAAAACTTGTCACGAACTGCCTCTTGTCTCTTCCGTCCCTTGTCGTATTCGCTTCCTCAGGAATTGGCGGAAAGTAAATATTTGAAACGCAAGATGGATTTTCAATATCTGGCGGAGCCGCCGTATACATATTTCTATCTTTTATTTCCTCCCCCCTCGTTGCGTGACGTCGCGGATCGTGACGAAGAAGTATTTGGGCGGAGGTGTGCCTCGGGGCACAGCTGCCTCACCTGCACACCCCTCCTCTCTGTCCCCGTCGTGCTCCACTCTCGGAGCTCTGCGGGAAGTGCAGGTGAGGTCCTTGCACAGTGTCGAGCATCCTCCTCTACCAGGCGCTGGCTCGTGTAGTCGAGGTCGCTGACAACAAGCGAACTACTTCCGTGCACCGTCGCCTAGCAACGGTGTCGTCTTTGTGAACATTTCATAACAACTATCATCTCAGCAACGCTCCATTTTATGTGTGTGTCTCTTTTTAGCCTTGTTCCTATTTCAATAGATACAACATAGTTACCGTAGTAGCAACATACCATTTGTTACATCTCCCTTCTCGTCAGCAATGTATATACAAAGGTCCTTAACATCTGTTACAAACTTACACACAAAGGCACTACGCTATGGATACTGGCGTATGAAGCAGATATCTGTAATGTGTTAGCTCAGCATACAATTGTAGCGCTGCGAGCGTGGAAGGAAATATTCCTCTATGAATATTACAGATTGTATAACCAACTGTAATGGAGGAACATATTTAACGGATCTATCACATTTCCTTATGTTGCATTACAGAAATTTACCTATACTTATAAAAAGTATATATATATATATATATATATATATTTTTTTTAATAACGTCATATTCAATAATAATGCGATACGGTATTTTCTTTTGTGTGCAATTTATTGTTGGAAAACTGACCACACTGTTTATGAGAGAGAAAGCAATCATTGCGGGTGTTCACTTTTTTTTTACTTAAATATAAAAAAATTCATTTGTTTAACGTAGATAAAGGAACCAAAGAAATCCGGTGTTTTAACACCATGCTGTTAAGACACGCAACGCATACCTATGTTGTTAATTAACTCACCTAAAAAAATTGGGTCCGATTTCCACGCTAGGAACAGGGGCAAGTTATCTTATTTTGTAGGATCGTAGTGTGTATTTTCCGTGGATATTTGAATGACGTCTGTACAACAAGTAAAATATGTATAGTTCACGATTCACTGAGAAGAGTGGAGAAATATGGGCGGTTTTAACATCGAGTTCTTGAGAGCCGAAGATTCACTGAGCTTTATTGAAACCACACCTCTTAGTTTATCCTTTTTGACAAGTATGTATCCTTCCACCACAAGAAAAAAATTGAACTTTATCATAGTTTTAGTAACAAATATTCATGAATCAGCCGAGTGACAATGCAAGCCCTAAACAAAGTTCATGTACTGTATTATCGTTCCGCCAGGGCGTATAAAGCACACAATGTTGCCGCTGGTTTAAACCAAACTTTTTTATGACACAGCAAGAAAAATATTTTGAAGGGAAGTCATTCAGTCAAATTTTCATGAGATTGTAGCAAAATTATTTTTTATATCTACAACGATCGAATTAATTTCTGTCATGCATATAATAATTTTGCAAGCTGAATTGCCACAAAATATTCCGTGGCTGTCACAATTTTGTTCCCCTAGTGCATGCTGGAACTTGTAACTACTTTTCGTAATTCACTGCCGGTGTTACTGCAAGTACTCTAGCAGGTGTTACTGCAAGTACTCTAGAAGGTGTTACTGCAAGTACTCTAGCAGGTGTTACTGCAAGTACTCTAGCAGGTGTTACTGCAAGTACTCTAGC
>NQII01001578.1:413814-432411 GCA_002778355.1 Clitarchus hookeri | reverse complement strand
ATCAAGACTTCTCCGAGCAGTCTCGTGCGCTCAGCTCCGCTGTTAGTGCGCCAAGGCCCTCGCAACTGTGTCCCAGTACTCCGAGGACTCGCTGTGGTGTAGTGGCCAGAGACTACTCGCCTCCCACAAAGGTCAACTGGGTTCGATCCCTGGCGGTGTCGTTTCCGGATTTTCGCATGGACGAATCTTGCCGGAAGATGCCGCTGGTCGGCAGGTTTTCTCGGGGAGATACCGTTTCCAACGCCCTTTCATTCCGGGACCACTCAGTGCTCACCTCGCTTCGTCCTCATCGGCTCTCAAGACCTCGATGTTAAGAGCCGCCCGAATATCTTCACTCACTCACTCGCTGCACTGCTCTGTTCACAGCAATACCTGTCTTCGGAGTTCACTTGCGCGGCTGTCTAGTGCACGGCAGGCCGAGCTAACGGATAGGGTTGTACACGTACAATGATTTTATCCGTATTTCGGTCACCTCTCACGATATCACTTTGAAACAAAAGAAAACATTTTGCCCATCTTTACCCGAACCACATTACTAAAAAAAAATTTTCTGTAAAATATTTAAAATCCTGAATACTGCGAGTAAAAAAATATTTCTAGAGCCAACCAAATAAAATGCACTCCTACTTGCTCTCCTGTGGCATATCTCTTCACTTCAAAGGGCACATATCGTTTTATGCTTTAAAGTAATATAATGAAGGTGGCTGAGACAGCTAAAAGCATTAGACATGTAAAACCCTATCCGTTAGCTCGGCCGGTCCTGCCTAGGCGGGCCACCCAGCTGAAGATACATATTGTGCGTGTCTGAGTCACATAGAGGCGCGGGGGTATTCAGTGCGACCCAGGCATGCGCCCCTGTGCGCAAGACACTCACTGGCGTGCAGTGTTACCGTCCGCAACACGCCGCTGTGACAACTCAGCCCTGAGCATAAACATATATCATGTTATAATAAAAATAGAGGCATGACTTACATTCCTATACAACTTAAAAGATCTTGTACAATAAAGTTGATACATGAAAATGATCGCATAAACGTCTTCAGAGAAAAACGGAGGGACTGAAAGATGTATGAATTCGTGTAACGATTATTAAATGCTATTCGCAAGCAGACAATTTTCGCACACGTTAAATGTTTCTCCTGAAGTTTTATACCATGTTCAACCGCCTAAGTAGACGGTCACATTAAATCACTTTCCATTGCCATTATTTCACGAGGAAGGCGGACGGGGCGAATATAGTCTATTCTCAGTTTCTTTACACTTTTTTAATCAAACCTATTAAAAATCACTGTACGTAAAACGCGTTTGTTTGTTTCCAAAAAATGTAATGTATCACAGAAATGTTGTACTTGGTTAACATATAAGTATCTTGTTCTTGGTTGAACGGAAGATTACCTGTATTTATCTATAAATTATAATATTTCATTTATAATTAATGTGAATAAATACGGGGAGAATATAGGTGTGTTGGTAATTCCTAGAAATAAATAGTTCTTATGCAAAATTACATTCAACTGAGTGCTCGTGTATGCGGTGCGTTGTTCCTTTGGTGTAATTTTCTAGACTTAGTTAAGTTTAGTTTGCATGAGGCGGAGAAATAGCCTGAAAGTAGAATTTGAGAAGGTCTTCAGAAAAAAATTTTAAGTAGCGTGAATGGTCTATAGTGTTACAACAATAGGCATTAATTTCTCAAAAACAATGGCGTGAAGTACTTTTGTTTGCCGTGAAAATAGACTACTTATCAGTAAGAAACAACCCAAAAATCCTGGAGAGCTACGTTTTTCAATGCATAAATGGGGTTCCATCCTATCCTTCTTTATGGAAAGGGGTTGATTGGACACCCGGTTTTTTTTATGGTTTTCAATTGGCTGTGTTACCAGCAATAAACTTCTACTTCAGCTACACTTAAAAAAAAGGGGGGTGGGTGTTACACTATTCCGGAATAGACTTAAGCTAAAGGTCGCATATACAAGATGTTTTTGAAAGCCATGTCGATATTCAATTTACAGCATCTATGGACAAATAGAAACCTCATAGCCAGTGACATTTTCTTTCTGTAAGGTCATCTAGTATATTTAATTTTTATTAAAGTTAGCAAAGCAATGCTGGGAGTCTCTAACTTCACATACCTGCGCGTACAGCAAGTTGCATATCACAAAGGCGAACGGAACTAGCGCGTCATATAGCGTCATATATTTTTACGTATATTTTTCATGAGAAAAATCAAGCTGAAGGTTTCAGTAGTATTAATTTCCACACCGTATATTGACAGACTTCGTAGGAAAAGATCTCTTAATAGCGTACGCGTGGCATACAGAGCTAGAAATGGCAATGCAATTTCATATCATGCTATTTTATATAAGTACCTTTTCACGCACAAGAACAACATAAAATTGGCATGTCGAATTTTAGTATATGTACATGAAGAAATTATCTAAAATGTTATTTCCCACTTATACTACATACATTCAAATCAAAAACTTAAAAATGTATCCGCTGAAATGAACTACTACGTGTCTCTTTTTCGTTAATTGTTCCTAGTCAAATCTAACACACTCGCCATTGCAATGCCAAGAAGACAGAAAACTTAAAGTATAACTAACTTGTACTACAAAATTTTGCGTAATCTAGTGCGATTACAAAGGGTACATAACGATCACGATCAATCAGATCACGATTAATAAGACCTAAGAGCAATTATCGTATAACTCTATATCACGTGAAGAACACTCTTAATACGATAAATGTATGCTTAGGATTATCAAATAGATGGTACTGAATATGCTACGGTATTAAAGTGAATTCGTCTAGACACAATTTGTGTCAAGATCATGATGTAACTATTATCAGTTTGCAATATTTCTTACATATGAAAATACTTCACAATAAACAGAATATGACAGCAGTAGTAAGAAATGTCTGGTTCAGAAACACCGGGTCTGGAGGGGGACGAGGGGACGAGTTTTCAAAATTTTGTAAAACTTCATACTCTTACATTCCACTTAAATGGCGATAATTTTGTCAGCCAATGCGCAAACTGGAAGCTCTTGCATTCCGTTTCGATGGCGGCCATTTTGTTTTCAAAATTTCCTAAAAAAAATTCCACATTTTAAAAAAAAATCTAAATTTCTAAATTTTTTTAATTTGTCAAATATTCATCTTTTTTTAAAAAAATTTATATTAAATTTTTTATTATTTTTTTTTTGCTTTAACATTCCATCCCTCGTCCCCACGACGAATCATCGAGTGAGACTCGTCCCCGCCACAACTCCACTTATCCCTACTTCATGCTCTTGCATTCCAGCTAGTCCCCGCCACAAATCTTCTGATCCCTACTTAATGCTCTTGCATTCCAGCTATCCCCACCACAAATACAGGAGAGCCATTTCAAAAATTTTAGAAAATTCAAAATTTTCAAATTAAAAAAAATTTTAATTTTGTTTCGAATTTTTTTTTGTATAGTTACTTTTCTCTAACATTCTATGTACCGAACTTCATGCTCTTGCATTCCAAGCTGGGGGATCCCTGCGACGACGCCCCGACTGGTCCCTACTTCATGCTCTTGCATTCCATGCTGGAAGTTCCCTGCCACGACACCCCGATTAGGTTTTATCCATATACTGCGCGCTCACATCGACCATTTTGTCAGCCAGTTCCCTGGGGGATCACTACGACGACACCCCGACCCCAGATATCCGCCACAACGCCCCAGCGATGTTTTCTCACTGTGCTCCATGCTCTCGCCTACCAAGCTGGGGGGATTGTCTCCGAGTCTTCCCAGATCTCAGCCAGAACACCCCGGCAAGGTTTTCTTAGTGTGCTGCATGCTGGCGCATACCAAGCGAGGGGGTTGTCTCCGAGTCTTCCAAAATTCCCGTCACGATGCCCCGGCAAGGTTTTCTCCGTGTGCTGCTAAATTAGAATACTAAGTTATCCCTTCCTGCTAGAACTTGTAAGCTAGAAGCGTCCCCTTCACGACGCCTCCCCGCCAGTGGCCACCATGTTGCTAGCTAGTACTTACTCTATATCATGCTAGGGATGTCACCATCACAACGTCACGACGACTTGTCACTGTGAGCCTGCCCCCACATGGTTTACTCCGTATGCTGCTGCTAAATTCTACTAGTACCTCCATACTCACTGATTGACTACACGAGGCTCCCACTGCCAGTCCCCCAAGACGACACCGCCCAACCGCGAGGTACACCCTACATCACCCACTCATGCACACAGACATGCGCACATGCACACACTCACGCACACAAACACGCACATAATCACTCATGCATATATGACCACATACGCCTAATACACACATACACAAATGTACACATGCACACACACATACGCGCAAATACACACGTACACACATGTACACATGCACACACACTAATGCACGCGCACACACATCGAAGGGATCCCTCAGGGTACTGCCTGACAAAATGGTTGCCATGAATGTACAGCACATGGAGAAAACCTAGTCGGGGTGTCGTGGCAGGGATCCCCCAGCTTGGAATGCAAGAGCATGAAGTAGGAACCAGTCGGGACATCGTCGCAGGGATCCCCCAGCTTGGAATGCAAGAGCATGAAGTTTGGGTACATTGTATGTTCAAGACAACTAAATATCCAAAAAAAAAATAATTCGAAAAAAAAACCCGGAAATTTGATTATAATTTCCGAATTTTTTTTTAATTTATATTTATTTTTAAATAATATATATAATTTCAATAGAAATATTAAAAAAGTTAAAACTTTGAATTTTTCAAAATTTTGGAAATGACTTCTCTGGATATGTGGCGGGACGAGCTGTAATGCAAGAGAATGAAGTAGGGATCAGGGGAGTTGTTGCAGGGATGAGCTGGAATGCAAGAGCGTTAAGAAGGGATCAGTCGGGGAGTCCTCGCGGGGACGACCTGGAATGCAAGAGCGTGAAGTAGGGACAACCTGGAATGCAAGAGCGTGAAGTAGGGATCAGTCGGGGAGTCGTCGCGGGGACGAGCTGGAATGCGAGAGCGTGGAGTAGGGGAGTCATCGCGGGGACGACCTGGAATGCAAGAGCGTGAAGTAGTGATCATGGGATGTGTGGCAGGACGACCTGGAATGCAAGAGCATGAAGTAGGGATCAGGGGATTTGTGGCAGGGACGACCGAGAATGCAAGAGCGTAAAGTAGTGATCAGAGGAGTTGTGGCGGGGACGAGTCTCACTCGGTAATTCGTCGTCGGAACAAAAAATGAAATGTTCGAGAAAAAAATTATTAAAAAATATATATATAAAAAAAATTAGAAATTTTTTTTTGAAAAAATGAATAGCATTTTAAAAAGTTTTGAGAAATTTTGAAAATTTTGGAAAAATTTTGGGAAATTTTAATTTTTGGAAAAAAAAACAAGTGAAAAATTTTGAGACATTTAAAAAAAAATTAGAAACATTTGGTATCGAAATGGAATGCAAGAGCGTGCAGTTTGCGCACTATCTAACAAAATGGCCATCGCCTAAGTGGAATGCAAGAGCATTAATTTTTTCCAAAAAAAAATTGAAAAGTTGCCCCTTCGTCTCCTTCCAAACACCGTGTTTCCGAACCGGCCATGTATAAATACCGACAGTGAATTATTTCACTGCTAGAGGCATTCGGACGCCTGTTAATGATGAGGAAATACACTACCGGACAATGAAAATTACGCACTGCGAAGAAACCATGCGACAACCACGAAACGATGCAAATAGCGAGAGTACATGCTGGTATGCACATGATCCCCCATTGGTGCGTTTACATTTGACTGCGTACACGGCAGTGGTATTTTAAGTACAGACCAGCGGTCGTAGACACTGAGGTGAAGTCGGAGCCGAAATAACGCGAGAAACACCACACGATACTAAACAAGCGTGCAGAGTGAAGAACGCTTGAAAGATGCCAAAGACGTCACTTTACGCATTTGACGGACTTCTATAAATGACCCATAATCGGACTGAAAACTGCAGGGTGGTCATACCGCCGCATAGCTAACTATGTGGATCGTTCGGACCATACTGCCCGATGCTGTTGGGAGCAGAGAATACGCGAAGGTAGCCACACACGGAGGACCGGCTCAGGACAAACGAGGTCGACTACAAGTCGAGAGAATCGACAGATCGTGTGCCAGACCCGGAGTGATCCCATGGCGACCCGGTCCACGATACTGGCCAGTGTTAGGGCCCTGTCTGCCCACGAGCCTTTCCCGTCGCCATGTGGAGGCGAATCTGGGATCCCAACGCCTATTATGTGTGCTGTCACTATCTCTGCAACATTGACGGCTCCGTTTGCAGTGGTTCCAGGCCAGAGCAATGTGGAACGCTACAGAGTGGCAATGTGTGGTATTTAGCGATGAGTGCCTCTTCGTTATGAGGACTGATCGTCGCGTTCGGGTGTTGGAGGGTGCCTGGTGAACACCACAATCCCATTGTCTTTATCGAGCGGCACACTTCTCTCGCGGCAGTCATTATGGTCCGGGGAGCCGTAGTCTACGATAGCCGATCCACTCTCGTCGTGTTACGTGGAACAATGGCGGTATGCGGATGCTATCCTACGCCCCCATCTGTTCCCATTTCTTCTCGGGATTCCAGGTGCAATATTCCAGCAAGATGATGTCCGACCGCATACAGCATGCGTCGCCCAGGACTACCTCCGAGCATGTGTGCGACCAGTTTAAATGCCAGCTGCCGCAGTGCTGCAGTATCCGGGCTCTAGAACACACCGTCCAACAATCGTGGGTTCTCCTTCCTCAGTACAACATCCACTGTTTGCTGTATCCCATGCCAGATCGTTCTACAGCGTGTATCACAGTGCGAGAGGGTGCGACGCACTATGGGAGATGGCCAGATGGCGTACCACAGATACAAAAGTAATTGTCCTGCTGCTCTGTCTTTATGTTAATTTGCATTACTCATCTGTATCACTGCCTCTATAAAGTTTCAGTACCATCTTACGCATATTTCTGTGTTCGTTATTTTTATTGTCCTGCAGTGCAGTTGAACTCTCAGCACGTTATTACGCAGAAAAAGGTTTTTTTCTGGGCCATTTTTTTAGTTGTGGACAGCTTTTGCCTGATTTGGAGTAACTCAGTACATGCTTGCGAAACAAGGTATCCAGAAACTATATATTCCTTGCATATTTTCTTATATTTAATTACTTTGTCAAAACATTTTGAAAGCGGATCCTATTCTGCAATTATAACTTAAGAGGTGAATGAAGAATGCAAATTACGATCCCACCGAGATCCACGTGAGCCCAGACGAAGTAAACAAAACACCACCTGCGTGGAAGCCCTTTAGTTCATCTGTTATTTTCTTTAACTAAACCTGTTAGCGCTGTGTGCAAATGAGTAAGAAATTTGCCTGTATCTGGACCACGAGAATTTGAATTGCTTGCAGACGTGTTGCTTTTGGCATAAAATATTCAGCAAATGCGAGTATATTTTCTTTGAAGAATTCTCACATCTGATGAAGTTAATGAATTGCCACTTTTCTGTAGTGTGCATTCGTATCGTGCAAATTATTTCATCCCAAACTCTTTTAAAAAAATAAGCCCTATTGTATGCTAATATTTTGATATTAAACTATTATCTGTGTTATTCGTTGGTTTTATCTGAGAAGTAATCTGGGAGTATAAGATTTTTTATATACACGTACGAAAAAATGCTGTAATTGTGTAGACGATATATTATTTATGTATTTTTATTATGGTCAGGTACGCGAGATAGACTTGTGCCACAATTATTTTCTGTTAAAACGTTATATTTTCGACCCCTCATAACTCAAGATAGTTTTTAATTACTACAATAATTAACAATCATATATATGGAGTTAATTATTTCCTTTTAAGCGTTACAGTTTGGTACTCGACACTCGTCCTCCAGCTTCTTCACAGGCCAAACCCTGACTGATTATTTTACTTTGAGGTTTTGTACTTCCGAGTTCTAGAAGCCTGGACGCGATAAGGGCCATCTTTGCACGCACGTCGAATGTCTGCTCAACTTTACGCGCAACTGGCGTCGTATTTTTCTCTCAACTTGCCACTTCAGGACTTTCCGTGGTTAACCTAAAATGTTATGGTATAATAACAAAGGCAAGGGTGCATTGTATACGCCTATTCTATGTTAGGTAGCCTGTACCGGAAGTTACACATCTAAAAACTATTTTGAACATAGGTACTGGCTCTTTTTTTCACTTTAAAATATAGTTACGGCTTAGAGACGAAAATAGAAGACGTAAACTAGCATTCGGTCATGATAAATTTCTTAAATGCTATTCTTAAAAAAAACATTGCTTTAAAAATATTGAATATTATTTATGTGACAGCTATACAACGGAAGCTCTGTGCTACATTTAGGGACTTAAAAATAAAGCACGTATTTTTGAGGCTTGAGCTGTGTTTTAGCGTGTAAGATATCCATAAATTAAAAAAAACTACTCAGCATGATATTATTGAATTTGCGAAAATAACACATACATCAGACATCCAATACAAATTTACAAAAGCTNAACTACTCAGCATGATATTATTGAATTTGCGAAAATAACACATACATCAGACATCCAATACAAATTTACAAAAGCTTGTTAAGGGATTTATGGTAATTTAAGCTGATATACTTTGCCAAACAAAATTCAGAATTGTTCACATATTATGTGTTTTGTTGCACCTCGAAATAGTTATTGGTATTGATATAATGCTATATATAACTACGTACTATATAAATTTNTATGTGTTTTGTTGCACCTCGAAATAGTTATTGGTATTGATATAATGCTATATATAACTACGTACTATATAAATTTATTATGTAGTCCATCCAACGTTTCATTTTAAGTTTTAAGATAAAATTCAGATTAAAAGTAGCTAGAACATAAACCTTAACTGGAAGAGATTTAGAAAGTGTCAGTTTTAAAAGATTTAATTTTTCACGGTAATCCTTTGACCTCATAAGGTCACGTTTTATCTTAAGTAAAACATTTTCCTTGCATAACATTTTGAAAATGGTTTGGTGCCGTATTTATTTGATTAATCTTCATAATTATCCACATAGATTGTTACACATTGCTTTACGATCGATGTAGTACTTTTATTAAATTACAATTATATCGGGGAATAAAAATTGTGAAATATTATTAAACCAAAAAGTAAAATTTTGACAGTTGAACGACATTGACGTCTCGTCAACAGCGGAGTTTTTAGATATGGAACAAGTTGTTCAGATATTCAAGAGCGGAGAAGGAATCAGCTATAACCGTGTGGAAGTCGGGAAGTACAGTTGCATAGGGAATCAAACCTTTGCCTTTCGAAATGCCAGGCCAGTGTGTTGACAAAGCGGCACCTCGCTCGCCCTCTTATATATTATATACATATTAGTTTGAAAGCACAGAAAAACCGAAAATATCCCAGTAGGTAACGAATTTTGCATAACTGCCGTGCAGATATTTTGCATAATTGATGCTTTACTGTCAAGATATTTCTTACACCCTATTAATAATGAAANATAACTGCCGTGCAGATATTTTGCATAATTGATGCTTTACTGTCAAGATATTTCTTACACCCTATTAATAATGAAAAAAATGGATCACAAATGCGTTCTAGGTATTTTAAAACTGATACAAAACTGACATATACAAAGAAACACAACTTTAAACACTTCTCTTTAAGATTTTCTACGGAAGGAGGAAGTGGTGACTCAGAAANACATATACAAAGAAACACAACTTTAAACACTTCTCTTTAAGATTTTCTACGGAAGGAGGAAGTGGTGACTCAGAAATTAATTGGATTGGTTTAGAATAATATGTACTGTAATATTTGGAAAATTTTCCCACGTAATGGTCGTTATTATGCATCTTTTTCTTCACCTTAAATCACATTATAATATCTTTTGTAAAACGATTGTAGTAAAAAAATTTTAAGAAAATATTATAATGATTGCGTTAACATTTTCCCAGTTCGGAAGAAATTGGTGTATATATTTAATCATTTTTAAGAGAATTACAAGACCGATTTATAATTTTGTAGTAACTTCCTTTACAAAATATTATCTTTCTTTTAAACCGGAAGTAAATATTCCCTGGGCGGATAAACTATTCCATAGCTTTCGTCAAAGTTAAACTTATTTTACTAATTTTCTTTTCAAAATGATAATATTGCAGCAAAGGTTGCTGTGTTATATAGNCGTCAAAGTTAAACTTATTTTACTAATTTTCTTTTCAAAATGATAATATTGCAGCAAAGGTTGCTGTGTTATATAGGGTATCGTACACAGTAAAGAACAATAAAAAAATAGAAATCTTCACCGTCAATAAAAATACAAATCTTCACCGTCTAGAAGTGAATATTGTTAGAACATTTCAAACCTGTCGACACCGCGACGTAGTTTGTTCAAGTGGCTTTTATGGAGTGAGAGATCCTGGGTTCGAAANACATTTCAAACCTGTCGACACCGCGACGTAGTTTGTTCAAGTGGCTTTTATGGAGTGAGAGATCCTGGGTTCGAAACTCAGGTAAGCCACTTTTGTGAAACATTTTTGGGTGTTAGAGTTTGTGTAGTTTGTTTAAGCCGTCTTATAATAAACCTGCTGCATAAATATGCCATTTTAAAGACAATAAAGTTATATTGGTATTATATTAATTCAAACGCTGTTGAAATTTAAACTCACACCTATAATGATTAACCGCCATCAGAACTGTCCAGTATTTCGATACCGTAAAACACAGTAGCTAGTGAAAACAATTTAACGTAGTCAATTCACTGTATACAAATGCATCATTGGAAAAATTATGAAAGCAAATAGAAGTCACTTTGGAAATAAGCGCTTTAAATAGTCTTCCACTTCTAAAGTCAATCGTTCGATCCCAGGCCACGAAGTACTGGGACATTGTGCGCCAGGAGCCTCGTGTGAGGCACCTCGCCTTATGAACCCTCCAGTGTGGCCGGAAACGATGGGTGTAACCCCTGAACACAGTGGTCTGTTACGTACTGCTTTGTCTCCATCGAGCCATTCGCGTTGAAACGCCATGCTGATATCCAGACGAGCACAATGTACACAACTTGTGCTGTTCCTCCATAATTACCTTCTCATTTCCGCACAACGTTACTAATGTGAGCTACAACGGATGCTACAAATGTACGATCACGACTACATAGAGTCACTTTTTGCCCCAGATTTTAGTGAAAATACTAGAACAACTTATTTCTGACGTCGTCTGCTTTATTGCAAGAAAATATTCGTCGAATTAAATGTACAAGTACGTGATGCTGCATATTAACTGTGCTTTTTTTAAACACCCAGGTAAAAAAACTGATGACATATCGCCTGGGTATATTTAAAATTTCAATCCCTGCTTAAACTTCTTAACTGACTAGCAAGCCTTACAAATAGTCAAACATCATAATGTGACACATAGTTCTGTAATTCACGTCACGGGTATTTCACTGGTTATAATTTTATATTGTCATTGAAACCACCAGTAAGGAATGACCCTAAAAGTCGCAACCAAACTCTCGTATGCTGTAAATCACCGTGCTGTGACGATGCCAGGGCCTGAAATGTCTGTAACTTATTGGGTTGACACAGAAATTTGGTTCAGGTTACTAAAACCAATAGCGGGGTGTTGTTTTCCTGTTATTCCTAGACACTGAAGCCACGTTTAAAGCTGTGAGTTGGGTGTGTTGCCATTAAAAATTATTTAGTGTAGCTGTACCGGCCAGGAGCACCAACTGTGAAGCTGACTGGCGTAAAATGTCATTATGCCTGCCTTACGTGTTGTAATGCTGGAGCAAGTGGACATGTAATTTCGCATGTATACCGGCCGAGCGATTGTGGACCAGCGTAAGGTTGGCGGGAACATTTTAGCGTGCTATTAGCAGGCACTCTCGGCAGATGGTACGCAGAGATATTCAGTTTCAATATTTAATTTAGTGTAACCGGTCTAGGCTTAAAAGGGGAAAGTTTGACCTCGGAGCGTTTTTCCCGTCTAAGGAAAACCTAGTTACACTTAACTGAAAGGAAAACACCACTTAAGATTATACTTTTGAGTCTTCTGCTTTAAAAATTTGTAGAGCATCTTTTAGTCTAATTTTTAAGAGAAATTGCAAACTCATCGGTTTATCCCCCTGAGCACGTTATCAAGAAAATTACATAGCAGTTTGTAAATTATCCACGTTGTAATTTAGAGTTAAGGTGGAAAGATACTTTTAAAATATACAACTTAGGACCAACTAAAATATAAACAGAAAATAAAACATTCGAATTTTTAGAATATAACTGCTAAGTTACTCCATTAGACAATAAAGGAAAAATATTTCGCTTTACTGGGTGTCTGTTTTGGTGCCTCAAACTTATCTGTATCTCTTTACATCTTAAAAATACTGTGAATATGGGATCTGCTAGAGGCTAGGTGGTGGATTATGAGGTGACGCAACTATACGGCTGCTTCAAGGTCAGTCGTGGAGGCTACGAGCTACATCCGTGTCCGGTGTCCTCTGGCGGAAGGAGACGACGATCGCGTTAAACTGCCGCACGCTGGAGGAGACGTTCGTGCTGCGACGCAAGGCGCGCCGAGTTTAAGACGTCTCTTAATCTATCTGACGGTTTATTAGGTCGCCCGCCATCGCGCCAGCATCTTTAAGGGGGCTCTAGTGGGCTGTAAGTTCCACCCAGTCCTCTCTCCCCCTCACCACACCTCCCTTAGCGTCGTGCAACAGTTTGCTTTCAGTTTTATGAACCATACAGAGGCGCATCGTCTACAGCGGCGCTCTACGCCTTCCTGCGTCCTTCCGCACTTTACGACGCCTCATCTGCCGTAACATTGCCTCCCCTTGCCCCTTCACAAGAACCTCCGTAACATTTCCAGCAAATAAAATAATAGCATCGTATTTGTGCTGGCGTTCAGCAGAAGACTGGTGGCAATTGTCCCTTGCTTGACTAGGACTTCGTGTCTGAACTTAACGTGGACAGATGCCAAGGTAGACGGACGTCTCATTTCAGAATATGCCCGGAAACAGGTTGCTAACTCATACGATACTTTTTAAAATTGTGCGATTACTGTTCATGGTCGCACTTTTTTTTACAGAAACACTCCACATTACTGTAGTACATTCTTAACTTGTTTTACTGCCTGGTTGCACTAATAACTGTCCTGAACCGTAATCCTGAGATACTGGTTCAAACATGATCTTCAGTTGGATCCGAGCTCAAATGTGTAAGTGTTGCACCAACGCGACTGACCGTTGTCTGGTCGTAGATCAGAATGTGAACTAGAATTGGGATGGAACGCCTCTCACTTTTTTGTCTGAAATTGATTAATGAGTTTGTGTGGTCACTATTTCTTAAGCCAATATATTTTCTTTCACTATACAATCTGGTTGAATGCACTGCGAAATTACGCTAGACAACTATTACGTATATAAGGGGAAACAAAAGAATCTTTGAAACAATACGTACACTACAATGGAAATGCAAAATATTTTACAATATGTTGAAGAAAATGTTTGCACACTACGTATGTGGCAATTTTCGATACCGGTTTGATGTTAATTTGGTAACTTAATTTAAAACAGCCCTGGCTTATTCGTTATTTTTAATATCAATATTCTGAAGTATGTAGTGGACAAGAAAACAAGATGCTGTCATNCAGCCCTGGCTTATTCGTTATTTTTAATATCAATATTCTGAAGTATGTAGTGGACAAGAAAACAAGATGCTGTCATATTTTATAAACGTTTTAAGTAATATAGTCGTTAACGAAATTTACTGAATAATATTGAAGTGTGTACAATGTTTCATATTTTCAAACTACATTTTTCGACTAAGTCCTCTCGTTTCGCTGGCAAAACTTTTGTCAAGAAATCCGCTTTTCGGAACGGCCCGTGCAGAAAACGAGGCCAGTTTCTAATGTTCTGAAAGGATGTTCCAGTTTTTCGTTTTTCTGTTCGGANCACGGCCCGTGCAGAAAACGAGGCCAGTTTCTAATGTTCTGAAAGGATGTTCCAGTTTTTCGTTTTTCTGTTCGGAGTAATTGGCGTTTATTTCGCTCTCTCTTAAAAAAAATCAGTACTTTTGAATTATATAAATGTATAAAGTTATGCTCTTTTTTTATNGTTTATTTCGCTCTCTCTTAAAAAAAATCAGTACTTTTGAATTATATAAATGTATAAAGTTATGCTCTTTTTTTATGTCTCATTTATATCATACTCCAGGAAACCACAATTAAATCTATATTTGAAATGTACATATTATTAAGTTTCTTNTATGTCTCATTTATATCATACTCCAGGAAACCACAATTAAATCTATATTTGAAATGTACATATTATTAAGTTTCTTTCTGGGAAATAGACACTACTCTGACCTCATATGATCTCTTTGAACCACCGTATTCGGCGGTTCATAATGAAATTCATCTCGATCTTCAGTCATGCACTGAACTCGAATGGTGCAACAGCCTGAGATCAAGTACGGGAATGGTGCAACAGCCTGAGACCAAGTACGGGAATGGTGCAACAGCCTGAGATCAAGTACGAGAATGGTGCAACAGCCTGAGACCAAGTACGGGAATGGTGCAACAGCCTGAGATCAAGTACGGGAATGGTGCAACAGCCTGAGATAAAGTACGGGAATGATCTCGAAGAGCGGTGGGCTTCAGTTGTGCACCCAGCCATAAGCGGCACTTTTCCAAATAATTGTTTTCCTCATCGGAATGTCGACGAGCATTAGGTTCCGCACTGAAGCTCGGTAGCGCTTCGTGGAGCGACCTCTGGTATCGCATTTATAAGTCTAGCTGAGCAGGGAGAGATGTCAGGTGTAATTAATTGTGTTGATTGTGCCCCGCATAACATGCTCCAACGGACAGAAGTTTTTCCGAAGGAGTTGCACTGCCATGCAGTCAGAAGTTAGTCTTACCCGAGTCCCTCAGTTGCCTTGATAGCTAAGACATATCTCTCGTTTAGCGAGGAGGTCATTCTGATCAGCATATTTCTACCCTCTTGCCGCAGCTATGCCGATATCATTTCTTATCTGATAATAAAAATCGGCTACAGAGTAAAAATGTTTTATAAATTGTACCTACAATTATTTGGAAACTAGATGACAAAAATTGTTCTGTGGCGTTATGAACTGAATATTGTATGTTTACTAAACACTGTTAAGTGAAGCTTAATGATGGTGTTAGGTCTGTAACACGCAGAAAAAGACAACAGAGGATACGACGAGTTTACGCTGCTGTTTTTCAATGTATGTTTAATTGCTTTTCTACAAAACAAAAGCATTTAGTACACAAAATTCCAAAAGTAGCCTCGTGCATGTGCTTACTTGGATGTTCGTATACCCAAATTAAATTACNCATTTAGTACACAAAATTCCAAAAGTAGCCTCGTGCATGTGCTTACTTGGATGTTCGTATACCCAAATTAAATTACAGGTAATTAACCTTACACAAAAATAACTGGTCGTAATAGATATCACTAATATATGACTATCCTAAGAACCACATTAAGGTCACCCAAGGTCAACGTCATGTAATCTCAGAAGTCAGTGTGGTCCACAATGCTAACAAATACGATGGTCTGGGTCCATAATGTTAACAAATACGATGGTCGGGGTTCGTATTGTAAACAAACATGACCACAGTCCCTCCTGATCCGCTAAGCTTGACTCAAAACCTTCAGTCCTCCTTGCTCATTTGTGGATTTTTCAAGTAGTATCGGTTACGCCGTGGACTTTTTCAAAGAGTCTTGAGTCCAACTTGCCGATTTAAGACTTCTGCGGAAATTTTTCACTTCTGTTTTAGACATTTTGAAGGGAAACGGGAAATTTGAGTCAAGATGGCATCCGCGCACTGTGACATCACAACAATCCTCAATCCTCTTAATAACCCTATGTTTCCGTTGCCCTATTTTCATTCTACTGATAAGACACCTTAAAGTTCACCGTTATTTTGTGTGCATGATACATTATTATTGAAATGAATTATACAAAAGTGAAATAACTGCGCCTTCACGACACGAGCNTATTTTGTGTGCATGATACATTATTATTGAAATGAATTATACAAAAGTGAAATAACTGCGCCTTCACGACACGAGCTTAGGAAGAAACATCGGACTACAAATTATCAGAAAACATAAAAATAAAAATAAGACGTACTACATATGCATATAGAATTTTATGTGCTGTGCTTTGAATTTCTTATCATTTGAATAGTTTTACTTCGTACAACTTAGAAATCCATTATTTGAAAATCTTTAATTGTTGCTTATTAATATCCTTTTTTGTGGTATCAGTATGGTGAGAGAGTGGAGAACGTGAGTAAGTTATTCAGNGAATTGTTGCTTATTAATATCCTTTTTTGTGGTATCAGTATGGTGAGAGAGTGGAGAACGTGAGTAAGTTATTCAGATTAACATTTAAAAATAGCACGTGTCTCTATGACTTCCCAGTTATAACGTACATACGTAAAGCATAAATGACCATAGGACAGGAAAGTCGCCAAGCATTTATAAAAATGTTGTTTGTTTACGTTAGTTTAACTAATGTTAACTTGCATGCTTGTGACACCAACAAATACATTCCGAATTCAGCTCCAAAGTTATCTAATTTTACAAACTATATCACTGAACATTGCGCCACATCGTCACGAGAATCAAAAGAGTAGGTGGCATTTCTCTAGAAGGAGGCTACAATTTTGCATATTTCGTCCTATATTTTCGGGAAACACAACTAATAACTTGATACATTATTTTTTAAATGTTTGTAATTATAAATGCGTAACATGTTCTGTGGTCTTTCTATTTGCTGTGCAAAAGATACTTACAAAGGAGGCAGTTGTAAATGTGCTCACAAATGTGCATGTACAACTGTTTTGGGTTCTCATTAGCCATACTTGTAAAGAACTAGTTTGGTGTAAACCGATTCCAGTGTTCAGTAGAACTGCGACAGACGCCACAGTGCAGATACCTGGTTTGTTCCATAAGTCTGCTGTATTTTTGTTCACAAAATATAAAATAAGTGCTAAAAATAGGCTGTCACAGTGATGCCGTGGCTTTGAATAATGTTCAGACTCGTGTAAGCGTCAAGATAAAGCTACCTGTGAGCGACGCGATGCTAACCATGTGCCCTTAATAGTTACCTTTCTCATTTGTTTGTGTCGCACTGTGTGGGGCTCAATGATAAGTTGGCTCCAGTCCCGACCGACGTTGAAGATTAGGCATCAGATAGGAATGATTTGGCCTCTCTCCCTCTTCAGGCAGAACTGTAAATAACAGGACTGCTCCTCAAACAACGCATAGGTATCTCGGTAGAGACTCGGGTCGTTCTGGATACCTGTGTTTGGCTTCGGCCGAACACGGGCCTTTATTCCAGGAACAGAAGCAAGGGGACAATAAGGAGGAAACTGTCATGTACATCAAGTGTTCACATCGCCCGTACATGCAGAGCCCTGAAGTGACTTATCGTCTTCTCACTTAGACTATGGAGCTCTAATAAGAAACATGTGCGCCCGAGTGTGAACACAAGGTCATATTCCCGAACATTCTGTGCTCTAGACAAGTGTTCTCATTTTGTGAACACTAGGGACAGCATGGAATTAATTTAGGGCGCCAGTCATTATATTTAAGCTATACATAATTTTTTTTTCTAATGCATTTTAAAGGTTAATTGTTAAAAGTTGATGGAAAGAATAGAATATTAATGAATTTATCGAAATTGCGTTGGAATGATTGGACGATTGACGGATTGATGGTCAAGAAGAGCACTAAAGTTAAAACTGCTTATCACCCTCGTACGTTCCAAGTCTACAGAGTCTGGCAGTGTTGGCATTTAGATTAATGCCAACTAAGCCTATACAAGTGTTAGTAGATTGTGATCCATACCATGATTATAACCAACTCGGGCATGTGGTAGCTGTTAGTATGATGGGCTTGGTTTATTCATATAAACATACATTTAAAAAATTGCGTTTCGTACTTATATCTACAAACAGTCGAGGTAATGAAAAGTTTGCAGATTCTGGCATCGTGTAATAATTAGTCTTCAAGAGAGGGTACTAGAAATGTTGTAATTGAGTGAGATACTTTTGCATGTTTCCACAATACCAGAAACAAACACATGCTTGAAGAATTAGTGGGCGTAACTGCGAGCACCTTCCAGTACGTTCAACAATCCCGATTTAAAGGCTTCCGAGCACCACTTGAGTAAAGCCGAAGATTGTCGAGCACCTCCGAGTCGAGCCGAAGACCACCAACCACAGCCACGCAGCTCCTATTTAATGCCCGACTCGCCATAATAATACTACTTTCGTGCTTATATTTTGTTACATTTTATGAATTTCTCTAGACTGACCAGCTTAATTTACAGATGTGTATTGCTGTTTTAAAGCTTCAAATGAGTTTTCCGGCCTATAAAAACATGGCGGTGTGGGCGAAATCTGTAGTGGTAGGGGAAAGTGGGGGAAATACGAACACCTAAGGGAAAACGTAAATAAAACAGTGGAATTTGATCACAGAGTTTCTTTATTGTTTAATTATAAAGTGTACTTATCTGTCTAACGAATTCACTAATCAACATTTATATTTGTTTAA
>NQII01001578.1:306640-413641 GCA_002778355.1 Clitarchus hookeri | reverse complement strand
AATAATAAAATGGCACAAAACAAATTAGGTTATATTTATTTTGCCAACTGCGTCATTGTCATTTAGCTGATTAATATGTGATTATTCCACAATGTAAAAGATAAATGACTATTGTAGATAAAAATAAAGCTACACCTAATTGAATTCACCAAACAATTACATCATAAACATACAAAATATTGATAATTGCATACCTTGATAAGTACGTGCATCCACGTCTCCCGTGTTGTTGACTGGCACTAGTGGTGGCGTGATCTCTGAAACGGCGGCAAGTAAAATGTGGCTATCTCTTTCTAACATATTAGAACCATTGAATTCGGCATTACCCCGCGTTCGCGTTTCCCCCACTCTCCCCTACTACAGACCAAGATAATATTGTGATTTGTATATTTTAAAATTTTGTTAGGGTATGTAATTTTAAATTTTGGTTTGTTTACTAAATTATAACCAACTCCCAGATTATGTTAAACTTTAATGATGGCCAATTATTTATTTTATGTGAATTGTTTGTCATAATCTTAAACAAGCCTGTATTAATTTTTTTTTTTTTTTTTTTTTTTTTTTTTTTTTTTTTTNTGTTATGATAAGAGCCCCGTTTTGGCTTAGGAGGTTTTGGTTAGGTTACATTTATCAATTACTTATCATAGTTTTTTCTGGCATTGTTTTACGTCTTTGTGAGTTCTTATCAGATGAGTATGTATTTTTAAAGGGATATTGTAATCCCTGGGCTTGGTTTTGAGGATTTTCACTTACCAAGTGAGCAGGAGTATTGAAATTTGGGTGCAGCAGATATAGTTTTTAAAGACGTGAACCCTGCTCCATCGTATTGATAGGCGTACATTGGAGAGGCGTGAACCCTGCTCCATCGTATTGATAGGCGTACGTTGGAGAGGCGTGAACCCTGCTCCATCGTATTGATAGGCGTACGTTGGAGAGGCGTGAACCCTGCTCCATCGTATTGATAGGCGTACGTTGGAGAGGCGTACACGTAACTTGTATGCGGGTGGTTTGGAAGACACCCCAAAAAGCACCTGATTATATTTTTTTAGCGCTGCAAGATGATGATAAAGCCTATGGAAGCAGCCGCCGTAGTTACAAGTCCGTAAGACACTGATGTGGTGTCAGCTTAATTCATTTTTGCTTCATATAAACTCAAACTCTTTTAGGAATTTTCAAAATTATAAATTTGTTTCAAAAAATAGGCTAATTAGGCCTAGTGGTAAGAGTGCGAAGTCATTTAAGATCTCAGTGCATCTTGGTTAGCCATGGATAAAGATTTGAATTGAAATACCAATGTCAAGAAATGAACGTAAGCTCATTCCTATAACACCTCTTTTAGGAAATTTACATCTTTCATATTTGTGAGGGAGTTGGCAATTACTTAGATTTATGTTAGTAAAAGCACATATTTCATTTTACATTCATTTTTTAAGTTTTTTTCTTTTTTTTTAGTAACACAAAGTAATTTCTTAACTTACCTACACAGTACTTCCAAACTTACCTTTAAAAAAAATTCATATTCAATTTAAAATTAGTGTAAATTTTGTGTATGTTGAGAACCATTTTTTTTAGTGTTGGGTAGTATTAATATTCAGTGTTCAAGTGTTTTGTCTTAATTTATTGCAAGAGAATTTACGTAACATGTTTTTCAAGGGTATATCTATGTTATTCAGAGATTANATCATGTTTTTCAAGGGTATATCTATGTTATTCAGAGGTTACAAATTCTCAGCTTTGAAAATAAATTTAAATTGTATAGTCTACCCAAACACACATTGCAGAATTAAATCCGTAAATTTTTAAACATAACATTCATCCCTATAAAGAAATAAGAGAATTCTTACCACGTCCATAGCTTCATTAAAGATAAATTCATGTAAATTTTCGTANCATCCCTATAAAGAAATAAGAGAATTCTTACCACGTCCATAGCTTCATTAAAGATAAATTCATGTAAATTTTCGTAACGCTGTAAAAAAATTTGGTGTGTAACGGCGGGCGTGTGAGGTAAATACTATTATGTAACTAAATNGTGAACCCTGCTCCATCGTATTGATAGGCGTACATTGGAGAGGCGTGAACCCTGCTCCATCGTATTGATAGGCGTATGTTGGAGAGGCGTACACGTAACTTGTATGCGGGTGGTTTGGAAGACACCCCAAAAAGCACCTGATTATATTTTTTTAGCGCTGCAAGATGATGATAAAGCCTATGGAAGCAGCCGCCGTAGTTACAAGTCCGTAAGACACTAATGTGGTGTCAGCTTAATTCATTTTTGCTTCAGATAAACTCAAACTCTTTTAGGAATTTTCAAAATTATAAATTTGTTTCAAAAAATAGGCAATTAGGCCTAGTGGTAAGAGTGCGAAGTCATTTAAGATCTCAGTGCATCTTGGTTAGCCATGGATAAAGATTTGAATTGAAATACCAATGTCAAGAAATGAACGTAAGCTCATTCCTATAACACCTCTTTTAGGAAATTTACATCTTTCATATTTGTGAGGGAGTTGGCAATTACTTAGATTTATGTTAGTAAAAGCACATATTTCATTTTACATTCATTTTTTAAGTTTTTTTCTTTTTTTTTAGTAACACAAAGTAATTTCTTAACTTACCTACACAGTACTTCCAAACTTACCTTTAAAAAAAATTCATATTCAATTTAAAATTAGTGTAACTTTTGTGTATGTTGAGAACCATTTTTTTTAGTGTTGGGTAGTATTAATATTCAGTGTTCAAGTGTTTTGTCTTAATTTATTGCAAGAGAATTTACGTAACATGTTTTTCAAGGGTATATCTATGTTATTCAGAGATTACAAATTCTCAGCTTTGAAAATAAATTTAAATTTTATAGTCTACCCAAACACACATTGCAGAATTAAATCCGTAAATTTTTAAACATAACATTTATCCCTATAAAGAAATAAGAGAATTCTTACCACGTCCATAGCTTCATTAAAGATAAATTCATGTNAACATAACATTTATCCCTATAAAGAAATAAGAGAATTCTTACCACGTCCATAGCTTCATTAAAGATAAATTCATGTCAATTTTCGTAACGCTGTAAAAAAATTTGGTGTGTAACGGCGGGCGTGTGAGGTAAATACTATTATGTAACTAAATNAAATTTTCGTAACGCTGTAAAAAAATTTGGTGTGTAACGGCGGGCGTGTGAGGTAAATACTATTATGTAACTAAATTAATTATGGATTTTGTATTTATATATAATTTTTTCGGATCAGGTACATACTTAATTTATACCTGGCGAGAGCTCATTCAGTTAAGATTCATTAAATTCAGCGAGAATAAAAGCTTTATTTTTAACTAAATTGGGNTACCTGGCGAGAGCTCATTCAGTTAAGATTCATTAAATTCAGCGAGAATAAAAGCTTTATTTTTAACTAAATTGGGTCTTTATATGTTGCGTCTCTGAAGAAAATGTAATCTGGGTAAAATATATTTAGTATCACGAATACGCGATTAAAATTTAATTTGCGTTTGGCATTTCTCATCGTCGTTTAATTGTTCTTAACGGTATAAAAACAGTATGACTTTTGTTATTTTCTTCCAGGGAAAGATAAGTGAAGGAAGGAAAAGGCCAATGCAAGTTTTCTTACGCACTACGCGGTGTCGGCTCACACAGCAGTGGTTGAAAGTTGCTGGGGTTTATTTGCATGTGTGTGGTTGAGTTAGGCACCAACTAGTGGCAGATCTGCAGCTTTCGCGTAGTGCAGGCCTGCCATAGAAAATCAGCATTCTGTACAGTCAGTTAATGTAAAATGTTCCTTTTAAACGTCCTTGCTATACGTCGGCAGACTACGCGGGTCACGGATTGCGTGACATTTAAAGAGAAAACCTAAACTTTGTTTCCGCCTTCGAGAAGAGTTGACGTGGATTAAAGGAGGGTGGTGCTAATCAGAGCCAAGTTGTCTTAATCGAGGGACAGGGCTGTCGTTCCTGATAGCACGAATAAATTTTGTGATGATATGGGGGTGGAGCAGAGGTGGAATGAAGACGATGGAGGAGAAAGCGCCCCAAGAAAACCACCTCACCTCGTAAGTCCCTGTCAGTCACCACATGAGCAATCGCTTCCGAAAAAACTTCCTGACTGCCTATGTTGCATATTGAAACTCGACGGCAGCAGTTTGAGGCTGGAGAAAAACTCGCTACACCGGTCACAAACCACATACCTGGTGCTTGAACTGCGTTGCAGAGAACTTTCAATCCTGGTTTGTTGAAGAAACTATTAAAGGTGCCCCCAGTATGTTTGCCTACGAAAGGACATCATTCTCNAAGGAGGGTGGTGCTAATCAGAGCCAAGTTGTCTTAATCGAGGGACAGGGATGTCGTTCCTGATAGCACGAAGAAATTTTGTGATGATATGGGGGTGGAGCAGAGGTGGAATGAAGACGATGGAGGAGAAAGCGCCCCAAGAAAACCACCTCACCTCGTAAGTTCCTGTCAGTCACCACATGAGCAATCGCTTCCGAAAAAACTTCCTGACTGCCTATGTTGCATATTGAAACTCGACGGCAGCAGTTTGAGGCTGGAGAAAAACTCGCTACACCGGTCACAAACCACATACCTGGTGCTTGAACTGCGTTGCAGAGAGCTTTCAATCCTGGTTTGTTGAAGAAACTATTAAAGGTGCCCCCAGTATGTTTGCCTACGAAAGGACATCATTCTCNGCTTTCAATCCTGGTTTGTTGAAGAAACTATTAAAGGTGCCCCCAGTATGTTTGCCTACGAAAGGACATCATTCTCCAGTCGAGGGCGGAATGGTGCTTAAAAGTTACCAGGCATGCTGTAAATATTATATTGGGACCATCCATTATTGATAAAAATGGCTTTTTCAAATGTTTTGCCATATATTAAAACATACTTGCTACAGACTTATCATCAATAAAATAATAGAGACGCTGTTGAAAGTCTCATAGGTAGACGCAGCACTATGAGAACACTGCACGCCAGTTCAGAGCTCTGCTCGTAGCGGCGATGGCGCTCTCGTAGCGCGTGCCAGTGTAAACTTTAGCTCCTTTGCTTCTCGGCCAAAAAAGGAAACAAACGATGCAGGCAGGTGGACCTTTCAAATACTGGAGCTTGTGATTGGGAGATGGCTGGCTATACGAACTGGGCCACGGTGTAACTGTGTGGGAGAACGAGGACATATATCAGTACGCGGAGTGCCTGTCCGACTCACACTTGTAGTGTTTGCATCGGGACAGAAGCGTCTTCCAACCACTCGGGTGGCGGGGCGGCACTGCTGAAATCTGTCAAGTGCGATCAAAGCTGCGCCGGCGAGCCCCTCGAGTGGTGCGGTGGTGGTAACCCAGGAGGGGGGGGCGAGCCAGTTGCAAGCTGCCTGTAACGGCATTATGGAGATGAGCAGGCGCCATACTTCATAACTCAGTGCATCAAGCTGTGATACCTACCGGCGCGCCAGGATAGAAAAGGGAGTAAGGGGAGTGTGGGCCGAGAGTGGCTTCTCCAAATTTCCGCTGGGAGCAGCGCCTCAATTATTTAAATTGAGTCATAAAATATGCTAAACAGCAGCGGCCGCACAGTGGTTGAAACGGTTGAAAGTGGGTGGTGCGCGCGCGTGGGTGGCCGAGGGTGATTTGAAGGGGCTGGCGCGGCCATAAGTGGACCGGCCACTGCCTAATGACCCCCGCTCAGGGGTGCTACACTAAACAACGTTCCCGACAGCGGGCAGGGAGGGAGGGGGTGCGGGTTTAAAGAGGAGAGGGTTTGCGTGTCCACGTGGGGTGCGCACCCTTCCAGCAGGACTGCAATGCGCGACTAGTCCTCTGGCGGGTTCGCGCTCAAACATGCTGTTACAAACGCATGTGGGAGGCCCGGAGTATAGGATGGAGAGCTTATTGAAATTAAAATACTAAATTCAATTTCCTTATTTATTTATATTTCTACAAAAACACTACAAAATTATTTCTTCCAGAGTGTACTATAATTCAATGATTTGGAATCCTCTGCGCGAACTTATTGTGACCTTGGGATGAATGGTGCAATGGCAGCGAATGACTAGATGGAGATTTTTCGACATTNTCTGCGCGAACTTATTGTGACCTTGGGATGAATGGTGCAATGGCAGCGAATGACTAGATGGAGATTTTTCGACATTTGCTGTTTCATTTGTATGCAACACTGGAAAATTCCAAGATACTAGCTTAATCTTAGATTTAAGCTAATACTGCAAGTCTAATTACATTAATCAATACTTGCGCATGCACAGTACCATACTTCACTATGTTGCTTATTGCAGGCNTACTGCAAGTCTAATTACATTAATCAATACTTGCGCATGCACAGTACCATACTTCACTATGTTGCTTATTGCAGGCAAACGTGTTGCGTAGGCAGACACTCAGTATTCGTGTTTGTCGTGAACAAGCGCACTGGTATCGCGTTCAGAGCGGACAAAGCATTGTGTAGAGGGTAAAGGGTGAGAGTAGGTGGCAAGTCTGGTTGGGTCAGCCCCCCTCTAGGTTAGCTTGTCCGCCCTCGACACGCATTCTGTCATGTCGGCCTCCAGCAACTTCCGCCCTCAACACATCCACGTCCAACACGTGAACCATCACTAATGCCTCAGGGAAAAAAGCAAAGGAAAATATTACATTGCCGTTTTGTTTTCACGAACCACAAACATGACTGAGTTGCCAGTGCTACATAGTTTGTTTTCAGAATAATTCGTCATTACTTTTTACTGTCAGTCAGGTGCTGAGAACGTATTTTCTATAATGTGACAGAAAACATTACAAGTACATGTTTCTCGTTCCTGCGCACACATTTCTAAGCAAAAAGTAATTTTGCGTAATCGCAATCGTATTTTTGCCCCAAAATTTTTCTTCTAGCGTATCAAGTACTCTAAATTACCACCGAATTTTGGAGAAATTTATATTTTTTTACACTATACCTTACACTTGAAAATAATTCGTAAACATGTTTGTATTATGTCTCAAAAGCCACTACTCCCGATTTGCAGGANTATACCTTACACTTGAAAATAATTCGTAAACATGTTTGTATTATGTCTCAAAAGCCACTACTCCCGATTTGCAGGAACTCCGGATCTCCACGCTGCTGAGCTCTGTGAGGATGGAGAATACTTATAGCTAAGCTTACTTAAATTTGAAAATTGTCTAATATTACACGATGTATATCGCACACATGCAATTTCCAAAGTGGTGGAAACGGTGGAAGCTTATCTCTCAAATCTTATTTACTACTGCTACTGCTAACACCCGTTTTCCCGATCGCAATGTTAATGATCTTTTGTAGTTGTTCATCACTGTCAATTAAATTTAAAGCCGTCGTGCATTTTTCGTATTTCCGTGTTATATATAAACTATTTGTTNTATACCTTACACTTGAAAATAATTCGTAAACATGTTTGTATTATGTCTCAAAAGCCACTACTCCCGATTTGCAGGAGCTCCGGATCTCCACGCAGCTGAGCTCTGTGAGGATGGAGAATACTTATAGCTAAGCTTACTTAAATTTGAACATTGTCTATTATTACACGATGTATATCGCACACATGCAATTTCCAAAGTGGTGGAAACGGTGGAAGCTTATCTCTCAAATCTTATTTACTACTGCTACTGCTAACACCCGTTTTCCCGATCGCAATGTTAATGATCTTTTGTAGCTGTTCATCACTGTCAATTAAATTTAAAGCCGTCGTGCATTTTTCGTATTTCCGTGTTATATATAAACTATTTGTTNTTGTTCATCACTGTCAATTAAATTTAAAGCCGTCGTGCATTTTTCGTATTTCCGTGTTATATATAAACTATTTGTTGTGTCCTGTTTCGTAATTGCAAGTTCTACAACATTATGGTCGCACAAAAAAATGGCCACACTAGCCTCGGGATTTGAATTCACTTTATCAACTCTACAATTATTATTTCTCGTAAATATGTCTTTGGGAAGTTATGAAAATTGAGTGTGTTTACGAAGCCGTTTAATTAAACACATTTTCTCTCTTTTGTAGGTGAAAAAGTACGTATTATTCACATTTAATATTATAGTGAAATGACTCTTGGGGAGTTTTGCTTGGAAATTATGCTTTTATAGCTATTATTAATGGCATATCTATCAGCAAAAAATCAAAGAACTATTTTCGACTACTTCGCTAAAATACTCAAGAGCACTGGAAAGTATTTTTGCAGAGTATTTTATTGTATGTACATTTATTGACAGTTTATGTTTAAAAATATCAAATAAATGGTAACTTGTGAACCTTGGGTTGGTAGACATAGACCCTAGCTGACACAGCTATCGAGACATATGGTAGCGTGAACATTAAAATGAGGTATATGAAAAGGAAAAAGTCGTCTTTTTTTACTACTATGTTTTTAAACATTTATGAAATAGATATTTTTATTAAATAACACAAAACATTGTTTAATTTTATACATTTGTATTTTGATTACTGATGAAATCAAACTAACAATAAATTGTATGCCAATAAAATATTCTAATTTTTTATACCATGCTTTTGAAATCTTATTAAATATTTTTGTTATTTAAAAAACAAAATAGGTTTGATTTAAGAGAGTCTTATTTTTAATTACCAGTAAAATCTATTGCTCAATACCAAGAAACCAATTTTAAAATCCAATTTTTTTTTATGTTATGTTTTTAAAAAAATATCAAATCGGTACTAATTGAAAAAATTAAATTCATCCGATAGTCGAAATTCGTTTTTTGTTATTAATTCATTATCAAAGTTCCCACCATTTTCGAAGACATATTATAGAAATTCCTTAATTGCAGAAAGTAGATAACCCCGCCCTGATCGAGATGCGATGTTATGCCCCAAGCTCATTTATAAGCATAGCGAAAATAATTTGCAAACCATTTGATGTAGCACCAAAATCAGAATGTAAGTTACACCCAAACTAATATAATCCATTATGCTCCAAGTTTACACACAAAGTCGACTGTCATTTTGCCACCATTAGGCATAAAACAATTAAATTCAGATCACAAGTAATACTGCTGACCTTATACAAACCATCCATCATCACAGCTCAAGCATACCTCAGAAATACCAAGCAACCACAACAACTAAGCATAAAAAAAACATAACAAAAGCATACCTGTCATTCATACCATCTGCCATAATGATGTTTACCGACTATCATTAGTCAAATATACTAAAAACACCATACGAAATGTAACATTTTCTTATGTGGCTTCTGTTATGCTCCGCCCATTTTAGACCTATTAAAAGCAGCTTGTACCAGTGAAAAGTATCCAAAACATCTTTCTCCAACAGAAAGTACCCAATGAAAATGTTCTAGTGGTGAGAAAATGTTATAAACTATCGTGACCTACGGGAAGCTTAAATCACTTGCAGCACTCGATAAAGAAACTGAGCTCGCATACCTTCTCAAAGAATTCTTTCTTCTGTATGCGCAGCACCAAATACAATCTGTTTACAAATTCCTACCTTTTTATCTGCAGCAGGATGTGCACCACAATCAGCACCGTATGCGCCACAATCAACACCCCACGCACTGCAGCCCCTGAAGTGACCAACAGGTGACCGGGAGCGCGATCGTGAACGCGTGCAGCACAGCGCTGGTGGACTTTACTGCGCGAACCCTCCGTCACACTCGTGGAAAAGAGCCGCTCATTTCGATGAGGGCTGTGCTAACTGCGGTGGGGATCATGTTGCAGATAAAAATGCAGGTGGTAGGTTGGTGCTAGTAGTGTAGGCAAACATCTTTGTTTCCGATGCAGACTGCTAGATGGCACCAGTGTAGGCAGCCATCTATGTTTCCGATGTTCACTGCTAGGTAGTGGTAGTGTGTTGATTTATTTTTTTGACCCTGAATTTAAGGTCAAAGTGTTATTTGCTACACATGTGTTTGATGTTAGCCTCTATCATCATTTGTATCTCAATGCAAGTGAAAAAATCCTTTGGAATGGAAGAGCCTCAAACTGCCGAACCTTGGGTTGGTGTACATGTGCATTGCCGACTGAGCTGTCGAGACATGTGGTAGTCTGAAGGTTTAAATTAAGTATATGAAACGGAAAAGTCATCATTTTTTTACTACTTTGCTTGTAAATAGTGATTAAAACAATATTTTTATTAAAGAACATAAAGCATAGTTTAGGTTTAGACATTTCTTTTTAATTACTGGTAAAATGAAACTGAATATAAATTGTATCCCATTTAACTATTCCATTTCTTAATACTATGCTCTTAAAATCTTATTAAATAGATTTTCTTGATTTAAAAACCAACAAAAAATGCTTTTAGAAAGTCTTATTTTTAATTACCAGTTAAATATAAACCCCACAAACCCAAATTAAAAATCCAATATTTTTTAATACAATGTTTTTAAAAAATTAATAAATCGGTATTTTATTAAAAAAACGAAATTCGTCCAAAAGTTGAAATTCTTTTTTTTTTTTTTTGTAACAAATGAGAAAATAGAATATATAGTAGACCTTAACCCCATACATATTTCAGATTGTACTATCATAGCTACAAAATTTATCAGATTGATATTTTTAATCAAGAAACATTATAATCATCAAATTTTTAAGAATATTCTTTTTAATTAACAGTGAATCGATTGTACACTATAGCATTCAGTCATTGAATTGTTAATACTATGCTTTTAAAAATGTATTAAATTGATAATTTTTATTATAGTATTTAAATTTCCATTATAAAATAGTTTATCTTTGAGTGTGACCAATGGATTTTGAGTGTGTTTTCATAATTCAGTACCTGGTAGCATACTTGCAGCTCGGCCAATAAGACACAAGAACTGTTCCTAGAACCTCGCACCCAGTGAACGAACGAGTTCACTTACATCGAAGGAAGCGCCACTTTGCTTCTGTATACTTGCATGCTCTGTGACTGGAGTTTCCGGTGCTTCGCATACTCCATCCTCCACACGCCACCGCCGGCCGCCAATTCTACAAACCCAGCAGATTTCTTTCACATCCGCTGTGCCTACTCGACTTTCACCCATCCCCCTCTTCACTTACATCCACTCCTGTATATCCCACCACCGAAGTTATAGACGTAAAAATTTTTTATCGCAGACGACACTCATAACCATGATAATGTACTTACTACATGTTACGCCCCAAGTCTTTTTATAGGCATAGTTTGTCACTATTTGCGAACCACTTGAGCTAAGCACTTGAAATTTAGTACATAGACATTAGTTATGACCACAGGCTCGATGCGATAAGTCCTACAGCCTTTTATAAGCACAGTTGACTATAATCAACAAACCATTTGAGCAAGGCCCTTGAAATGCAGTACACTGATATCATTTAAGACCACGAGTATAAAGATATGATGTGATATGCCATACAAATTTTTTTAAGAATAGTTGACTATCATTTTCGAACCTTTCAAGTTAGGCCTCTGAAATTTAATATTTTAGTGTCATTTCTGATCCCGAGATTGTATTTACAGCATATTAAGTCTTACACCCTTTTATAAGCATATTTGATTATAATTTTTGAACCATTTGTGTTAAGCTGATGAACTCTGGTATATAGACATAATTAACAAGAACAAAGGTTTGGCACATAACGGCCTGTGACTTTTTATAGGCATAGTTGTCAGCAATTTACAAACCATTAGGGTTGTATTCTTGAAACCCAGTGTGTGGACATAATGTATGACCACAAGAATGCCAGTGTATCACATTATGCTTTAATCCCTACTATAAGCATAGTTGCTCACCATTAAAAATCCGTTTTGGCCACCAAATTCATGTCATTTGTAACACTCACAACCTCAAAAAAGCGGTACGATACCATACACCTTAAGCATTTTTATAAGCATAGTTCCACACACATTTCGATTAGTTTAAGATATAGATGCTAAATACAAACACTGCACCAAACATGCTTTCATAGTTTATCAGTCCGTTAGCACTTTCATAAGCATAGTTGATGTTAATTTCAAAACAATAATTAAAAGAACTATCCAATTTAGTCCACAGTTAACGTACCCAATACCAAACAAGGCACTTTTGTCATGTTACTTGCTAACCCATTTCATAATCAAAGTTCCCGAAAAAATAAATGACATGCGGAAATATACAAGAAAGCATGTGGAGCATCGACACCAGTGGCGCTCTCTAGCAGACGACATTAGAAGCGAAAACAAAATCCAAGATAGAGGACGAGGATAAAATCCAAGATGCAGACGAAACCCAAGTACAAGATGACTGCCACCCTATCGGAATGACAGAGCATGAGAAAGCTCGTGCGGGGACCATGGAGCCCTCTCTCGGCTTCAGTTACAGTCCATCTCATATATGAAGTCCACATTCTTGACAGTTGTCGATTGCCGCGCCAATGTTTACTTTTCGTTTATGTATCCATTCACCATCAACTGGTGCGTCAAGTGAAGGCTTCGATGCGACGAGTCAGCGGGTCCAGGAGGTGCTGCTTCGTGCGGCAATTGGTGACTACTTTGGTGGCGCGGCAGGCTGCGAGAGAGGCCTCGAAACGGAGTTTGCAGGGTGTGTGTAAAGTCGTTTGTAAATTTTGTACACGAAATATAAGTTACTTTAAAAATAATGCAGAGCTCGCGAAAAATAAAACTATTGGTATATGATCGTAAATTTATATATGTCACACATGGAACGCTTTTTTTTTTTGTGAATGGTAATGCTTCAGGAAAACTCCGATAGGTAGCAGGCACATCCTATCCGGAGCGAAGTCTGAGCTTATTTTGCTCTATAGGTCGCGCCTTTGTAAAGTTGACTGTTCTATGACTGGCTTGGAACGAACGAATTTTAAATATATATTCATCAAATTATTAGCAAAAATAATTCGACAATATTATGCAATATTTCTGTATGCTTTTGGAAGTAATATAAAGCGTGTATGGAAAGTATAGAGAAGAGGGGAGATAAGGCGTGAAAAAAGATTTTGAAAGTTGCGTTTCATTTGGATACGAATCGTTTTAATATGCGTTTCATTTTGAACTCCTATACATTTCTTCTTTAGTACGAAGTTTATTTAGTTTCTAACACTAAAAACCACTGTTTTATAACCACGTAAAATAAAATGTATTAATTAATATAGGAACTCTTTTTTTCTTATCGCGTATTCTCTGCTTGTCTGATGTGCATCGGCAGTGCACTCAGAATAGCAAACGTAAAATAAACTTTTGTTCGTTGGTGCATCAGCTGATACAGGATTTTGTAAATGGCACGTTGTTTGTTTGGAATACGTCAATTGCCACTCACTGACTGTCCGAATCTGGCCAACTTATATGAAATGAAGTATACCCGAGAGCAAGGTACCGCGGAACACTCTGCCAGCTCCCTGTCCCCGTATAGCATTGATCGTACTACTTACATGGCCCATTAATGAGCCATGTGTTCTGTAAAACATTTAATTATAATTGTGAAAGCAGTAGTAATAGGAGTTTTCTTTGTTACTTAGGTTTAATTGTTTAGCGAAACATTTTGCTGTATATCTTAACTAATACAAAGATAGCATTACATTTCTCGCATGCTTTTGTGTAATCTGCCATTTTTTTCTGATGCTAAAATATGCATCTTTGTTTAAAGCTCGGGAGCGGTGAGTGTAAAGTAGAGGTAAATATTATCTATCGACGTTTTCTCGATGTTAGCACGGTTTGCGCCAGACACATCTGAGTTTTGCTGGTAGCACAAACTAGGTATACAGGTACACAAGGAGGTTTCCTCCTAAGGAATGACTGACTGAGTGAAGAGATTTGGTCGGCTCTTAACAGCGTGGTCTTGAGAGCCGATGGTGATTAAGGTGAGTATGAAGCAACGCCGGGATGAAAGGGCGGGGTAAACGGGATATCCCCGAGAAAACCCGCCGACCAGCGGCATCGTTCGGTCCAAGCTACCCAGTTCTCGGGGTCTCATAAGACATTGGGCTACCCTGAAAAAATACTCTTATAAATTTCCGTTTAATTACCCGCGGATAATAGTGCCAGTGTTTATTCGGATTTCTCACACGGTGAAATCACACAATTGTAATACATTGCCGTAAATGTGCAGACTGAATCTCACAACTTCATAAAAACATATTCACGGACCATTACACAAGTTTCGTATATTTACGGAACATTCAATAAGTATACTGATTCAATTTCCTCCCCTCNAATTCAATTATTTTGCGCTTTTTTTCTGGAAATACTTATATTTTCATTATGAGGTTATTATGTCGAGTATTTCCAATCTATGTAAAAAAAACTTAACTTTTGTTCCTGGGAAGGGTTTGAACATGAACTTTAAATTCGTGACGCCGCGCCGCCGGCATCGTGCTAAGTACGTGCAAGTACGGAGTGGAGTCACAATATTCTCTATCTCGGCGAACTAAACAAGTGATGACTATAAAGCACTCCGCCATGTTCGTGGCGTGTGTGGCGATAGTAAAATATTTCTGGGAAATGCCATCTGTAAAAACTGTATTATATTTTAATTAGTTTTATTTTTCTCAAAACTCACCTGAATTGAATTTCTCTTTTTGGTAGACATACTACAGAATAATATTTGGTCCTCAAGATTTCGCCCAATTTTCCATTTTGTCACTGAATACTTAACACCTGCATGCCGGATCCTGCCTACATATTAAGAAGATTCTCACGCGATGTAGTAGTGAGAAATGCGTATTTTCGAGGAGAATCCGCACGCGGTTATTGAGTTTTTCGTTGTGTTGCGAGTTGTAACGCAATCTGTTGCAGGTAGTATTTGTTCACTTTTAAAATGTTTACCTATGACTCTGAACGTGACTGTCGCTGCACCCATCATTCTATTATTGCAGCAGGGACGAAGGTTTGTTTTTGCTATTGTCACTATACGGGTGCTTTCCTACAAATTACCAGTACCTTTAAACCTACACCGCAAGCAAAGACGATGCGTAGTTTAGCAAATTTACGGGGCAACGAAGATTCTACTAGCTTGTGCTACTTGCTTAAAGAATGAACAACCAGATCAATATCGAAGGAACTATTTCTTAGCGACGCCTACGGGAAGACAAGCCAGACAGACCAAATATTTGGGGGCCGCTGTGGTGCAGTGGTCGGACTACTCGCATCTCACCTAGGCGAAACTGGTTCGATTCCCGGCGGGGCCACTTCCGGATTTTCGCATGTGGGAATCATGCCGGACGATGCCGCTGGTTGGCGGGTTTTCTCAGTGATCTCCCGTTCTGCCGCCCTTCATCTAGCGCTGCTCCATACTCACCTCGCTTCACCCTCATTGACTCTAAAGACCTCGATGTTAATAGCCACCTAAATCTCTCCACATATCAACCAAACATTTTTTTATTACTTAAAACATTAATATCTAATAGGGTTGTATATATCACTATGGAATATGATTTAATTTTTAGTTAAATAACTCTATTATTGGACTCGCTTCATCAATTCAAATTCAAATAAAAGCTAGTGAGGCAAGATAGTCGCGTCCGCGAAATAAATCTAACAACTTGAACTGTTTACTCAAACTTACTTGTACACCCCTACCTTATTCCTAAACTTACTAAACCAACGCTCGTCCCCCCCCCCTCCACCAATCCTCGTGGTCGTACACTAGCTCTGCAGGTCAGAGAGCAACACCTCAACTGACCGACCAAATTTAACACCACACACCATCCACTCGTCAGTGACCTAACACCTCCATCCCGCATTTGGTCGGTCAAATAAAACCAGCGCTAGCTGGGCCTGAGTCTCGCCTAGACGCAACACTATAGAAAGCCCACCTTGCGTATTTTAAAACACAACTGCCATCACTGCGTTTAGATATTGCGGACGAATATATCTATATTAATGGTGCTTGTATTTAAAAAAAAAAATTTACTAAGGAAACATTTTATCTGTTTAGTTACGTATAATGTAATATCAAATCACAGCTTCTTTGTAAACATTTTCATACCCATCTGGATTTCCCGTGAGTATTAGGAATGTCCCATCACTCTTTGTAATACTTATTATTATAACTTCCATTTTGTGTGTAAAACTGCGTGCTGCATTTCTCGATATCTTGATATATTTTATATGAGCCGGCACACATAGCCCTTAGTAATCACTACATAGTATAAAAGGAAGTCCCTGTCTGTCTGTCTGTATGACTGCGCTAATCTCGAGAACAACTGAACTGATTTGGATGCGAGTTTTAATGCTATGATCTGCATTTGACGAGGAAGGTTTGCGTGTATTAAAAATTTATCTAGTACTTACAGGAGCTGGGCATTAACGAGATTAGTGAATCAAGTCGGAAAAAAGTTTGCTGCCAGCGCGCTCTCATGGAATACGGTGCCTTATCCTTTAGAGATATAACAAAGTCATGTACGAAAGAATTGTGTGAAATTAAATCTACAAAATTCAGCCATAGCATACATCTATATTTAATAGATGAATAGTAATAAGCGTATTTGCAATTTTAATTACGCAGTAAAAACAAACGTAAAATTCACTGTATTTTCTAACCATTAAGAACTTAATCATCATCAAAATAAATTAGTTCATAATTAAAACAGTTTAATGGAGATAATAAATTTTCTTTACAGCACACAATTTGGCTCAACGTAACAAAACTAGCACTCAAAACAAACGTGAGAGTACTTATGTCTTCAGAAGATAACAGCATGTTTGCTGACATGCTTCTGAAAGTCGGAAATGGAGTACTTCCCATGGATTGTGGAAAAATTTTTCTCAATAGTGATATATGTGTTTTAGTCACCGACCACCAACAACTGATAGATAACACATACCCTGAAATGCACGACCTTTCAAATAAGACACTATCGTGGTTCAAAGAAAGAGCGATATTATCGCCTACTAATTAACAAGTCGAAAAACATTTATGAATTAGTGCTCGCAAAATTCAATGCGCAAACACAAGTCTATTACTCAGTAGGTACAGTACTCGACAGTGAAGAAGCTGTGCACTATCCCACAGAATTTCTTAATTTATTCAATCCTTCTGGTATGCCATCACACAAACTGATTTTAAAAGTTGGAGCTCCCATAATTNGATTCCATTGACGCTGTATTTCTCTCATAATATGATGGCCACCAGCTTGTATGTCACTTGAGTCAACCATTTTTTACTGTGGCGGGGCAGCGGTGGCGTAGTGTCCAGGGCGCTCGCCTCCCACCACGGCGATCCGGGCTCGATCCCCGGCGGGTTCACTCTCTGACCCTCGCATATGGGAATCATGCTGGACGATGCCACTTGCCGGCGTGCTTTCTCGGGGTACTTCCGTTTCCCCCGCCCTTGCATTCCAGTGCCGCTCCATCCTAGGGTCTCACCTCTGCCATGCCCGGGGATGAAGGTCACCTACAGGTCCCAGCTGGAAAGACCGTCACTCGGAGGGTGTTGCCTTGCCCTGGGTGCACTCCCCACACGCCATTTAATTTAATTTTTATTGCTAAATATAAATCCACCGAAATTATGCAACGGAGCTCGATTACAAATAAAAAGTTTAAAAAATATAATACCAATGATTCCCTCGGATTTGCCTTTTAATTTTAAAAGAGTCCAATTTCCAATAAGAGTTTGTTTTGGTATGACCATGAATAGGGCACAGGGTCAAACATTTAATGCGGCTGGAGTGGATTTGAGTGGAGTATTTTTTTTTCACACGGTCAACTACATGTGGCCTATCGCGTGTCACGCCAAACAGAAATATTTTTGTGCTGCTGGTCGCACGCAAAACGATTAATGTTGTATAAAAAGTAATTTTCCAAAACCACTTTCATATAATATTGTTATATTAGAGATGTATGAATGTGGATAAAGCGAAGGAGGTAGGTCTGTCAGGATCGTGGTAAATGGAGATCCATAATCTCTGCCTACCCCTCTGGAAGACAGGCGTGACGTGTATGTATGTATGTTATATATGATAGTAGTTTACTAATTTACTATCAGATAATATTGTAATAGTCTTTTCCCAATGTATTTATTAGTGTATCACTGTAAAGACTCAGTTGTCCCCGGGCGAAGCCGGGCCGGGTAGCTAGTGATCTTGTGTAGTCCAGCAGGTACAGCGATAAGGCCGCCCTACGCTGCGTCCCTCGTGAGGCCAATCGTGGAACACTGGCAACTATAAACCATGTTTTGTTCCTGTAGGCTGCTTCCTTGTAGGCTGCTTCCTTGTAGGCTGCTTCCTTGTAGGCGCAGTTATAAAATGTGTCACGTACTGTGCAATGTATACGTCAGAAACAGATAACAGAAAATGTTGCGAATTCATTTGGCAGTAGACTATANTGTCACGTACTGTGCAATGTATACGTCAGAAACAGATAACAGAAAATGTTGCGAATTCATTTGGCAGTAGACTATATTCGGCATGAATGTAAACACTCCAAGGACTTGACTTCGTTCATTGTTTTTTGTTTCCCTTGGGACTGATTGCACATGAGATTCGTTTGTAGCAAGCGACGAACACCGTGTCTTCTAGTTCAATTACGATTTACGGCAGCGTCATCCGGGGGAGTGGAACGGACGTCGGTTCAACTCGAAGGCAATACCGTAAGTTTGGTGACTCTGACTTACAGCCTATCTTTTATTTTTTATCCGAGCTAAACGTTTTCGTTAATATTTCGTGTCACGAGATATTTCGCATTGTCCAAGTAGCGCATTAAACATCGTTATTATAGATATTACTAGGGTACGATAATTTCGCGTCTTCGTTAGTCCGTAAGCTATACTTATCAGTCACATGCGTTATTTATTTTCAACTTCTTGTTCATTAACTGTTGAACCAATGAGTGGGCAGTTTTACTCCAGACCTGTTACACTGTTAGCAATTTCCGTATAATTACGACATTGCATGTATAAACGCAATAAGCATTAACGAAAAACGGCGTTGAGTCCGTAAATACAAAATACAAAAGTCTTCATATTTTCTATAGCTCCGGTTTTCCGGAACGAACAATGCCGATTGTACAATAAGCCAGAAAGTTATAGTTTCTACGGTAGCTAGGTTATCCACGCCACTGACACCTATTCTTTCAGACATCAAAAAGTAGCGTCAGGCATCTGTAACATTTAGCAATTTTCAAAATACTCTAACTTTAATAGAAACTGAAAAAGTTGCTTCGATGACTTGTAGTAGAAATGCCAATGTTATACCCCAAAGTTGTATGTGAAGGTCGTAGGTGAGTGGTGACTGTTAGGACTTTCGACTAATTGACTTCGTTTGAAATCGCGCTAAGGTACCAAATGTTTTTAAAATATATTTTTATAAACAGTAGAAACGCCACATACATAAAATTAAAGATTTTCTTTGTTATATCTTTAAAAAATGGAAGTAGCGAAAACTAACTAGAAAATGTATGGAGAGGCTGCGTGGATTTATGAAAAGTTCTGTGAAGTTAACGAAAAGTTCTTTTTGAAAATCTGTGTGTGCGTAACTTTTACGGAGAGTTTGCGGGCACATCTGAATAAATTCTTTCCAAAAAATTTTTGTTAAGTGAAGGAAAATATTTGGCATTATGTGGCACAGTATTAGGTATTTATATCGTCCAAGTGTTACTACTATCTCGAAGTACTCCAGGGCGTGTATAATAAATCGCTATCGAAGTGAGCAAAAGGCGTGAAATATTCACGTGTATAAAACTTGACATGTTTTCAACTTCATTCTTAAAATTGTTCCATCCGTAGATGATTTCAACTCACATGGCATTTGTGACAAAATTGCAATAGATCCTGAATCTTTTGGTGGCGTTAGTGAATTCTTGAAAGGGGACCGATGTCGTACATATTACCGCTCGCTATTCCTGCCAGTATATGCCAGTTCCTGATGTAGTTAGATATTGAAGCTTTGTGTTGCTCTTATTGTAGACGCAGGTCCCGCTGTTCAAAGTAGTTCAAGCTTCGTCAAAATTTGAAATTTTTTTTTTTTATAAAATTGTATTGCTCTATTGTTATAAGTATATAAGTTTAGTATTTGAAAGTAGTCATACAAAAAAGAATGAAGTTAACTAAATCGTGTTTCTTTGTGTTGTAGGTTTCATGTAGTTCGTAAGATATGGGTTAAGGTTGTACAAAAAACATTATTTTACTTTCCACTGCTTATAAATAAGTCCAAATTCAATTTCCATATTTAAACGATTTCACAAAGAATCGTGTGGCTTGCTTTCTTCACAAAAATAAATGCTCAATTCCGTTAAAGTTTAAATTAGAAGAAAGAAGTAAGAATTATTCTGTAATAATTGCTAACAAACACACACCTAGGATATATAAAAATCTTTGAATCTAGATATCTCAGCTTGGGTCACCAGTATGTCGGTTATTTTTTGCATAAATGCTTCCAGTTATGATTTAGCCGTGCTTATGTTTTGCAATTTATTCCTTTTCTCGTCTGCGCAGTAACTGTTTGGATTTAATATTTCTGTATAATTTTATACCCGGAGAGCACGACATTTTTCGATAATGTGTTTTAGGTACCGTGACAAAGCTGTATTTAAATATAGCTTGAAAACTGTACTCTGTCTTATATTATTTCATTAAATGTTTTATTTATACTGACAACCGGCGATGGCTTTGTCGATTTAATAACTCCAAACTGATGTATGTGTTTATACGGTAGTGTTACGTGCCATGGTTTTCATTTTATCTGTACGAAACAAATAACTCATGCAAAATGCTTTGTTAATATTCTTCACAGGAAATTCTTTTTTGTCTCTGCTGGCTTTCGAACGCATTTGGTTTCGCTTTTTTACAATTATTTTATTTCAGTTATTTTGTAAATATTGGATAACAGTGTGTGGAGAGTACATGTTTTTTTATTTTGTTTGCTAAATAAAATTGCAGATGTTCAGAACTGATGTTGACCATTGTGACGCAATAGAACAATTTCAAATCAGCATATTTATTCGAATTCTGATATTCTTCTGCAATATCCAACGGGTAGATGATAATAATATGTACTGAATCAACACGGGACCCAACAAAGAGTAAGCCTTTTTTAATGGCTTTGTGGCTTTTATTCTGTACACCCAATGTATTAAATTCATATATTTCTTAAAACATTTCATAGATGTTTGATGTTCTGTTTGTTTCATTCAGCAGTAAAATTGCACGAACGTCACACGTTGTGTACTCATTTATTAATATATATTTATTATATTTGTAATGTGCCTGGGCGTTACCAGGCTCGTAGGGGATGAAGCTCTTGTGAAAATTAATAAAATTAATAAAATTACCTAATTTATTTAAAGCGCTACAAAAAACTAAACACCGATTTATTCCACAGTGCGCTATAATTTACTCAATTACAATCCTGTGTGAAACCAATAAACTATTACTGTCACATTAATCAATTTCATAAACAATTAGTTCTGCTATAGTCTATTCGCGGTTTCTTCACACTTTTGAAACATTTATTTGAGCATTTACCACATATCTTGGTTGTTTCTTAAACATGCAATGTATCACAAGCATTTTATACTTCTGTCAACAGAAAAGTGCCTTATTTTTGGTTAAATTGACCTTTCACTTATATTCTATCAATAAATTATAATATTTTATTTTTAAATAATATGAATAAATTTAGGGAGAAAATTGCTAAGTTGGTAATGCCAGTAAGAAATCATTCTTATGCAATACATTATGTAACTGAATGCGCAAGAATGCTGTGCTTTGTCCCTCTGGTGTAATTCGGTGGACTTAGTAGAGCTTTGTTTGCATGAAGCAGAGGCATATCTGGGAAGTAGAACTATACAGAGCTTTAGAAAAGTTGGAAGGAACCGTGAATTGCCATATTCAGTGAAGTCCAATACTGTATGTCAGTCCGGATGAACTAATGTGGCACTCTCTCACGTTATTTCGCCTCTGCTCCGACGCCCAGGTGAACCACGAACACCGCCGCACTAGTCCATGAGAACGCCGATGTCTCGACGCAGTCGGTCCGACTGCTACGTCACAGCCGCCGGAACTCACCACGCACATGCGAGAACTGTCATTGGCGGGATCAGAGCTGTATTTGTACCAACGTTGATCCTTTCTGCATATTTCCGTGCACACACGTGCCCCAGACGACCTCGCTCAGTGTCCAGAGGTTTGTTTACTGAAGGAGACAATCCACGGCCTTCTGGAAGGCGTTGTCCGCCGCCAGACGCGAGCTCTCAATCACAGGCACGTCGTGTCTTTCCTCCCCGCACTACGTCATCCGCGGACGGGCTGGAACCTTGCGTAGGCATGTCACGCAGGATGGTGAGAGAACCGGGGGTGTGGTGGAGGAAGGATAAGCGGGCTACTACTGTATATTATCGATATTCTGTTTAAAATCTTCGCAGTCAGTAGACTTCACTGCCGAAGGCAACGGTATACCAACGCCGAATTATCACAGTACAATTGAGCCTTATATAATATGTATTTTTTAATGCCTTACTACTTTTAATAATTATACATAACACTTAAAATAAAACTCACAGTGTCGTCCCGTTTCTTAAAATCTTATTTCGATCCACATTTAAAAGTGGCACTGCTTTAGCATTCATACGGAATAACTTTTGCTAGAATAAAACTTTTTCTCTTGTTTTTTACTAACACCTTCATTTGTTTTTTACAACCCGATAAGCATTTATCTTCTCTATTCTACAACCATAGTTCTGTGATTTTCGTTATCTACGTCTGTTATTTTATTACTTATTGTTGCTTGCATTGTGTAGTGACTGTACGGTGCCTCAGTAATATAAATACCTATTCAATGTCATATGAGAAATATGTGGTACTTAATAACATAATTCGTATTTCCGTTCATTTCCTACATTTTAATGTTTGTATAATGTTGCCAGTGTGCTATAGATTGTTTTCTTGTTGCCAGTTTTGACGAGACATTTCTGCTGTAGTGTGTATGTTGATTTATTGTGTTCTAGGCTGAGAATAGTTCTGCTGGTAAGGAGTAAGACCTCTTTTCCTTTGTAAACTCAGTCATTTCATCTGATGGGAAGCCACTGAACGTTTAAACTAGCATAGACTAATGTATACCGAAATGAACCAGTGAGTTTTCTTAATCTTATCGATACAGTGTAGGTTTTTTTTTTTTTTTTTATAAGTATACAATATGACTTATCACTATGACAGTCTGTAAAATGTTTCGGTCTCTATTGGCTGTTGTAATAATTCGTGGTTGGGATTCTTAGGTATGTAATGAATTGATACAACTTACAGCTGTAATGAATTCTTGCCCGAAACAGTTGCGCATGTGTCAGAATAATCTGGTTCAGGTTGCTTTCATATTTCTCATACAGAACTTTGGTTTAGTTTTCTTCTGCTCACCCAAATTGTTAAACATTTCCACATTCCGTACAAATGAATTTTTTGCTTAATAGTGTAATCAATGTGTTTTTAAATGAATTACAGTAGTTTGTACATATGCATTGCAGTATTTAACGTTAAACTGCTGTTTGAAATTGGCTCACGTTTCAAAATATTGTAATTTATACACTGTTGATACCTGCCGAATGCTGAAGTTTGGAAGTAGGTATTGATTCTGCTCTGTGGCGTGAGGCGCCAGCACGTCGACACTGCTGTCTCTAGGTCAAATTTACTAATAAATTACACCTTATTTGTGAGTTCACATAATCTAGTTTTATTGTTGCTTGAACAGGTTAACTGGTACATGAACTCACGAGACAAACTCCCCTCGCCTTTTTCTATACGTAGATTACGTGATACTTGGTTTGACGCCGCGATTGGCGTCGGGGGGGGGGGGGGCAGGATTCTTCACACCTGGTGTAGAACTACTTATCTGACACTGCGGCGTTGTCTTCCCTCGGCTGGTGGCTTGGAACTGCTCCGGTGCTTGGTGGGGCGTCCCGACGCCTGGCCTCGAAGTTCCTCATTCTCGGGTCCACCTAGTACTCTGCGTTTGACGAAGTCTGACTAACATTTCTCGGATTCTTCCCACCGCACGTCCCGCTTGACGGCCTCCGACTGAGGTCGACGTCGTGATGCATTCTCGATCCTTGACTGACTCCGACTGACTGACTGACTGCTCGATCCGCGACTGACTGATTGACTGACTCGTTCATCGCACTGGCTTCGTCCGGCTCCGACCAGGACGCCTCACTTCAGGTCCCCCGACAGACTGTTTCGACGTCTCTCAACTGACTGCCCTGTTGCTCCCCCTTTGTGTGGTTTTGTAGCATCCATCACCATATTCAACTTCCCCCGTCTCTGCAAGTGGTCCGGGGTGCTTGTCGTCCCCCTGGATCATAAAACACGTGGCCGCTGCTCGTGTGGTCCGCAGCCGGCCTGGCGTCGTCCCTTAATTCTGGCCTGGAAGTTTATTGTCCCGTTCTGCGCGCACGCCCGCTAAAATCTCTCATGGTTTATTGCGGTACAAGCCTGGGACAGATGCCGCTGGTGGTGGGATCTCGGTGTCCCTTGGGCAGCTGAAAAATGCAGCTGTGTCCGCACCCTGGTGCCTTCCGTTGTCTCCGGATGTCGTCTGCACGTGCAGGAACAGTTGCACGTGCAGAAACCTTTGGTAGCACGCCTTTGCAGCTGCGAGGCTCCTGGCATCACTCTTCCAGCACGTCTACAAAACCCTTAATCCGTATTGCGGTCGTCCGTCTGCGAGCTTCGCCAGAGCGTGTGTTCTGACGAATAAAATATAGGGACGCAGAATGCGTCACTGTTACTATATGACATTAGTTCATCATTTAATTTTTAATGTTATTATAACATAACTTCAAGTTTGAGATGCATTGAGTGTTGTTAGGTGCTTCAAACTCATTTTAATTTACGGTTCCAGTTGTTGAAAAAAAAACATTTTTTCATGTGTATTGATCTTTATTTGACGCAATAATAGTTTCGTTGTTACAACCAGTGAACTGTAGGCTTTGTGTTTGGCTATAGTAATATGGTCCAGTCATAACCTAAACAAGCAACACGGTTTACGACTTAATTCCCCACAGGGAAGATAATTGACTATTGATCCTAGCAGTGTATGTACAGTACCGGCCAAAAACACTTTTAAGTTGTTAGATTATGAGAACTCTTGCGCCTCAGACTGTACAATATGAGCTATGAATTACTGACTAAGTTTTCTCTGAGGGAGTGAGGGATAATTACAAAGTATTATGCCTTACTTGGGTCGCTTAGAAAATAAACAGAGTTCTATAAGACGAACGAAATGAACTGGGGAATATTTTTGAGGAATGTTTCGCAACTAGTTGGTTGGCCCGGTCATACATATTAGGCGACTTTTCGAGATTGGCTGTCATCGACTGTTGTTATAAGTGGGTGGTGTGGTGGGTTGGTCTTGTGCACTGTTCTAGCCATTTTTGCAAGAATTGGTATTGGTAAGAGCCAGTCTTTGGAAGAGTGAGCCATATTCAGGAACTGGGTGGGCTTTCGTTTAGAAGAATGGGGTGGGTTGGAGAATCGTGTGGTTGGTTTATGGGCAGAGTGTAAGGGAGNGGGGGGGGGGTCAGTTGCGTGTTTGTTGATGGTGGCTGAGCTATGTTAAGTAAATGGCGAGGGAAGTGGAATGACGAGAGGTGTGTTAAGGGGAGGGTGAGATGCGTGCTACAATAAGTCAATAATTCGCTTTGGGGTTTTTTAAGATTGATCTGCTATATGGCTAATTAAATAAAGATGTGGGGGTTCATTCGTTTACTGATCGTCGTACCAGGGAGTGGCTGTGCTCTGCTATCTTTACGAGAATCGAACTTTTAGGTTCACCTACATCGAAATTGGTTTTTCGCATTAGGTATGTAATTTTTCCCTCGAGCTTCTTTAATATTTTTGTAATTATTCGCGGGGTTTTTATTGGTTTTCCGAATTAAAAGCCATTTTGGTTTAAGTTTATGATCGCCAACTTTCACCATGTTTGTCGGAGTCAGTAATGTATTATGTTTGTCGATTTGTACAGATGTTTCTTGAATTTTTTAACAATATTCTCTCATTTTTTAGAGCTATAGGTCAATGGGGTAAAGGTTAAGGTCGCCAACATTAAAATTTGGGATCGGAGCCAGTAATGTAATATGTTCTTTGATTTTTATGAATTTTTACGAATTTTCACAATTTTTTCTATTATATTTTTTCAGGGTCATTGGGGTTAAGGTCAAGGCCACTGGCGTGTAACATGGTTGTAGGAGTTAGTGATGCAATCTGTTCCTAACTTTTAATTAGTTTCTTTCGATGTTTGCCATTTTTGTCGTTTTTAGTGATTGGGAGGGTGTGGGCGAGGGGGTTTCGGTTAGGGAGGTGGGGTGATTGGAAGGTGAGTGTGAGGTAACATTATATCTTTAAATGATTTTTTGGTTTTTTACGTTTTAAACTATTTTTAATTTTAATGTCGTATTGGTCATGGTTATGTATCAATGTCAAGTCCATAGGTCAAGGTCATGGGTGAAGGTTATGTGTTAAGTTTAATGTCATTGGTAAGGTCATGGTTTAAGGTCAAGTTCTTAGATAAAGGTTGCATATAAACACCATGGGTCAAAATTATGTGTCAAGGTCATGGGTAAAGACCATGGATCAACATCTTGGGTCAAGGTCATAGGACGAGGGTTGTTGAGGGGGTTGGGAGTGGTGCGAGGTGTGGGCGTGAGGGAATCAGTGGTGGTGGGTGTTAACATTTTCTAACTTTTATTCTGATAAATTGTTTTATTAAAATAGTTTTTATGTAACTATTTTCTTGGGTTGTTGGGGGACGAACATTCGACATGTCTGCCCTGGCTGACTCCTACCAAGATGGCGGACGGCATTGACCAACATAGCTGCCCTAGCTGCGACGCCTACCAATATGGCGAACTGCACCGAATAACATGACTGTTGACCGCGCCTACCAATATGGCGGACGAATTCTGAATCGTGTGCCAGATGCCATACCTCATATTTTGCTTAAGCCTACTACTCAAATTTATTTTTATCTATAAAAATTAATTTTCTTGCACTTAATATTTTGTTTGCGTAAGAATATGTACGTTTTTTTGTTTGGGCCACAAGTCGAACCACTATTTTGTGTGTTGGAACAAACATTTTTATCAACAAATTCCCTCTAATCTTGGGTACTTGACACCCTTAATCGCAACAAACAGCGAAAGGTAACTCTGTCATAGACGACCCAGGAATCTGCCTTCGCCGCCTTTTCTCGCGACTGTTATATCTTCACAGTAAATTTTTATTTTATTTTTTGTGACGTTTGTGTGTCACCGATGCCTTCTTTTTTGCCGGTGTGGAGACATTTTTGCTAACAGAGCAATGAAAATGTTGGCCAGTAACGATCTTCTCTGTGTTTGTTACTTTCTACTGGGATTTATGAATAACTCGTCTTTGTTCCAACTGCTTTCGCTGGTGCATGATGCTGTTTACGAACACTGTCGACTGTCCTTGCGTCCTTTCTGGAAAGTGTCGAACTTCGCGTACACTTACTATTTTTACATCCTTTTAAATGAATTCAGCTGGCAATTAGGATACCACGTGGTTTCATGCTAAACCTCAACTATTCTCACAAACACACCTTAACTGAAAGGGGTTTTTTTTTCAATCCACATAAACCATAGCAGAAATCACCCTAAAATAAAAACTACGTATAAATATATTTTCATTATTTTCAGCGTTTATAAATTAATAATCTTACTTCATGCGAGAACTGTGATTAATCAAACAACTACAGCAACGCACGGAACAACTTTAACATGCAAATTTTAAGCACTACATTTCACATATTTCTTTATCAGAATTCTTACTGTTTAGTATTAGGCATTCCACGGTAAAGTTTTAATTACTCGAGTTCAACCATTTAGAAGATCGTGTGAACGTACTCAAAATGAATATCTGATATAATGTGTAGTCTTCTTTCATCGAATTCACATGTCAGTCCTTGAGAAACAATACAGTTGAGTATTGGTTTATTTCTGTTAATTTTTTTAACCTAATTTAATCTGTTTAAACTAATTTTGACATTTTATTTAATGAAACGCGCGTGTCTGCGTTTTCGATGTAGTTCGCAGTCCAATATATTCTCCACATATTTTAATCTGTATTGGACATTCTATGCACTTCAAAAAGTTATCCAGCTTACCCTTGTAACAACAAGTTAATATGATTTATAAGACTTGTAATAACGTATTATTATACATGTAATGTACAATAATTTCTGCTGATGAACTGTAAATGTTTTATTTTATTGTATTTTTAATTCCAAACTGGAATGTGGGACGATTCAAAAATCGTAGTCGCATTTGAAATATTTCTCACATTAACATTTCAAAAATATATTATAACAGTCCATAAAGTTTTTATGGGGTTATCCAAGGGGGAAAAACAGAATATACGAATACTGTTTCCAAATTAATGCATCGCTGTTTTTGAACATTTATGCATAGCAAGGTAAATAAAGTATTTTAAAAATGCATGCTAAATTGACATAGGTTTCTCACCTGCTATTTCACCTAATAAACTTTGGATATGCCGAAAGTGACGATTTGATTCCGTGTACTCATAGACAACCCAAGGGATGCCTTTTGGGTACCACATAATATCCCAGTAATATTTGTCATTAACTGACATATAACTTGGATAGCCGTAAAATCTTTCAATTTTGTTAGTGAAGTCTCTTTTGCTATCTGTACGATATAAAAGGAAAGGTTCAAATTATTTATAATGACTTTTTTACTTTTGTTTCCTCGAAAATAATTAAATTTCACAGTTTTAATTATTTGACTTACTGAAAAGATATGCTGTCTACGTCAACAAGAACTGCATCCCTTTGCCATGTTTTTAAATTTCTGGACATCCCATTTAGTGTGGCAGTAAATTACTTATATACGTGATAACATAATCATGGTACGTATGTTAAAATTATACGTTTGTGTTACATAATATTCCACTAGCAGAAAATATTATTATTAGGTTTTATATCCTCGTCGACCTATGTGTCATAGATGTCTACACGCCTGCATTGTTTACGAAGGTTAATGGGTTCAAGTCCTGAGTAGAATTTGGATGTGTTCGTGCAATTCCACAAATGTGTTGGCGTTATGTAAGTAAATAAGACGACAACACCCCCTCCTCCCACTAACTGGGTAAGGGGACGTTCAAGTATTACGTAACGCAATTTTTAAAGATTTTTTACCCTCTCTCCCCCCTACGTAACGCGCCGTAACGTTTTTCTGTACCCCCCTCCCCCTCCCTAAATGTAACACAACACCCAAGTAACCATTTTTACCTAAAAGTCACAATTATGTTGCGCAAGGTACCGGAAAGTCGCTCAAATACCTTTGTTATTGTTTTAATCGCGTTTGCTGTAATAATAAATAAAATAAGAGATTTTTAACTTGCAATACATGCGTATGTGGTTTATTTTATTTATTCATATTGTTATTAAATAAAAAATCACACATAATGTAATAAACATTTGCTTAAGTTTAAATATGTTAAAATGGGCTCAAATTTGTCCTAATAAACTTTTACTACTAATCTGACATTTAATTACGCCATTTTTCTGACTTGGCCCTGTCCTTACATACATTTCTGGCTTCATCCACCATTGTTCTTCTCATGCATTCTCCTATTTTAGCTATTTATTTTACTAATAAACTCTTAAAATAAAATAAAAAACAAATTTATATAACTTTTTAACCTTTGACAATGCAATTAGAAATGGAAACCTAACTGAAATAAAACATTTCAGTAAAAATAAAATCGTATTCTTAACAAAAAATTTAAAATAAAATCAGTTATAATTCAAAAGTAGGTAGGTATGTAAAAAAAAAACAATTCAATTGGAGTTACTGCTCCTCTGTCCACGGGTGTGCCAGCCATTCAGACTCTTTCATTACTGGCTTCCGGAGAGCAGACGAAGAGGGTTCCGGAATTGTTAAACCACTTGCATCTACTTCGTCTTCGTCGAGCCAATCGGCATCCTCAGACGATGTTTGACAGCGGCGCACAATGCAGAGAAACTCATTTGCAGCAAGTCGCTGTGGCCGTACTCTACTTTCACGACGGTCTTGGGCAGTCTTGCCATGCACGTAACGACTGTGCATTTGCACACTCTTGTGGGATGTGAAATAGATCCCACAGGTTGCACATATTCTGTTCTTGAGGTTGGATTGTACTGATGGGCAAAAGAAATCGTAAGGCATCTGCTTAAACCCTTCTAGAGGAGGCGACAGATCAACGGACAACCTCACAAGAAGTGGTGAAAACTTGCATGATCCTTTGTCTAGCTGACTAGGTACCACGAGCTTGCTTGGGGTTTGAAGGATTGGACAGGGTGGCGGCAGGAAAGTGTCCTGAAAGACAGATTTCAATGCACTCCTCGAGCGGGAACAGCAGGATTCGTCCGCGCATTTTATCACTTGCAAGAAATATTGCGATTCACAGACGTGAGCGCTATACCACGCCAGATTAGGTTCTGCTGGATCCTGCAAGCTATCTTCGGGCTTTCTATATTCCGCCGAAACATCGTAGTTGTCAATTTTCATTTCCCTCCAGACCTCTGCAAGTGTCTTCCCAGTGTGCTGAAAATTACGTTTTTCCAAATCGTCATCAATAGTAATTCCTTTGTTGTCGAGATGAGAACCAAAATGTTCATGAGGCAGGATAACGTCTGACAGTCGTTTGCTGAGGGTAGGGGGGGGGAGGCATGCGTCACTCAACTCGGTTGTATGTGCTCCGCCCAGGAGCATTAGTCGCTATGAACAGGGCGTCCAGGTAGTGTTTTTTTAAGCGTTGAATGGCCAAGTTCTTGACTTTCCGATAACGCGGGTTTTCGTCCGGCCCACCATCTACAAAGATGATTATCACTGGCTTCACGGTGTTCGATTCTGTCATCATTAAGGGTTTGAATGCAGTTACTGATAAAAGTGATTCGAAATCATAAGCATGGGTGTTCGCTGTGGAGGATGCGTGTTTCCCACTCCTTATGGATATGTATGTCGGCCCGCTGTAACCAACAGCTTCTTCCTTACCGAAACCGTCAGGATCCACGATGACGCCGGCGTATACAGAAGGAATAAGTTTGTGCCGCTCTGCCACGACCCAGTCATGGTCAGGTAAAAGTACTCTGTATTCCATATGCATTAAAAGAGGGCTCTGACTTTTGACTGCCGGTAAACCTATTGGTACACAGCCCTTATCGTCTTGAGAGAGAACAAATACTTGCTGCGGTCCCAGAAGCGACGCGAGAGATTCCAAGGACCTGATTGTAGCAGTGCAGAATTCCCCGTCCTCGTGCTTTTTGTGCATCTCGGTCTGTGGTCTTGCTAACTTTACGGGTACGGTGCGTACGTGCCTCCTCCCCTCTTGAGTGTTAGAAACGCGTGGGAGTAAATGAAGATATGTGCCGCTTCGAGAAATTTGGAATCCCATCAACAACAGCCTCTCATGCAGGTCGGACAGAGTGAGACAACTCCTAATCATCTCTGTTCGGCGGCGTTCATCAGCAGCGCTGCCATGAATGGCAACGTTAATTATGGTCTCCAGGAGAGCAGGTTGCGAGTCAACCAAAGGGGCTGCCCAGGGCCAGATCGAGGTTTTACTGCAGCAGGATTGTTTTTCCGACGTTCAGTTTTCTCAAGTTTTTCTTTGGCTCGAAATTTTTTTGCACGCTTGGCACTGTCTCTTTTTTTCTTTAAGCATTTTTCTTCTTCTTTCAATTCTTTCCGTAGTTTTTTTATTTCTTCATGAACATCATTTTTGGCTATACCAGTGTCCCTTGCTTCAGTAAGAACATTTATTCTCTGTTGAAGTAGAAACATTTTCTTCGTAAGAGTTTCTTGAGCCGGTTTGTTTGGAACATTTTTAGTCATGTCCGAAACAATCGAAGTCGTGTGTGGTTCCGTAGACGGGATGTCCACGTTGTCCACAGTTTCCTCATAATTAGTCTCACTTCACTCATCATGGGCATCGCTCATCTTTCGTTTGACGGCACTGCTCTCTCTTCCAGCGACTCCGACAATCGATTCCATAAGAGATGAACACGCGGATACTACAGCATCGGAATCCTATAAACGAAGTGATAAATTAATATAGGTATTATTGAGACATGCGATATAGAACTTATACACATATATATACTACATATATTATTTGTATAAACATCCAGACCTACACAAACTGTACTGAAAAAGTGTAGGTACATACGCACCTGTTTTTGTTGAAGAGTACGAGAAGTCGGTGGGACATTGGGCCTTGCCGACAATAGTGTTGCTGGCGTGCTTGATGTTTTCATAGGTACCTAAAAATATATAATACTTATGACCAGTTCTTTTCTGAAAAATCAAGGTTTCGTTTATATATGATATACCTACCTATATGTAATATTATTACATTTTAGCAGTAAACTTACCTGTGTAAAATAACTAAGCATTTTTGCTTTCTTCTTCATGGCCTTCACCTTGAACTCTCGTATAACATCATTTATATGATCTATAAACTTTTCTTTATTTTTAAGTTTTTCTTTAGCCGTTTTCCAAATTTCGTTGGCATTTTTTTGGGTACAGTTGCGCTGGCAAGTCAGCATGAGAGCCTTTATAGGCCAAAAACAGCTGATGATGCAAATCTCCCTCTTTTGAGGACATTACAGTATGAACTCGCTTTAACAACACTGACACAATGTGCTTCTGCGTAAACACTAAACGAATACTAACAACAAAAACAAAATAAATATGACGTAAAATACAATCAAGGGATTCCCCGTAAAACATAAACGCAAAAAGTTTCCCAACTTTGGAGATTTTAATTCCCTAGTTTTTTTATTTAAATAAAAAAACAATGTTACGTAACGCGTTGTTCGAACCCCCCTCTCGCCCTTGTAACGAACGCATCGTAGCGTTTTACAAGACCCCCTTCCCCCAAATTGCGTTACGTAATACTTGAACGCCCCCTAAACCGTGTGGTGTGTAAGAGTGTGTATTTAAAACGTTACTTATTTACAGTTGCCACATCGTAAATAAAATCTAATAACTAATTAGCTGTCCGTAAACTTACTCCTTCCATTGCTGTTAAAGATTAATATCCGCTCACCTAGTTAACTTTGCAAATAAAGTAGTAAAGTCCCATGGAAGCATTAATTATGTTGAAAGTTCAGTAATATGCTGCTCTCAGGACACCCCGATGCCGTTAACCGAGGTGACAATGGGGACAACAGAAACGTTGAAGTGCATAAGTCGCGATGGAACCTTGATGAGAGTAAGGGTTATAATCGCGCAGCAAAGTGATGTCCCTCGCAACTTACACCGCCCGTAGCGGCCTGTGGGTTCGCCTCCCAGCGGGGACGTCCCAACTCTGCGCATGCGCGCAGTATCACCTCCAGGTCCCAAAGGCAGCCGAGGTGCAGCAGCAGACGAGACGTCCGTCAGACGGCATTTCTCTTCGTTAGCTGTAACGACGTGCTTCGCCCCTCCACGTTCCCCGCTACCTCAAACTTATGCCGTCCAGCAGCCTCTTTCTCTCCGCGACATTCCGCCTGATTACTTACGTGGCTGCTCCAGTCGCCCTGGAATGCTTCATCTCCCTTCCACGCTCTTTTCCCATCTCGTCCTTCCCCCCGCCCTCTTTCCTTCCGCTCCGCCCTTTGCTTTCTCAGGTATAAGAAATCTTATAAAAAGAAATTATAAGCCTACTTTCCTCTTGCGTCTTGCGAGACGAGAAATAAGGCGGGCTGGAAAAAAAAATTCCACTGAGAAGTTTCAGAAAGAGTATTGTGTGTTATAAGCGACCTGAAAATTCTCATCCTATTGTTGGGAGTGCTTCTTAGAAGTCTGGCGTTTTCCACGTGCCATGGATCGCAATTTCCCGTCGGGTCTTGTATGCACGGAATATTTTGAGTTATCGCTGTGGCCTCGTATATCTCGTCGAGGTTTCTGAGGTTGAGATGCAGAATGCGTGCACTGCCTTATTCATAACAAAAATCTATGCTCCATTCCTCGTATTAAAATTACGCATTTCAATACTTAATCTAAATTATCATCTTGAAAAAATAAGTTTATAATATTACGAACTTTAATTGAGTATACCGAAAGGCACATTAAAGTAATTTTTTCCCGACTATTTACTAAGTAAACGTGCTTCAAAATCTTTTCAGTTTCCAGTCTTTCCACTGTCGACATTATACAAAATTCTTAAAAACTAAATTTAAGTAAAATAAACACAATTGAAAATTAAAAAATTGTTTTAGAAAGTTGTTTTTTTTTTTTTTTTTTAACTGACAGTCTATATTCTAAATATGAATGCATTACATATTTGAAAATGCAGATAGGGAAATTAAATTTTTTCCTAGCAAAACGCGAAACATTCAGACGTGCGCAATCTTTCGCTTTCCTTAGGTTTTGCTGCTTTTTGTAGGACTCGGCTACATAGAAATAACCTTTGCTGTACTGGCTAACTTTTACTAAATCCCACACAACCATTACGTCATCATAATCGCTTGGATGGGTAAATTGTCGATGCGGGTAAACGGACAATCGAGGACACCCTCGCATGCATGATGAAAGTAGCGATAGGAGTATGCGCTGATACTGTTGGGCACGTTTGGCAAACACATGACAGTTGCACTCATGACAGTATTTTGACTGTCTTATATCGGCAATTGTACAATACAAGCCGGTCGTGAAGTATCAGACAGAATGCGTATGTGTTGGCTGGAATATTTCCATGTGTTGCGAATTCGATCTTACAGTCGATTACATTGGAGGTGATATGCTCGTCCTGTTTAATCACATCGAATACCATGAGCGTGGCCAAGTATCAGGTCACAATATCGTGGATTGGGTGCACCCATAATTTGCATTTTGGAATTGTGCATATATCTGATATGCCAGTAGGTACTGCCCATTTTCTAAGTTAATGTTTATGCCAACGTAGGGATAGCTGTTGCCATTCAAAATATTTTTTGCATTTTCTATTTGACATGTGTCGAACTGCGAACAGCTCACTCTCACATTGTACTTTCTTCTTGTATGTAGCCCAACGATGATGTATGTCGGTTTCTCAGAAGCAAAGCTGGACTTCACCATCCAGTTGATGCTCTGGCTTGCGCAATTCAGGATATGTCTCGAGACTCGACGACCTGAAAGCCACATCAATGTTTTTGCCATTTTCCATATTCCTCAACATATTGATGCGTTCTGCAGTGCTCAACTGCACATGAGACAGCATCCGTTCGGTAAACTGTAGTTTTAGTTTCACTGTCTCCAGGTTTTCTCCCATACCCACGATGGTGTCTGCATGCATATTAGCTTCGTATTGATGATAATTAGTTTGTAGTCTTCGGCAAATCCCAATAGCATGGAGAGTTGGATGCACACTTCAAACTTGCCTCCAGGGTATATAGGAACACTGAAGTCAATTTTCCAGCCTTCCATATTGGCTTCATACAACTCCTTCGGCATGAGTGAAAGTTAATTTTTGATCGTTGATGGTATGTCCACATCTTGTTGTTGGACCGCTATCCGAACTTCCGATGGTAGTGTGTATGGTCCGATCTGGAAAGGCTGATGCACATGAAGTGCAACCTTATTTTATGCTGTCTTCAAAAACCCACCGGCTCTACGTTGTTTAGATAAACTTTCCGTGACGAGTGACTTTGAAGCCGAGACTGCAGAGAAAAATCTCGCTAGCATGTATTAACTCCTTGGAGACCTGTGGAGTACTAATTGCGGGTTTTGCATGACACTTGAGCTATTGCTTCTGGTCGACGTAAATCTTATTCCCATCTTCTCAAATGCAGGCATATGGTAATTTCTTCTTTTGGAAAGTTCACCAACTCTCCGTGCTGGTCGCAGACTGCCATGACCACCTCGTGTGTTCTCTTCGCGACGACTGGAATGTAAATTATACTTTACTGTGCAAAGATCAGTTTAAAACCTGAATGGACCATAGGCGAAAATTCGTGCAGCCTATTGCTCGACCTGCCATTGAGGTATGTGCCACCGGCCAAACTGTAGTTTATTCGTATCACATTGACCTGCAAATATGTTTATGTGTCGTGACATGTGTGTTGTGCCATCTTCTTAGATGCATATCATCGGTCCGATAGTCCCCAGTTTCTTAAATTCGATATCCTCGCTGCATCTGATAACACTCTTCAGAGTATTGGGATTACCATGTAGTTGAAATTATGTTTTGGAGGACAAGGAACCTTCAATGTACCTGGCAATGTTGTATATTTAATTAGAGCCTATGTACAGGGACACCTCATGGGAAACACAACAACTTTTTACGAGGTACAGCTAGCAGTTTTTTTTTCACCTATGTTTAGTATGGCATTTTAGGTTTGAAGGCGTATGCACTATTCCCCGTCCGTGTCGAGTGGCAGAATATGTATCTTATGCAACTCGATGCTACGACCCATCAAGGTAAGCATTATCGACATGACTAACAGTTTCTTCACAATGTATAGCCATTTTATACAATTACTTGTATGAGCGAAGCAAGAAGCAAAGACACAAATGTTCTCAGTTCCATGTGTTAGGCATCTGCTCCGTTTCGTAATTGTGTGTTAGTTTGGTATTTTTCAGGTACCATCGAATTTCCGGTGGAGGACGCAAATTCCGAAAACTGTCTTAATAGACTGCATGTTTACCCTATTTTACGTAAGATACCCTGTGTATACTGGGCTTGGCTGCCATGTCCAGATTAATGATGGCACATTCGTCTCTCTTGGGTTTAGGGGGCAAAGCATCTCTCATAAACACTCCCCTGAAAAGCAGTATTTCCAATTTGTACGCAAACAGTTCCAAATCCACATTTTTGAGTGATCGTTTCGGTAGAAATTTCATTAACGCTTCTTCCTGCTGTGTCGATTTTGCACACTTCCGCTTCCTACTGTGTATGGCCTTAGGTAGAGGCATTAGCAGGTATTTTACCCACAGAAATAGCTTCCATATTTGAAATTTTTCTTTGTGTTTCGGACAACTGCTTCCATTCGTTCGATGCTGTGTTGATGGCTTGGACGATACCACTCGTGGCTCCGATTAGGCCCCCGAGGGTCCCGAGTGCAGGCAAAAGCAATACAAAAAATTCGCTGGTATATGTTTTCTTAGCTGTGCATACTTTTCTCCCCTTTGTCACTGCTTTTAGTTTCACTTGTGCCTTTCTCTTGCTCTCTGTACCTGTTCCTATTTTAACCTGTGCCATCATGTTGGATACACTTCACATGGCTTCCGAGTCCGGTGTCTGATGATGATTTATTTCGTCGACCTTATGTGCAAGTATCTTGTCTGCCTGATGCCTAATTTGCAGATCCTTGTGCTGGGAATAGGCGATGTCGTGCTGCTTGCATGCCTCATCCAGGGCATTTATGCCTGTCTTCTTGCATGACAGCCTTTTAGCTAGTGTGGTTCCTGGCCTGCAGAAACTGTATCCTGGAATGTGCAGCTCAAACGGTAGATTGTTGATCAGCGTATCGATGATCCTGCTTCCATCTACAGTCTTACCTCTTCAAGAAATCGCGGTGAACTGAGCGAGATAAGTACAAATAAGCTCCTTTTATACATTTCTGTTTCAGTATCGTAACAGTACGGACATTAAATTATAATGATGCATCTTCTCTTTCGTTTCTGCGGTAAAGCATTTACAGCTGTGTGCAGTGTGTGTCGACATGAAATAACGACCTGTAAGATGAAAACTTCATGAATGTCATTTCAATGAGAACTTTGTGAACATAAGTTTACCCGAAGGGATGCTTTGAAGAGACATTCTAAAAATTGCAGCACTGATTCTTGCAACCACAATCAACACCACATGCACCACAATCAGCACCACATGCACCACCACAATCAGCATCACACACACCACAAACAGCACCACATGCAACACAATGAGAACCACATGCATCACAATCAGCACCACACACCACAATCAGCACCACACAAACCACAATCAGCACCACCACACACACCACAATCAGCACCACACACACCACAATAAGCATCACGCACACCACAATCAGCACCACACATGCCACACTCAGCACCACCACATACACCCCAATCAGCATCACACACACGCACCACAATCAGCACCACACACCACAGTCAGCACCACACACACCACAATCAGCACCACACACACCACAATCAGCACCACACACACCACAATCAGCACCACAAACACCACAATCAGCACCAACACATACACCACAATCAGCATCACACACACCACAATCAGCACCACACACCACAATCAGCACCACGTGCATCACAATCAGCACCACATGCATCACAATCAGCACCACACACACCACAATCGGCACCACACACACCACAATCAGCACCACCACAAACACCACAATCAGCATCGCACACACCACAATCAGCACCACATGCAACACAATCAGCACCACACACACAACAATCAGCACCACACACATCACAATCAGCATCACACACACCACAATCAGCACCACACACACCACAATCAGCATCACACACACCACAATCAGCATCACAAACACCACAATCAGCACCACCACATACACCACAATCAGCATCACACACACCACAATCAGCATCACACACACCACAATAAGTACCACACACACCAAAATCAGCACCACACACACCACAATCAGCTCCACACACACCACAGTAAGCATCACGCACACCACAGTCAGCACCACACACACCACAATCAGCACCACAGACACCACAATCAACACCACACACACCACGATCAGCACCACACGCACCACAAGATAGTAGTGGTGACATACACATTGTCAAGCAATATGTTACTCTACCCATATTCATTCATGCTGAAGACGAAGTTATTTCCCATAAATCGCGACGTGGGAGCCTATTTCCGAATGTCGTATGCTGCATATCACAGGACCATCAAATTGTGGAGAAACATGCATTCTACTGAGCGTGTTGGAAGAAAAGAACGGCCTTCGGGCCTAAAATGTGTACCTATATTCAAAATCGCTCTAGCAACCAAAATAACAGCGATTGGCATGAGTACTACAGGCCGTGGAAGGCGTGGGTTTATTTCCCCGGCAGCGAAAACGAGAATGTGGTGCCTCCAAACGCAGCATTGGCAAACTCGATATTTGTCTTCGATGACATTTCTGGTGAGAAACCAACTTTTATTAAGAATACTTAAGCATGGGATATCACACACACCCAAACACCTGCTACGCGACAATGCAAACATGTTGGTGCTGTTTCGCATGGTCAATATGAACTTGCAGCATGCTGACGATGTTCACGTCAATACAGACATAATGCTATCATATTTAAAGAGTCTGTGTGCCTTGTGTTGGAAAGAGAAATATGGGTTTTATACGATTGGTACGGACTGTCCCCTATATAATGGGAGGTATAGGCGTGGGTTATATCAGAACATCGCCGACCATCTAGAATGAGTTACAGCATATCGAAATTCGGGAAAAGTTCCTGAAGCTGCGTCTTCACAAAGACGAAGATGGATGTTGTCTCGTACTAAGAAACGATGGAACTTGTGATGCTGCTAGAAGAATAATTCGTAATGTTGGCGAACCCGAACGATCTAAGGATGCAGCTACTAGAAACTGGTAATGGCATCATTTCGGAACTGTGCAGTATGGTGACCGAACAAAACACATTATTTCAGAACTAGCTGTCCGAGCACAGAACGAAGATGGACCATGTGAAGACGGAGATCGTCCGCGATATGGTAGCCATAGACGATCATGTGACAAATGTTCGAAGGCAAATTATCGACTGTTTGAAAGTGGCATCTGCGCAAAATAAAGACAATCTGAAAAAAAAAAAAAAAAAAAAAAAAGAATANTATGACATGGACATTCACTATCTCGAATTCCCACCTCGTCACGAAAATAGATATTCAAAATTACAGCAGGTGCATATAAGATGTATGCAGTGACAATCTGGGCAAGATCGAAAGTATTTTGGTGGTGACCCAAAACTAAACCTATAAAATAGAGGAACAGGAAAAATTTTTATTCAGTGCCATTTCGGACATTGCCAGCGACCTGCATCGGACGATACAGTATGTTCACTCGAAATATTTACTCGCCAAGAGAGCCAACATTTCATGTGCCCTTATAAATGAAACAATTTTTATGCCCATTGCTCGTCCTCTCGATGTAGTCAGGGAGAGCGATGGAGCACCCGTAACCATGAAGACCGAAATCGACCATACTGCGATATGCATAATTATCGTGTTATCAGGATGGTATGTAGATGCGTCGAATGCGAAAGCATTGATCGGGATGGCTAAAAAAAGATTTATAAAAAACAGGATGTGAATTGCTATAGACGAAACTATTTTTATCTGTATTTAGCAATGCCAGTATTTGTTTCCCACAGGTAAATTACGAGTATGATTTAATTTTTACGCGGAATTATTTTTTTGGTTTCTTTCCAAACATAGTACGCGTCAGGCTTAGGATGGCACAATGTTATGGTCTCGGCTTCGTTTATTCAAAATATAACACATTTTTTGTTTTGTTTAGTGTGCAACTTTAAGTTTACTGTGAAGAGGGAACATCGTCTCGACCCAAGATGGAGTGTATTCCAAAACAATGTTTGTGTAGTTACTGCGAGAGTAAATTTGCTGAAACTTACAATGCTCGGCGACATGAGGTCAACTGTATTCAGAATGTGGAGCGTGCTATTCTTCCATGTGGAAAAGCCAATCGCTGTTTGGTAAGCGAGCTGACAACCTGAAAAGACATCTCTAAACCTGTACAGGTCTCTCTTCACTTCCTGCTAAATGTTATCAGTCATCATTGTATCGGATCTGTACAGAGATGGTAACTGTCGCGACAAGCACTAGAAAATCATCGAAGCAGAAAACTTTAACTCTGAATGCCATCGGTAGTTCGTTGCTTTTATTAAGACTTCCATGCAGCTACTGCGAAAAGGCTTTCGGAAATGCTAATGAAGCACAGAGACATGAAAAGAACGCATGTGTAAGGAGTACCGCCCGCATGGGATATCGGTGCGAGAAGTATTCTAAACTGTTTGCAGGCATCGACTGCTTAAATAGGCATTTTAAAGAATGTAACAGTGTTGCATCATCCACCGACGTTGGACGAGCAGACCATTCATCCTCTGTGCGGTTTACAGCTAAAACTGGCCCAAGTGCAGCTTCGACTGGTGAACCAGATGCTACATATTCCAATTCGTCATCGCAACCTACCAAAATAACCTGTGAGATGAAGCCGAATGCAAACGGATATTTCCTGAAGCAATCTGCATTCAGGCGTCTTCTAAAAGATTTTGTTGCCCCGAATCTGACAGCTTCGATTAAAGATGTTGGTTCGCTTTTGGCATATATGAAACAAAATTTAATAATCCATTTACAGAGGAGGTGGAAAAATACGGAGGTATGAACGATAATATAGGGCTGGAATACGGCTATCGTAATCCAGAGCCATGCAATGATGAGTACACAGGGAAGGCCTCCAAGACCTCGAATGTACCTGTCTATAATGCACACAACATGGAAGAGAGTTTTGAAAACAGCATAAAAAAGTTATGTCACAGGAACAGGAAGGGCTCTGACTAGTCACTTAATTCTGTAAATAATCTGGAGCTGAGAACGAGTGGATTGGGACCACTCAACACATAAGTAAAATAATTATATTTTGTCTTTGGTGTGGATTAAGAACACATAAAATTATCCACACTTCATGATATTACGAAGTGTATATTCACAAATGGGCCTAGGTATGTTAGAATCCAATGATTTGGCGATGGTTACATTTCTAAGAGGCCTACAGTACTGGCACGAAGTTTATATCTGGGCTGCTTCAATCTTCATCATCTGTCTGATTGACAAAATCAACATTGTTTCGTACCTATACCCCCCACATTGCCAGTGCCTACGACGAGATCGAATGCTGCACTCGTCAACTCATCACCAGGTGCAAAAGTCCATGAACCATAATCTGCCATTGTGCACCACAACATCTTAAATATGTAATGTGTGTATATATAGGTTGGTGTGTTTATGTTACAAAGCTTACTTTGATAGAGGCCTTAGTTTATGGTAGATCGTCTCAGCACTCGATGGTACCTGGTATAAATATTGCTACGGAAACGACGGTCGTGGGTCCAGCAGATGCGCCATCCAGTTCTTCGGATGGGTCACCTGCAGTAGCAGCACCACCATCGACAACTTCAGGCATGACGCCGACAGCGCCGTTGACTTCTTCGGATGTGGCACCTCCGTCAGAGAAAAATTATCCCTGCTTCTGCTGCGATAAGGTATTTTCGCACAAACACATCCCACGACATCATAAAATTCATGACTGTACGAACAATCCCAACCGCTTTAAATATTTGTGCTTACGGTGCGGGTCGTTGTGTTATCGCAACGATACTAACTGCAAACATGTGAGGTCAAGCAAAGTTCAACTACATGCCTCATCGAACTCACGGTTTCGGCTCTGCCATAGAGAGTTCTTGCTGCCTCCATCGGCAGTGTGATGGGTTGTAATTTCGATCCTATGGTTCCTCTACCAAAATCGTCTGTGACCAGTATGAACGACGAGCCTGTGAGCTCAACACCAGCAGCAGCACCTCTTTCTACGAAGACATACATTTCCCTAGCTCCTGCTCCTTTCGACGCAACGACATCCGAACCAACTGGGTAGACTAGTGTATCATTTACAGAACTTTCAGTCGCATACCTGTGTTTCTTTTGCTGCAAAAACTTTGCCTTCATGCCTACTGCATGACGACACTAAGTTTATTAAGTGCCAGAATAGTAGATCTCATGTTTAACGAAGGACTGTCATTTGTATAACGTTGCATACTTTACATGGACGAACTTGGATATATTTTGAGTGCTTTTGTAATAATATATTTTTAAAAAAGTTTAAAAATATAAATTTTTTTTTTATTGGCTTTATATCGTATTCAGACTGTTGTAAACGTATTTAGTTAAAAACATCAGAATGAAGCAATTATTGGTTAATCAGTATGGTTATATAGGTCTTAAATAGACATTCCTGGAGCTATTAATTATGCCTGCAAACTGAATTTCACGAATCTTGCCTGTAATAAATAGCGTTATTTTATTCACCTATGCCTATAAATATATTCTTGCTCACTAACCAACAAGTGAAAAATGCTGTTTGCTGCATAATTATTTCAAACTATTATAAATTATATTTTAATATGGTCATAATCTAATTTAGGATCCAGCCTCCAATTGAAAAAAAAATTACGAGATCTTATAATACATTGCTTGCTTTGAAATAAATTAAACAATAACAGCTCCAATATATATAGTATTCATAAGCCATATATGTATTGTTGAAAAATAAATTTAACAAAATATTAAATATATTAAAAATTACTGTAATTGTACAAGGAAATGGTAGCCTCTTTTTTTTTTTTTTTGGAGTTGTAATATGCAACATTTAAGCATACCTTTTCCCAGCTCACTTCTGAAACTCGGTGGTCAGAGTACTGGACTGTTATCCGCGAGGTTGGGAGTTCGAATTCCAGTTCCTCTGTGACAATTTTAGCTTTTTTAAATGTTACCTGCTGCCGTAATAAAGTGCCAATTTTACATCATTTAAATTTTTCATACCCATTTTGCATTACAAAAACATTTTCGATACTTTTAAAGCTATTTTTTTTTATTTCGAAATTTTTCAAACTTGGATACAAGAATTGTGAATTAAATAATTTTAATTGTTTACGAATACATCGAATCGTACATTACTGATCGTTTTACGAATGTCTTGATAAGACCAGCCAGCTGCCTGCCCCGCGAGATCCGATGCATGATGTATGTCCCAAAAGTACCATATGTACAATACTCCTTCTTAAGATCGTGACCCAACCCTGGATGTATGGGCAAAGGTTTGGCTTCAAACGAAATTGGCTACTAAAGAAATAATAACCTAAAGTACAACAAACAGGCGTACAAAGTCTAATAAAAACAATTGATTACCAAATTATACAAGGGTGTAAAATATAGTTTATTTGATTTCTTAAGTAAATATATACGTATCATTTTCACCACTGAAATAGGTAAATCATACAATTAAAGTCTAAGTCAATAAATTAACAGACTATAGTCATACATTAAGCGAGACCTTCTAACCTCAAAACCAAAGGAGGCAAAGAATACAAATTTAGTTTCTATGTATTCAACTCCATAAAAAGGCACAGCAACAAATTTACACTTTCATTAAAAATTATATATTCTAGTAATATTTCCATTCAAAATATAAATGATCGAAATATAGAAAATTTGGTTTTCACTTATTTCTTTACAAGACAGCAAATGCACACTTTCATTTAAATCTTATAACGGCTGAGTATAAAAAAATACCCCAAATTTGAAGGTATTTAATATCAAAACCAAACAACCGACAACCTTGATTGACCAACAAAATGAACCGTGGAACCGTGAGGTTTGTTTACCATAAATTCATAATGTTAAATGTGATCACCATGAGCAGCCCGAACGACATCTACGCAATAATCAACCTCGTTCCACGCTCTTGTCAGCATGTCCGGTGTTACGGTTTAGATGGCATTCGTAACTCTCGGTTTGAGGTGGTGAGGGGGTCGCGAGATCGCATTCGACACGTCAATGTGAAGAGGACGGTTTGATATTTCCCGTATGGCGCGCCACCCCATTGGTACCTAGCTGTTCGCGGATACCTGAACGAGACGTTGCCGCAACGCTGGATTGGCTGAGAAGCAGCTGGTGACCAGACTCTTCATACTGACCACCAAGAAGCCTGGATCTTACCCCGTGTGATTTTTTTCTATGGGGGTACTTAAAGGATTAAGTGTTTCGTCCACAATTGCCGGCTAACACTGACGACCTCAAAACGAGAATTGCGGACGCCATCCAAACTGTAACACCGGACATGCTGACTAGAATGTGGAACGAGTTTGATTATCGCGTAGATATTGTTCGGGACGCTCGTGATGGTCACATTGAACATTTATGAATGTATGGTAAACAAACTTCACGGTGCCATGGTTCATTTTATTGGTCAATCAAGGTTGTAGGTTGTTTAGTTTTGATATTATAGACCTTCAAATTTGGGGTATTGTTTTATACGCACCCTGTTTTATAGTAATATTTACATTTTAAATATAATAGCTCAAAATATGGAAAATCTATTTTTCATTTATTAAACTGCATTACTGCAGAGCCAGTGCAGCACATTAACACAATTAGATTTACTCGGCTCCAAACGTAAGTAGCAAAAAACGCATGCATTGCTATTCAATTTAATGAGCTTACATTTACTCAGCTGCAACATAAAGGCAGCATTTAACAATATGAGCATAATACTCAATAATAATGATAATACTCTTTCCAGTTTCCGAAATTATCATTTCGTAAAGGACTCTCAAAAGGCACAATTATATAAACTTCTCTAAATCAATTAGACATGGTTAAAACTCAAGTACATTTAGTGAATGACGGTAAAACTCTCCAAATATATTAAAATTCACACGCTTGTAAAATGGCACAACAATTCTACGCTCTTGATACTTTCTGATATTTGCGACTTCCTTTTGCACGCATGGCAGAACGTTTAGGATGAGTAATCGCAGTACCTCAAGTATGAAAAAGCTGATTTGTGTAGGCTCCCGGTAATAGGTTGAACTGTGCAAGCACGCCACCGCGCGTTGATTGCACCGACTCCCAAGGGACCCTGGCTGGCGGCAATCGCAGCCTCACCTGCTGCCAGGATAGCCTGTTCAATACCGGCGCCCGAAGACTGTGTCTCGTCTCACGAGACACACAGCAGAGTATTAATCCAACTCCATTATTCCTACTGCGGAGAAACCGCTGAGTAAAACACCTACGCTTTCTTCAATACATGCAGGATAAACTCACTGAAATTGTAGGAGACAAAAGCGATTTTCAAAATTGCCAACAATCATGCTAGCTGTCATCGTGTGGCAGAAAAAGCCGTCTAGCCCACAACACATCCCAATTCTAGCCCCCGTTATCTTGGGCGCTCATACAGCTCTCTTTCCACATAAATATTTCGCTCTCTTAAAAGCTCTCTATTAAAGCACTGACTTAAGTGACGACCCGTCACTATCCCCCTTCCCTAAACAAGATCACCAAGGGTAAATAAAAGGAAGAGGAAAGCAGTCAAAAGTGAAAACTTATGGGGTCTTATATGCTTCTGTAAGAAGAAAAATTAAAACAAACAACAAGAAACAAATACCCCCCAAAAATACCATAAAAATTAATAAAAACACAGATAAGAAAGAAGAAAAAGAAGAAACCGTCAAAAACAGCAAGGTAAGAACCGTAAAACAACTAGATTACCAAGGAAGGACCAGTTAACTTTACATCACTTTATCAGAGGCATGAAAGTTCCAAAAGCCATCACTTCACCTACTCCACAAAGTTCTTAATTTGGCTAAGATGAGCTTTCCTCACATCCTCATTAGGNTTAAACAACTAGATTACCAAGGAAGGACCAGTTAACTTTACATCACTTTATCAGAGGCATGAAAGTCCCAAAAGCCATCACTTCACCTACTCCACAAAGTTCTTAATTTGGCTAAGATGAGCTTTCCTCACATCCTCATTAGGATGAACCAAGTTGACTGTAAGAGTTCCCAAAAACTTTGAGAACGTAAAAGGTGCATAGTATGCTTTTGCAAGCTTTGAACTGATAGATTCAGTTTTGTTACTAGCGGTTACATGCCTACATAACACTAAATCCTTCACATTGTACATATTCTGCACTCTACCCACATTGTAACGTTTCTGTAACTGCCTCTTTGCTGTATTAGGATTTACATAAGTTTTCTGACATACCAGCTGCAGCTCCCTTGGGCTTGATGCATCGCAGCAGTCAGATAGTAATCCCTACATATTAAATAATGGATAGGGTAACTCCCTACCCAGGAACAAATTTTGCAGGGGGAAAACATGTGGCACTATGAAGAACATAATTCAAAACTAGCGTTAATGGCACCATGGATTCTCCCCAACCACGATGATCATGAATATGAAAAATGCTGAGGGCGACCGTGATATTTTTGTTAACATGCTTTACAAGGTTTGGGCTAGGGTATTAAGGTCTAGTGTTAACATGCTTTATGGCCCAAGCAAATCACACTTCCTTGAAATTCTTGGAGTTGAAATATGTCGCATTGTCAGAAACTACCGATTCGGGACCTCCCAAAATTTTCAATACATGATTAACCAAGGTCTTACAAATATTCGAAGCTTTCATGTCATGCATAGGTAATAAAACTATTAATTTAGTGAAACCATCTACCACAACTAATATACAAATGTTACCATTCCGCGAACGCAGCAATGGCCCAAAACATCAATGAATGCACATTCCCAAGGTCTGGCCGGGAGATCAACAGAATAGAGTCCCACCCTACTATTTTCAGGTTGTTTGATCATCTGGCATTCCACGTGCCTTTTATCATAGGCCTCAATATCGTCGTTCATAGTTGGCCAAAAAAATTCCCTCTTAATTAAATATTTAGTTTTTACAATGCCAAAATGTCCTCCTATTTCATAGTCATGGAAATAACGAAGAACCATTGGCCGAACCTTCTCTGGAAAAAAAGCCTTTTTCATACCTTTGCGCCCCACAAAATACAAAACACCTTTACGTAAACAAAATGCAGTGTTTTTTTTTTCGGCAGCAATATTAGCCTTGATGGATCATTCATCATCCTGTTCTTGCTACCCGACAATGCTGATAAAATACTCTGAAGTAGTTTTGACAATAGCACAGACTTCGAAATCAGGATTTTCCACATGTTTAAATCCATTCGGATCATATATCCGAGAAAGGTAGTACGCAACTACATTATCCTTTCTCTTTCGATGAATAACGGTAAAACCAAAATCTTGTCAACTATGTAATCCATCTGCCAGTTTTTCCTAGTTGACGCGGGTGTGAAAATAACCACGTAAGGGCCAAGTTATAAGTAACTAAATGAAATTCTGCATGTTCCAGAAAAGTGATGAATCGTTCAACACAAAAATACCTGCCAAAACCTCTTTTTAAAATACTCCATATTGTGATTCAGTTCCAGAAAGAACCCGACTGGCAAAGGCAGAATGTTTAGGGCCAATACCAAAATCTTGAAGGAGCACAGCACCTACAGCCAATGCAGATACATCAATTTGCGAAATAAACCTACGATTAAAGTCAGGAAGAGCTAGCACAGGGGGATGAGAATTAGCCAATTTTAATTTGTTGAAAACTGTGATTTATGGCTGACCCCAAACAAAAGGCTGTCCCTTTTTATTCAAATTATTTAACGCAGTACACAAATCAGCATAACATTTAATGAACCTAGAAAAATAACCCAACATTCCTATCAACCTCACTACCCCTTTGAGATTATTGGGTTTAGGGGAATTTACAATGGGAGCAATCTTGGCAGTATCAATGACCATACGCCCCTGGCCAATAATAAAACCAAGAAATTTTATTTACTTTTTTACCCATGCAACCTTCTCAGGAATAACGATGAAACCAGCCTCCCTTTACTTCGAAAAAACAGCTCTTAGGTAATTGATGTGTTCCTCTTCATTATCAGAATAAGTACAAATATTGTCCAAGAATATTAGCATAAACTTAAAATGAAACTCTTCTAGGACCTTACATAAGATGCGCGACAGACATTGACCTCCAAAATTCACTCCAAACGGGACTTTCTCCCATTGTCAATGCCCTCAAGGAGTTGAAAATCCGGTGTATTTATTACTGATAGGATGCAGAGCACATTGGTGGAAAGCTAAATTGAGGTCCATGACAGAAAATAACCTAAACTTGGCCAATATACTGAAATATTACTTCAATAGAAGGCAATGGAAAGGGATCTACTTTGAATTTCTTATTTAACAGCCGATAATCAACTACAAGGTGGTATTGGCCAGGCTCATTTTTCACCAAAATAACTGCGGGAGCGGCACAAGGGGAAACATACGGCTTGATTATTTCCTTTTCTCTAAGATCAGCAATAATATTCCTAAATGCTCTTAGCTTAGGAGAACATAGGTATGGCGCACATCTTACGGGTTCCTCAACAGACACATGAGTTTCATACGGCATAAGGTCCAAAACACTATTTTTTTTTGTTACAGTGTCCTCAAACTCCGATAGCAGTTCTTGCATTTTACATCGTTGATCTTACAATCTACTTTAACCTCCGCACACCTCTGTGCTTTTTTCCCCTTTCCTAAGAGTACCTCATTTCGCTCGTCAAAGTCAATCTTTCAGGTTTTATTTTTACTTTTACAATGCAAAACTGCTCTAGTTTCACTTAGAAATTCAATCCCAGAACCAAAGGGCTAATTGAAACGACGACAACCCAAAATTCCCTCGTCCGCTAGTACTTTCCAATTTTAAATAAAGAGCATTCCTAACTTATAGCTAGCTCCATTAGCTACAAACAAATTGAAACCATCACCTACAGTAAGTTTACTTTTCAACTCAGGACATCGCGAGACAAGAGCACTGGCAAACTCCTGACTGCTGAAACAGCTAATCGCACCAGTGTCAAGTAAAGCTGGAATATGTTGCTCTTTTATAACCCAATCCACCATTAAACTTTCTGCTTTGCTCAGTTTTGCTTCCCTAATACGGCAATAGTTTCATCATTTTGACTGCCCGCATTTTTTCCAATGTTCATTTTTATCCGTTTTGTTTGCCTTACAATCTGCCAACAAATTCCCAGCCCTCCCGCATCCAAAACACTCCTTCCTTATTTACAATCCCTGGCCATGTGACCAGATTTGCCACAAGAGAAACAAGAACGAGGTTGTGCATCCTTTGTTTTACGCCAGACTTTAACTTGGGAAGGAAACTTTTGGGCATATCAAAATGTTTAAACTGATAATACTGAACACGTTCATATAATCCTCTCAAAGAGTCAAATCAAAGACACCGAGACTCATGTAACTGCAAAACCAACGAATTAAAATTACAACAAAATTTTAATTGAAACAGTTCAAATAATCCTGCAGGTGGGTCATCAGAGGCTCTATTACAACCAGATTCGCGTAAGCAAGTGCGGTCCCATTTTGCCTGCGCGGACTGTCCATTGATCAGTAACACGCGAAGCTAGCGACAGACCAATTACTATTAAATACAAAAGACAAATACGAACAATACCAAGCATTAGAGGGATCCACACTGCAACCGTGCAAGTTATCCAAATACAAAACGTAAATTTCTATGGGGCGACCAAAAGGAAATTTTGAATGCATCGGGAAAGCGTACTACCAAAACTACCATGCACTAGCCATACAAAAACAATAAGGAGCAGACAAACTAAAGTCTTTAAGGTGACAACCCACCTGCGTTTTGCACAACGGCTATTGCTGTTATGCCATAACATTTGAACCACGAAGATGTTAGTCGCGGCGATGATGTTGACCCAAGTCGACCGGGCAGAAGCAGATGCAGTGATGAAAAGCCTCGTAAAGCGCCGGTGAACAAGCTTATATCAGTTCGCAATAGGGGCGACAGGTGCATCTTTAAAGGAGGGGGGAACAAAGAGCAGGCAAAGTCGGAAGAGGAGAAGGGAACCCAGTTCTGGACGCGAGCGGAGTGGCGACCTGAAAACGTTAATTCGCGAAGAGCGCACTCATAACACCTCGCAGATTTGTGATATTACATTTTAATTATTTAATGTTAATTGAAGTTGTTCGGTTACGTTCGGCGAGATAAGCCTAGTGCATCCGACTATTGCTATCTTGCGTCACAGATTCAGCGACGCGGTCCACATACAAGTTAATACTCTATGTCCGAGTTCCATACATCCTGACTACTTTGCACGGAGAAGCTTGGAAACAATTTTTTCAAGCATTGCATTTTACGAGTTGCTCAATATTTTGATAGGAATTGACACATTTTACTCTTACTTCTGTCCATTAGTAGCGCTAGAGGAAAGAGTTACACACAGAGTAGACTGCAATATTTTGCATGCACATCCCCAGTTTTCTTTGGTTATTGGCATCGTGTCTTTGAGAGAAGACGTCCTTGTATTAAACTGACCAATCAGACTTTGGTTCCTTCGGTACTCCGCCGACTTGGACAAATAGCTGTTAAAACCATCCAGTCGTGAAAGTGTATTTGACCTGAAATGATTTTGAAATAGTAAATGTCCAATTACCGTGATCCTGAATCCACACTGCAGAAAAAATATGCAAATTTACACTACAAAACTTTGGTAATTTTACATTTGTGTTTGTGTAATTTGGAAAACAACTACAGTGTGTTTAATTCTGCATACATGTTTTTACGGCTACAAAAAGGCCTATAAATCTCGGTTTAAAAGGCACGAATGTATAGATTTATTAAATAGAAAGTTGGTGTTAGATTACACGTTTAAAAGTATGTGTAAAATACATCACCACGAAGTATTAAACCTCTTAATTATGCATTTTATTACTGCATTTTCGTTATATTAACCCACTCTTATAATTGTTATAATACTTGTTCCATTGTGCACTTATACAATGACTAAATACATGTAAATTTATATAAACAACTTAAGTGAAAATGCCATTATTGTGAACAAACAAAGACTGAATTTACGTACACAATCTCAAGCAACATATGCTTAAGTATAAAGCCCAAAAAGTTTTGTTTTATTTTATGACCGTTTGAAGTGATTGGTTTGAACAGATCAGTCGTTTCACGGTTACATCGACTTAGTCTTAATCACTTGTGTTATTCCGCGAAAATAAGCATGGCGGGGAATAAAAACGTGTTTTGCAAATGACGAACAGTATTCGAAGACATTATAAGATAATTTCAAACAACAAAGTAATGCATCTATTGTTTGGTCCTTATACCATAATATAATTATATTATTACAGGTAACTATCCGGAGTAATCATGAGTTGCTGGTAGTATAGTGGTTACGATGCCTGGCTATCTCTCCGCGAGTCACGGGTTCGAATCTTGGCAAGGCCAGAAAATATTCAGGTGGTGGAATGCACTAGAGTTGATGGTACAAGGCTGCAGTATATTAAGCAAAAGTGTAAAGAGTGTGTATATCCCGTAATTTGTGTGTACAAGTTTTGGAAAAACTGAAAATTTACATCTGCCATAGTGTAACTTTATAAAAACATTTAAAATATGTGTTCTTTCAAGTAGTGCGTGTTATTTGACACAACAGCTTCCATTAACACCAGCACGGCGACTCGATTACTACTTGTCTGAAACTACTTTTGCTGTGACACAAAAGTCAAAACACATGAACATGGTCGATGTAAAATTACACGGATGACTCTGCTGCCACATACTTTCTGTGCAAAATTACACAACTGTCTTACAGTACATGTGCTGTGCATAACTGTGTGTCGTGCGGTTTGCCGTGTTTCTTGTGCTGGCTGTCTGCCTCTTGAAATCCATATCACGCAGGGTACTTTGCATACGGTTGTCCTCACACTGATGTTCGTCACTGCCCTGCACTAGGTGTCTGTCGGAGCGTTGCTCGTCTCTCACTAGAAAGAGTATTGACAGCCGATGCTGGGTTGTCCGTTCAATTCATTCCCTTCGCCGTCACATGCTGTCGTGTGATTGATATTTTATTGGAATTGTCGTAATCCAGGTAAATATTTTAAACGGTCGAACGTGAAAATCCTAACTTCGCCTATATCGCAAAAGTATATGGCGTATCTCACGAGTTAAAAGTAGTTTAATTGTGGTAATAATGCGCCATCATCAAGGTAAATACATTAATATGGTCTTCCATTTATGAATGTCGCTTACCTCTATATGCGTAGTTGAAGTTGCCTAGCTATGCTTGTTTTTATGTCACAATAGTGTATTAATTTGTTACCAATTTTCTGAAACATTCCAAGGGAAAAAGGAACATATGGTAGTATGTGTACATTCGGAAATCTTATACCCGAATGTTACCAGAACATGAAATTTATAAAATCAACCTCGTATATAATAAACATCTGGAGGGACCCTTGCGACNGGGGGGTGAAACCATTTCAGGGGGTCTTCAAGGTTGAAAGAGGAACAGAAAAGAAAAATTGAGTTTCCAAAAGTATCCTCAAGCATAATTATTTTAGGAATTGCTTAAAATAATAATACGCCTGCAGTAATCCCTGGGAGAAAACATGTAAATTATACATTCCAAACACACACACACACACATATATATATATATGCAGACACACACATACACATTTATATATGCACTCACATTATTTCACATCTGCGTATAAATATAAACATGAAAACTCTTGTTTTTATTATTTATTTCAATCCAGACTATTTTGTACTCTTAAGCGTACATGTGTACCTGCGCTATTTTGCACGTGAGGATTCTCAAAATGTGTGAGCTGTAAGGTCGACTTTTCACTGTAACAAAAAAAATATGTAGTTTTACACTAAATGTATGTGGCAGCAGAGATTACACGAAAGTTAGTGTTACTTTACACCAACTATGTTCATATGGTTTTACTTCTTTGTCACTGTCAAAATGTCATTAAAACTGATAAAATTATCAAGCCAATGTGATTATATTCACACAAGACGCTGTGTCAAGTAAAACACACTACAATAAAGAGATAACATTTTTAAATGGTATGACATTTCACACTATTACAGGTTTAACCTTTTAGTTTTTCCAAAAAAAAAAAGCGCACTCTAATTGTTTTTACTAATTAAATACCGCGGCCTTGGAGCATCCACTCGCAAGCGTTTCACAACCTGAAAAACTTCCAGATTTGACATGATTCAAACTCGTGACCCTCAGAGGTGGATTCAAGCGTCGTAACCACTAGACCACCAACAACTCACGCTTGATGATGACAGTTGCTTGGAGTAATAAATGTGGAGCGGCATGTGGTGTAAGAGCCACGCGATAGACGCATAACTTAGTTGGTTGTGTTTGACCTCATCAGGTTATTTATATAGGCATAAATGTACACATATTTAGTCAATGTAAAAGCGCACTATGGAACATGTATTATTACAATGAAAACAGCGTCTTAATATAATTACAGTACAGTAATAAAATGCAAAATGAAGAGGTTTAGTACTTTGTGATTATGTATTTTTACGCTTGATGTGTAATAGAAAACCAACTTCTAGTTGATAAATCTGTACATTCGTGTGTTTTAAACAGAGATTAATAAGCCTATTTGTAATCGTAAAAACATTTGTTTAGAATTACACATACTTTAGTTGTTTTCCAAAAGTACACAAATGTAAAACTGTCAAAACTTTGTTTGCTTGCCTCATCGCTTCTACACACAAAGCGACTCGCCTGAATTTGCTTTAAGAAGTAGTGCTGTATTTCCATGGCCGACTAGTAAAGAATAAAGTATGATGCGTTTTTAAAGACAACTGTAAATTTTCTATGAAAAAAATTTAGCAGCTAAAACTGATTCTGAAAACACTCATTTTAGCGATAGCCACGCCCAAAATAAATTTCCTTGAAGTTAAAGTGAGAACTTAAAACTTTAGTTTGGGCACGAAATGTTTATCAAATGCTTTTCATGTTTAGATACCGCTACGAATCATCCGACCGTTTTAAAATCATTTGTTTTCTACTATATCCCTGCAACGCAGTTCATGCGTCAGCCAGAGGCAGGGCCCTTAATGTTACTGAGAATATCTAAACCTCTGATTTAGAAATTAATTATTTTGGACTCATCTCTACTTTTACAGATTCCCAAAATAATTGTACTGTTTTTTAACTTCCCATTTTTTTTTTTTTTCATTTTACTATTGATTGAACGTGTCACATCTACAAATAATTTTGTGAAACGTATCTACACGTTTATTAATTGATTAGTAATTTTCCACTTAGCCATACAGTTATTTTTTTTTTTCAATTAATTTTGATGAAATGCATTTATTTATGTTATGGTGAATAGTAATTTAATATCATACAGTTACGAATTATTTCATTATTTAATTAAATTCTTCTTTTTTGAAACCCACACATATTGAATATTACTTGATTATATTTGTATTTGCAACCCTAATAAATCAATGTTTGATACAAACATTGTTAATCAACAAGGAAAATTAAATAGTCATTATATCACATTTAACCACTCAAAATGCTGCAGCTATCATAACATATGCTTACAAACTTATGTTACAGCTATACTTATAATTGTAAGCTAACTCCTGTCAATCGTTGAGCGGTTTTTGGTTTTTCACCTTCCTGCAGAGAATCAAACCCACGCCAGCTGACTGCGATAGTGTACTGTGTTGTTAGGCTGGTCATTTACCAACAGAAAGAGGATTCGAGCAATTATTTCCTTTCATATAGGCGTAGTGTTGAAAATATATCTTTGATGTATTGTTTACACTCGATGCTTGATAATTCACGTTGACCATGAAATCATGTACACTGATCAGCCCATTACGTGAAAACCAGTCCACTCAAAACAATTCCGCAATATTGACGAAAAATGTATTTCCTTTCTTAAAATTTCATGTGCTATCATCCCACTTATATTTCGTCAAACAAAAAACTTTTATCCATCTTACATTTTACATTGCACTTGTTCCGTAATTTCGTGCCAATGTTTAGTAAATATTTTTTTCTTAAAATGTTTTACATTATTTAAAAAAATAACTTCTCGGTAATGGCAAAGAAGGAACTGTACGCCAATCCCCAAAATATGAAACTGTTTGAAAGTGCGGTTTCAGAGAAACAACGTGATAAGTTGAGAAGTATTTTGTGCATTTCCAGCATCATTTTCGCTCTTTTTTTAGTACTGAGTAAAGGAATACACTCCGCTCGCTGGCGTCAGCTGGTACTACATACAACCCGGCAGCAGGGCCTCTCCAGACGTACACGCTATTAACCTCCATGACCTCTATCTGCTTGTAGCTTTGTGTCTTATTAAGTCGCAGGCAAGCGTACTCCTGCATGAAATAATAGCTGCTTCTGGGATATCTTATGTGTTAGTCAGAGAGCTTCTTGTTCATCGATGATTGACAATAATGTCCATTGACTTGGAATAGGCGTGGTAATGTAACGTACTAAACAGTCTTCAAGGGGCGGACTAGAAAGGGGTGTCTGCGGTTATAGTAAAAGGAGCCACTGTTACGAAGGTTTTATTTTCTTATTTGTTTTGTTATTCTTCACACCGACAAAATTAGTAAAGTTTGTGTGTTCCGGAGCAACGAGCAGTATTTAACCACTGTTATCTTAATTTTCGGAGTATGAAGGTTTCTTTTATTGTTTTGCCAAGAAAATGCGAAATTCCCTCTCATTCTTATACCTAAAGTTTGCATTTCTAAAACAGAATATGTAATGCATATCAACGAACGAGCAGCCTGAAACCAGATAACAGGAACAGAGAGCTGAGTAACCCAGTGCACCGCAAACTAGGTAACTTTATTCAGTTCTGCAAAATCTTGAATACACAAATTCCAGATTACGGGGCCAACACTGTACTTTTATATAATTAGTGAGGGAAAGTATTTTCAGCTCAACATTTTTTAAAATTGTATTAGAAAAGTAGTGACGTTAAACATTTACATGACGTGATAGTATTTAAAAAATGGGCTTATATAAATAATATTTGAGATGCCAAAGCAAAAAATATATTCCAAAGTTTTTACTTAGTAATTAAATACTAAAATATGGTGTCAAAATTCAAGAGAAAAGGAGTTGAGAAATTCTTAGAATACTTCTATTCCTTCAATGCGACATCAATGATAATAGAATTGCAACAAACGGTGGTTTATCCTAACTTGTCACCACGTGCATATATGGTTATGATTTGTTTGTACGTATAAAAACCATCACCAAACAAGACGTAAGCATAGTTGTCAACGTTTTTGGAGCTCACACGTCGAACCATCCTAGCGACGCATAGAATTGACACTTTTAGAAAGGGAAATGATGGATAGAATGAAATAACTCGGCTCGCTGCACGATAGCACCACGGGCAAATGTAAGTGATTACAGAACTGCATTGCGTCGTGAGAGGAAGAACGGAGAGTATTGTTTATGGCATTCTTCCTTCCACAGTATCCTTGACACTCAGTGCTAACACAGAGAAGTTAAGCATACAGAGGCAAAACAGCAGTTTATGCAGGCAACTCCAGCCAGCGTCACTGGCCAGCAACATGTCGGAACGCGGCTCGCCAATCAGCGCCTTGCCAGCCTGCTGCACGGCCAGTAAGGAACTGCGCGCGGCAGCCAGTTATGGGTTGCCTACCCCTCGTGAACACAGGAATAAGCTGCGACGTAGACGAAGCTTCATTGTCCACCATCTTCATACTGTGCGTCAAAACAATGAAAATGTTGTTTGTCTATGCATCAAATGAATGTCCATTGAGACATTTGTTCTAAATAAATAAAACTGCTGAAGCTAAATTAAAATGCTACGATGCAATAGCTTGATTTCACATCTGGGAAGTTAAGTTTTTAAAGATTTTGGTGTCACAACATGGCGGAGAGGCTTCATCATTTCGCCATACACAACCATAGACCAGTTCGTCCCTTGGTACGCCCACAACAAAGTGAACCGCCAAGACATTTTGCCTCAGTTTTCTTTCGTAGTGAGTGGTTCTGCCATGGAGGATTGTCACGCGGAGTAGCATACTGCCGAGGGGCAGCACTCAAGGACTGCTGGCCCACGTGCCTTTACGATCAATCCACCTGTCGAGCAGAAAAGAACGCGAACTCTATATCCCGTCGCTTTGTCTGGCCCGTGACGTATTGTGCCTTGATGGCGTCACATCCTTAGGAACGCATTGTGATCGGAAGCTCGCGAGAGAACGCAAATTGAAGGAAAAAGCAGGGAAAAGGATGTCGTGAGGACTTGGACTGAATTCGCCGAGGAAAAGAAAACAAATAAAGGTCGTTTATACCGTGGGAGAAAGGGAGTAAAACAAATGGCTGAATATAAATGATAGAAACAATTTGAAAGTGAGTGTGATGCGAATCAGGTGATACTGCTTATGAACTTTTGTATGTACACAAGCTATCTATTTATTCATTTCTTTAATACAACGCCGCACATAAAATTATTTTTTCAGTAAAATTTATTAAATTTTTAAAATCTTTGCTCGCAAACAGTAAGCTTGTTTGTTTGTTTTTGTAGCAAAAGAAATCTGACTTAAAAAGAAACGTGCAGCAGTTTTGATTTTATGCAGTTATTTCCACAAAACTTTCAAATAATCTATCTGAAATGCTTAGAATGAACAGAGAATATATCTTTGTGCCCTAGATACGCCGGACGGGAATTTTATATTCAGGTCCAGTTTTAAAATGTTACTGTTCGTGTCTTTCCATGTCAGTGCGTTTATATATCATTCTCAGAGTAGTTAGTCACGGGTAGCTCGTTTAACTTGAGTTTGCGATGCCCTGGTTCTCATCGCTGCCCGCTGTAATTATGATGTTTTTTTTTTAGTCACATCGTTTTCCAGCATTATTTCAGGCAGTTATTTCAGGTGGAACATAATACAGGAAGTTCTCACGTGGTATCACAAAATAAGCCTGTCACGGGTATTCTCAGCCAGATCATACTCCACCATGAACTTCGTACATGATTAAAAACAATGACAACTCACGACTGCAGATTCATCACGAGAGGATGTAAGTTCAAAACGCCTGAAGTGATTCCCAAGGGGGGGGATGTGTGGTGGTTAGACAACTTGCCACCTACCACACTAGCCAGGCTCGATACCTGGCGGGGTCAATCCCGGAAAATATGGGAATGATTAGCATCGCTACTATACAAAACTGGGAACTTCCCTGCGCACTTGACGCTTCCCTGAGCAACTATAGGAACGTTGCCATGGATAGATGGGGAAATACCTTGCCATTAGCGCTTTGTCACTGTACGTATACACTCATATAGTACATTTACAAATAATTTCTTAGAGTGCATATAGAATCACCGTATCCAACTCCCACTTCTTTAAATCACTCTACAGATTAGCTTCTTATAACGGTAAGATAATAACTGTTACTTTTTATTTCAGGGAGATGTGGTCACGCTCTGAAAATTTAATCAGTAAAAACTGCTTCAAATGTGACTGCTTTTCAATCAAAATTTCTCCACTGAAATCACTGAAAGATTACTGATTACATCTGCGACTCGAGTTCACAGAATTACAATTCATGTCCACTGATTCAAAGTTAATACTACTGCCTCAAATAACTTATTGACAGTGAGTTCCGTTGATTCCCATATCAGTGGNTCCACTGATTCAAAGTTAATACTACTGCCTCAAATAACTTATTGACAGTGAGTTCCGTTGATTCCCATATCAGTGGTAACAAAGTAACATTTTCAGTCAGTAGCATTTTACTGTTTGGAACCACTGGTTTCGAAGAGTGCGTACAGCTGAATGCATTTGCTGAATGCTAGAAGCCATTTGTTATTAAATAGAATTTAGTATAAAAAAACACTAATCAAGCGTATAATTTGGGACATAGTGTATCATGTTCATTTTAAAGAAAAACGTACTTACCATTGCTTACAATACTAGAAATTGTGTTTGGAATTGTGAAAATCAATGAACTATTTAAAAATAGATNACGTACTTACCATTGCTTACAATACTAGAAATTGTGTTTGGAATTGTGAAAATCAATGAACTATTTAAAAATAGATAACAATTGCATACAGTCGCTGTTAGCTTTTGGTAGATAAACGCGGTAAATATATATTAACTCATTAACGTTGTCCTTATGAATTATAATGAGCTATTTCGTGATAAAATTGCAGATAACCGTCGTCTGCTTTCGAAGAAAACCTGCTTCCCACAGCACTACTTTGAAGAAAATCAATTTATACTTCCAGGAAATATAATTGCTAACCAACTAGTTCACAACACGTGAAACGCTATCTCTATCGTGGAAGCGGTTTTGCATTGCTGGTACAGAATAAGGCTCTAGGAAAATACCCCGTCCCGCACAGTGCGTTCGAAACTCTGCACTTCCGGCGGCTTGGGTCTGAGCCGAAATTCCGGACCAGGCATCAGTCGCCTTAATGACTAAGTCACTGTGGCGAAGATTTTATGTAAACTGTACAGTTGGTAAAATATATGTTGTAATTATTGGTTTTCAGAATACAGCAACTGCAATATATTAAAAGCCACATTAACTCTATAAGCTTTATTAAAAAAAACTACAGATTTATTTTTAATGCGATCTGTGAACACAGAGAAGACAGGAAGAAAATATTGTGAATTATGCGCCTTTTGAATTCTCTTGATTAACATTTTACAGGAGATGAAATTCACAGCCAGTCAAAATGGTGCATTTGTTATAAAGTATATACATAATGAGGAATTGNCATTTTACAGGAGATGAAATTCACAGCCAGTCAAAATGGTGCATTTGTTATAAAGTATATACATAATGAGGAATTGTATGTTTGAGTACCAAGCAATAGATCTGTACTTGGGACCATCCCCTTCATATTTGTATTTTGTCAACACGTGGAGCNTATGTTTGAGTACCAAGCAATAGATCTGTACTTGGGACCATCCCCTTCATATTTGTATTTTGTCAACACGTGGAGCATGTTAGTAATATAGATTTCATATAATAAATAGAACTAATCAATTTAAAAATAGTTTAGTGTATTGATGTTAAGAATTTTCCAAAGAATTAACACATCATTTGGTAACCAAAAAAGGCACATAATTTCAACTGAGAATTCAGCTTCTCTTAATTTGCCTATGAAATATTAGCATTAATTTTTTTCATAATACCAAAGTTCTTCGACTAAACTATCAACTACATTTCATAGTTCAATTTAAATAATTTAAACCCCAATAAAAAAAAGCGAGACAATCTACGCGAGATTTAATTTTTCCTAACATTAAATGATTAGTTGCAAAGGGTAAAAAGGAAAAACTACAATTACAATCGATGCAGTATTGAGTATAATTCTAGTGTAAGTATATAAAAAATGTGTAATTTTTTTTTAAAAGGGCAATTTAGGAAATGCAGTCTTACCACATGTTGAATATGATAAGCGTTCCAAAATAATTTTTAAATACCAATAAAATTAAACATACATTATATGTAATTGTACTTCAGTATAATCTTATAATAACACAAAATAAATATATCATATTTAGCTACAGTTAAGTTTGGCTTATAAGTATTTGATTTTATGGTTACAGCCTAATTTTCANAATAAATATATCATATTTAGCTACAGTTAAGTTTGGCTTATAAGTATTTGATTTTATGGTTACAGCCTAATTTTCAAAAGTACACTTCAGCAACAATCTAATTGTAATGAAACGAATACTGAAAGTAACTTCAGACCCACAGGCAATTACCACTAACGTACTCTAGGCAGCAGACCGTCTCTCCAGCAGTAGTCTGCTTGCTCTATTTTAAATTTTCCCCTGCACCAAATATTATCAAAACATAATTGGGGTTTTCGACGTTCCTGTTGAGTAGAAAATTATGTGCTGCTTGCATTTAGGTGGAAAAACCGCGGAGAAATTCCTGCTGCAGTATACTTTGTACTGGTTGCTTTTACTCATGCCAGTGTCCTGTTGTTCCTTCATGCCGCAGGACACCGCAGCCACTGATGTTGTGTGTGACTGGTCTGTGGCTCTGTACGGATGTTCTGTCCCATTCCCCTTCGCCCTCCTCTGCATACACTTTGCTGCTCTGTCCTGTACCACCTCTGCTGACGGGTACAGTCACCGTGGTCCCCGCCTGTGAGTGACTGCGTCTGTCTCCTGCTTCGTCCGCGTCCGCCAGTCAGCAGTTCGCCGACGTCGTCTGCCACATGCAAGACAACTATAAACGCCACGTCGTGATAAGGACGCTGTCATAACTATCGTCTGTAGTCCATTCATGGTTACTTCCAACTTTTTTGAAACACTGCGAATTGTTCCAGGAAATTCCTCCACCTTGTGCAAATAACGCCTAACCATGTATATAAAATTACACCAACGGAACACGTACCGCATTTGTACGCACTCAGTGTAATTAAATATTGCATGAACACTATTTCTTACTAGGCTTTACCAACACACCTATAATCTCCTTTTTTTTTTACGAATTATAAATGGCATATTGTAATTTATGGATAAAAAAAGCAGAAGTTCAATTTAACTAAATATAAGGTTTTTTTACATTAACAAGAGTATAAAATGCTTGTGATACACGATATACAGCCAGTAGAATAATTTGGCCGATTCAGAGGCACAGAGATCCGGAATCGCAGCTCGGAGCTGCTCATGCTCTGCCATTTCGGTCTCCAAGTGCCCATTTTCCCCTCAAAATTTCCCTTTTCAAAAAATTTTCCTTTAACCCTCAAAATGTTCCTTTCCCCTCCCCCCCAAATTTCNCGCCTAACCATGTATATAAAATTACACCAACGGAACACGTACCGCATTTGTACGCACTCAGTGTAATTAAATATTGTATGAACACTATTTCTTACTAGGCTTTACCAACACACCTATAATCTCCTTTTTTTTTACGAATTATAAATGGCATATTGTAATTTATGGATAAAAAAAGCAGAAGTTCAATTTAACTAAATATAAGGTTTTTTTACATTAACAAGAGTATAAAATGCTTGTGATACACGATATACAGCCAGTAGAATAATTTGGCCGATTCAGAGGCACAGAGATCCGGAATCGCAGCTCGGAGCTGCTCATGCTCTGCCATTTCGGTCTCCAAGTGCCCATTTTCCCCTCAAAATTTCCCTTTTCAAAAAATTTTCCTTTAACCCTCAAAATGTTCCTTTCCCCTCCCCCCCAAATTTCCCATTTTACCTCAAAATAGCACCGATCCCCCCCCCCTCCCCCAATTGTAAAAACGATTCACCGAAAGACACTTTTAGATCCATCGGAACGATTTGGGGGGATCGTTTTCGAGGGATGAGCAGTGGCGACGGGTATTCCAAATCGATACACAGGATTCAGGGTCCGGAGTAAGACTTGACCATCAGCCATCTTGGTTCTGTCAGCCATATTGTCCGCCATGTTAGATGTCAGTGACCGTGACGTTTTACCTTGACCGTGTGTCCTTAAACTTGGATAACCTTGAACCCAAAATTAAAAACTACCAAAAATTATAAAACCTGCTAAAACTCATTTTTAAAATATAAAAATTGTCATTAAAAATGTATTTTTAATTGTTATGAAAAATTAAATTTTCGAATGTTTTGGTTTAGAAGGGCCGACGGAATGGAACCGACCAAGCTCCATGTTCTGACATCACCCAACCGACATGTTGGACCCAGGTGTCCATGATTTTGACCTTAGGTGACGTTGAAAACAAAAACTAGAAAAAATGGTAAAAATTGAATAAATTCATAAAAGTCAGTGAACATATTACATTACAAACTATTACCGCAATTTTGGTTTCAGTCGACCTTAACCCAGTGACCTTTGTCCTAGAACCCAAAAATTAGTTTAAAAATCCCAATTTTTTAAAAGAATTTATAAAAAAATTAATAACAAATACTATTAGAAATAATTTTTAAAAATTATTTTTTTAAACTTACATTTCCGCATCTCCTGCTGCACCATGTCTAGCAGACAACTAAACCCCTCCAATAATTCGCATTGTATTAAAATTCCCCTCCTCTACCAATGTTTCTCATTGTTTAAATAGTCAGCAAACCTCCACCTCCTCCCCTATGCTCATTCTGTCGAATGCACTGCACCCGCCATTTTTTTTTCGTTGGTCATTTGTTTACATTTTCAACACCTAGGTGGCACTGATGACTGACAAATATGTTATATCTGGGTGACTTTTACCATGAATTCACTCCTGTGACCTTAACCCCATGCTCTTTAAAATCTTATAAAATCTCAAAAAAATTTTAAAAAATGTATTAAATACTTGTTTTTTTATCAATATTTTGATCAATCTCGCAATCTTTCCATAAATCAACATCCTAATCGGTACCACAATCAGCACCACTATCAGCACATCAATCAGCAACTCTCACCAATCCACACACCAATCGACACCAATCCATACACCAATCCGCACCAATCAACACAGAAATCCACACAGTAGTCCAGATCAATCCACAACAATCCACACCAATCCACACCAATCCGCACCAATTCATACCAATACACACCAATCCATACCAATTCACACAAATTCACTCTAATCAACATAATCACATCGACATAAACCGTCGTCGGCACTAAATACTGATGTGCATACAAGTCCTGCTGCAAAGAAAAGTAAATTCACTATAGAATACAAAACAGGAGGTGTAAATTACCATGAAGAGAATTTGATGAAAATGAATATAAAGACAGTGATAGTGCTGAAGACGATGATGGCGATCTTATCGATGCACTGATACCCCTCCAACACATTTGCTGCAACAAGCGACATGAAGGCAGAAGACGCCGAGAATACCAGCTGTCTATTTCCCTAAGAGCCGAATTAACTTGTTGATAAACTCAGATATTTTGTTGACCTTCAAAAACGCAGGGATATTACGCACATTAACGTGATATCTTCAATCATAAGTAAACTGAATGATCGGGGATATATCTCACGATGCGATGAACTGCTTTCTTCTAAAATTGTAATTACAAAATAAAAATAAATTTTTATTTTAAACTATGGTTTTTCTTTATTTTTGTGTGTCGTATCCCTCAGAACTTTAAAGTGGTGCTATGAGCACTCGACTATTAATAGAAATATATGCATATAGAATGATAATAAAGAATTTATTATATAAATGCGTGGATAGTTGACTGCATAACAAGCATTATTATGTTGGCATGTACACATTTGGAGACATTTGGCGAACGAATGTAATTTTTTACATATGGACGTGGGCCAAACCGAAGGATTGATCGATGGATCGATCAAAGGATTGGGATTTATCGAAGGATTGGGTTTGGTCGAAGGATTAGGTTTGATCGAAGGATTGACATGGATTGCTGTGGAATGCGTAGAATGATTGATAAGGATTGGGATTAATCCAAGGATTTGGATCGATCGATGGATTTGCATGGGTCGCTGTGTATTGTAGAGGAGAATTTCAGAGAAGGATTGAAGAGCAGGTTGCAGAGTGGATTTCAGGGTAGATTGCAGAATAGATTTCGGAGCAGATTGCATAGCAGATTGGTGTGGATTGGTTTTGATTTATTTGGATTAGTGTGGATTGATATGGAATGGTATGGATTGATGTGGACTGGTGTGTGGATTTGTGCAGATTGGTGTGTGGTTTCATATGTCGATTCATGTGTGTGTTGGTGTAGATTTGTGTGGATTGGTGTATGGATTGATGTAGATTGGTATGGATTTGTATAGATGGCTGATTGAAGTACTAATTGTGGTGATGTTTGATGGAAATATTGTGATATTGATCAAAAGATCAATGAAAAAAACAAGTCTAATTATTTTGTTCATGTTTTTAAAAAAATTTAATATTTGGGATTTTGTAAGAGTTTTTAGAATTTATTTTTGGGTTCAAGTGTATCCTATGTCATGGGCATTGGGTCAAGTTCACAGATGTAAGGTCAATGTGAATGTAACCCAGATCTAATATGTTGGTCGGAATCATCAGTGTCACCTAGTGTTGAAAATGTAAACATATGACATACGAAAAAACCAAGATGGCAGGTGGAGTGCATTCGACAGAACGTGGGAAGAGGGGGGGATGAAGGCTTGTCGACTAATTTATCAATGAGAAACATTGGAAGAGGAGGGGAATATTAATGCAATGTGATATTTTGGAGGGGTCCAGTCTTCTGGTGGACATGGTACTGCAGAAGCTCCAGAAATGTAAGTTTATAACAATAATTTTTAAAAATAATTTCTTATATAATTTTTTTATAATTTTTTAAAATTCTTAAAACATTTTTGTGATTTTTGACAATTTATGGGCTTAAGGTGAAAGGTCGCCACGTCAAGATAAAATGTCAAGTTCACTTGAAATGAAGATGGCGGTTATAGTTAGTAACATAATATGTTGGCTGACTTTTATAAATGTATTAAATTTTTACCATAATTGTTTTGTTTTTGTTTTTGTTTTCAAGGTTACCTAAGGTTACGGTTATAGCATTAATATCTAGATCAACTGGGTCCAATGTGGCGGTTGGGTTATGTCATAACATGGAAGCTGGTCGGTTCCAATCCCTCGTCCTCTCAAAGCAAAAACATTCTAAACTTTAATTTTTATAAAAAATTTGAATAGTTCTAAATAGAAATTTTTATATTTCTAAAGTTATTTTTAGGAGTTATTATAATATTTTGGGGATTTTTTAATACAATTTTGCGAATTTTTTGGGTTCAAGGTCATGGACATGGGATCAAGTTCAAAGGTCAATGTCCATGTCACCGACATATAACATGGTGGAAAAGATGATTGACAGAACCAAGATGGCTGATGGTGAGGTCTAACTCCAGACCCTGGGCCCTGTGTATCGGGGCCTTTGAAAACGATCCCCCAAATCCTTCCGATGAATCTAAAAGTGCCTTTTGGGGAATCGATTTTGCAAGTGGGTGGATCGGTGCTTTTTTAAGGGAAAAAGGGAAATTTTGGGGGGAAATGGTTGATTTTGAGGGATAGCATAAAAGTACCTTATTTTCAGTTAAATGAACTTTTATTTATATTTTATCTATGAATTATAATATTTCATTTACAATTAACATGAACAAAACAGAGAGGAGATATGTGCGTTGGTAATGCCTAGTAGGAAATAGTGTTCATGCAAAATATTATCAACTTTGTGTGCGCACGCATGCGGTGTGCTGTCGCTTTGGCGTAATTTTCTAGACTTGGTTAATCTATGATTGAATGAGGTGGAGGAATATCCTACAAGAAGAATTTTAGCTGGACTTCAGAAAAGTTGGAAGTAACAGTGAATGGACTATATTTAGCAAAGAACCACGTTCGTCATACATGGAGTGATTTTTCAAATGTTTGATTCGAAAAGTGTGAAGAAAGCGCGAATAGATCCCATTGCATAGTGCAGGTGACGTTCAACACATTTGTTTCGCGGCAAGGGAGGGGAGCACTATCTTATCGTAATTTTAGGAAGCAATATATAATTATTCAAATAATATCAGTATTTCAAACAATTCAGATGTACTTCGTTTCAATTTTAAAACATTCAAAGGACATTTTCGTGTCAATATAATGGCTTTAGCGGGGAACATTTTTCCTGTGTTTCGCCAACTCCCCTCTGGATCTACCTCTGCAACACAACTTCGGACATTCATCTACATAGACATAGTTCCTTACGTGTGAAGCTTTCAAGTTTAATCGCTCACATCCTAAAATTCGTGAAAATGTCTTACAGTTTCTGTTCACCATCCACAGTTACACTCTTATATCACAGTGGAAGAACACAAGTGTTACGGAGCCAGTTAAAATTACAGCTTTCCTGCCGGCTTCAGCTTCAGAGCATAAACTTGCGCCATAAAAGCCAAGTTGTGACACTAAATGTGCACTCTTGCGATGAGAGAACAGAGTTATTCAAAATAACCCCAAGTTCTCAATAAACAATTTACGTGATTCTTTATTTCCACGCTACAAAGTTCGCTGGGTTGAATTAAAAATTACTAACCAGAAATGAAGTTTTATATTTTACTTACTGTCCGGGTTCAGTAAGTTCTGCAGACCCGGAATAGTTTCATTTTAAAGGTATTTTGAACATACATTGAACATTCTATAAAGTGGTACATGTAACTGATTTGTCAAAATATTTCAAACAATTGCTAACGGCGAAACTGACTACTGCGACCACGAAAATAACTTTGAGCAAATTGAAAAAGTAACATAAAAATTAACGCCAGTAGGCAGATGGATTACACATAACTGAAATTCTCAGATTTTCATAAATCTTCTACGCTACGCCTAATAGACTTTTCCTGTGCCTGAGCAGTGATGACGCCACATTTGACATGGGAGACACTGAATTCTCAATTCGTGAAACTCTATTTCTATCTGAGTTTACAGAGTTCAAAGTAACGTACCAGATTTCTCGCTAGGGAACAGCTAGAAAATCAAAGTCATATTCTCAGTAACTTTTGCAGATCAGTACGCTAAGTCTGTCCACCGGTTTCAAAACATTCTTCTGTGTGTTATTGTTTACAGAAAGATGTCAGTTGCACATGAACACGGGAATATCGGTGTGCCATGGTACGTCATACAGGTTACGACATTCCTGTTGTCTCTTCCAGACACGTGGCGGTAAAACTCAAATGTGAAATTACATTTCCTCCCAAGGCGACATCACGCAGAAGATGCAAAATGTTAACTTTTAGCTTCTAGTGCGAGAAGAAGGTTAGAAGCTCTTCCGGCGTCTCAACTTTTCCCGAGTTTAATAATTAAAGTGTGTAAACTGCATTACCGGAAGGAAAACTGGAACAAGAACTGCTCTCAATTCCTGCCACGAGTTTCTCGCACTGGGGCTGTGCCACGAAATTTTCACTCCAGTGCCTGTAACTTGTAAGTTCACGAATCCTCATTTGTATGCATGCTTTCTAACAGATTTTTCTGTGTTGTTTCTCTTAGGTTTTTTTCTCTTCAGAATCCTTGTAACATGCGTATGACAAGCATGTGGCTGGGACAATTATAGACTTCAACGTAACTAAAGTCAATTAAAACTCATTTTATATCGTAAAGTGGTGTATACTGCAGCATAGTTAGTAATGTATACATAGGTTGAGAACAATGTCCCTTGGGGTAGATTAAGGGGCACTCGAGTTTATGATTAGATTCAAAGCAACTGTATGGAAAACTTAAATTGCTGCCTGGAAAATATGTGTAAGAACGTGGTCTTTAATAACTTTGAACGAAACGGAGATTCAACAGAACGGTCCTTAGTGTTGGTGCGCGCTAAGGCATCGCTTTCATGTGGCAAATATGCCGAACCTCGGACTGGTATCGGCGACACTTCGGCATCACCAGAGACTGTCGAACTGACCTCTCACTTTATAAGTGCCCGCGTCCGATATGGTCCTCGTACTTGAAGAGGGGATGACACTCTTTCATGTGACTTGGTTTTTGATGGCATTTGTTTTTTTTTTTTTTTTTTTCAAAGTACTGGTTACGCTGTGCAGAACAGTTGAATGCACATGTATCATTGGCATGCTTTTTATGTGATAACTAATAAACTAAAAACTATGCAGTTTTCGGTGTTGTGCTTTGAAATGTTAAGCAATTTTGTACATTATTTTATTTATGAAAGATAATTTAATTGTTGTACATATAACCGTTATGAGAAGCATTATTTTGTTTCAAGTTTTTCAAATAAATATCAAAAAATCAAGTAAAATTGAAGAAGAGTTTAGCCGACTGCCCTCTTCAAAGTAGGGTAGATGAAGTGAGATGAGAATACAGTGATGGAGAAAACAGGAGTACCCCAACAAAACCCACCTACCATACGCGTTTCACGTGCCCAGACTCGGACCCAACCGGGGATCCAACCCGCGTTGCCGTAACGGGAGACCGACGTAGTGATCTAATAGCGGCTGGGACCCCGTTATACGGCGTCAGAAAGCACTCACACCAATCGACATAAATAACACTATAGAAGGATTGAAGCTATATGAATTTCTCCGCGTATTTGACCCTCTTCCTTGCCCGACACGAGATAGCTGTGTAATGACTTCCGTTTTCCCGTGGCGCCATCGTGCAGCAAGCCAAGTAATTTTTGTTAGCCATAGCTTTCTCCTCTCCACCTCTTCCTCATAGTGGAGCATATTTTCAAACCATGTGGTATGGGTACTGGGAGCACGCATCGCATGAATGTACGGACGGAGCGCTGTTACACATAGTGTGAGCGGTTCACCTCCACACTCACAAATACCACAAACTCAGTATATAGTATCAAGTTTTAAAAAGGTATAGTAATTCGAACAACATGACTGACTGGGACGAGACAAACTATGTCCTTCAATTCATCGAATATCACCGTGAAAAAAAAAAGCTTGTGGAACCCTAAACACAAGAAAGGATAAGACATAGGCCCAATAACTCGTTTATAAATGTTGTTACGCTAGCTTTGGAAGGATGAATTATGATACGGTAAGACATGTCATTTTTACTTTGCCTTAGATTGTTTACTTTGAATTGCTTAAAATTAACGAATTAAATTCTATTTTCAGATGCTGATGAAACTTTCAAAACTTCGTGCTATGCAATTATAAGTTATTATCTCAATTTGTATAAGGACCACGTCAATCTAAAGTACATTTTATCCAGCATAGCCTCACTTACCCTGTTTCCGAATGGTTCTCGAGCGGTTTCTTTAGAGGAAGGATCCCTAAAATTGCATCGTAATGGAAGCCACCATCTTTGGTTAACCTCCGAATCCGGGATACCGATGAACTACTCAACGTCGCAACCCTCGACATTTCTAAAATGAATTTGTCAAAACCTACACCAAAAAATAAAAGAAGTGGCTGATCGTGAGGAGTAGTGGTTCGGAACTGAGCAGCAAGGCAGCTCGCGTTCCGAAACCTCACTCTGCGAGGTAATGTTTCTCTTTGGCTGTCCCAAAACACTGCGAGTACATTTTGTACTGGCTCATGGCAGTGTCCCAAAACTGCAGAGTAATTACTCAGGATATCATGCCGGAATAAAAGTTTTATACGCACTATTTCTGCGAGTAACGAAGGATAAGAGAAAATGGCGGGATGATAAATAGAATAAAATAAAACTGAAAGGAAATACGGACATTCTGATTACAGATAAACACGGGAAATTACAAGTGACAAGTGATAAAATCAGTATTTATTTTTTTTTTATGTTTACTTGTATAAAGTTGGCATTTTTAGACATAATGTTTTTGACTAACTTATGATATGTAAATATGATAATGTATATAAATATATATATATATTTTAAAGGAAGAATATGGAGAAAGTGATAAATATATTTTGGAATTTACATTGGTTATTTAATCAGTACATATTTGCATCATGCTCGTTCCAAATCCACGTTTACTCTTGCTTTCCTCAGCTGTTACTCTCTATTACTTTACTCTATATACTCTCAGACTCAGCTGTTACTGTGTATTACTTTACTATATATACTCTCAGAGTAACGTTTTGGAACGCTGCCCAATGGGAGAAGCAGGGGTGGACGAAGAGGTGTAACGCTGCTAGATGTGTAACGTAAAGATGTAGATATCTATAGGCCTCGCGTACGGTGCCAGATTACGTATTATGCAGTGTACACAGTATAGGTTAGGTGTGTACTGAATACAATATGTATTTAGAATGAAGAATTATGTTGGACCAGTTTGTTTTTCAATATCTAACATTGAGTTCTGACCTGGAGTTTGTATATATTCGGCTACACAGGTCAGAATACTTTTGCCAGTAACCTAAAACCACTTACACAAGCCTCACAGTCAAAGTGAGCCTCGGATCGCCTCAGATGACTGTAAAGAACGTACATGAACACTGTGAAGAATATAGAATCAATCTGCTGCAAGCTGCAGAAATAACAAATATCCACAGGGACTTGGGGGAAATTATGTGAAATTTAACTTCAATGAGAATATTTAGTTCTGACACGAGTATTAATAAATAAATGATATGTGAAAAAAAAATTAAGAAAGTCAGCGTAGGCTTTAAAGTTGAGCTTTGATTTGCGTCGCAATTCCGAAGCCTTAGCCTCTCTCGTGACGGTATCTCTTTTAAATTCCAATTAAATAATTACGTGTTAAGTTTCTCGAAATCTTGAAAAATTAAATAACTAACAACGTGTCTTCAGAAACTAACTTCGGCAAACTGTGCAGATATACGTAGGCAAATATCGCGCAGCTCAATTAATTAGTGTCCAAATTGCGTCTCTGGCGTTTCAAATAAATTTCTAACAATTAATCAAATAAATTCCAAAGTTGCCTCTGCGGTCGAAAATCTTAAATTACTTATCTTAAAATATTATTTCATCGCAGGATCTTTCAGAAAATTTGTAGGCTGAGCTCGCTAGGCATCCTCCTCAATGCCGTGATGTCTGCGTCATCTTCCCTAACCCAACTCTTGGGCTTGTGGTACGCCACATAGAGTTCATTTTGTACCAAACTCACACTAGGAGGTTGTTTAAACTTGCATTAAAATGAGTGAACGCGTAGGAAGCGCGTACAGGGTCGACTTCCTGCCTGGCGGAAACAAGACAGCTGAAACCCTCCTCAACTACATACCTAAAATGTAACTTCAAGCCTCGCGCCAATCACGAGATGGCTGCAATACATATTACGCATCACGTCATGCGTTACCATGACTACCAAAATATCTCATTGCTCTCAGCTCATGACCTCCATCCATAAACCTCTTCGTAAGAATTTCGAAAGACTTCCAGAAATAAATAATTATCATTATACATATTATTGTGAGCCTACACATATAAGCCATTAAAATATTGTCATCAAAAACAGTAATTAAAACGGTAGTTGCCACATATATGCAAACAATAAACAAATAACTATTATGTGAGTCAAAACAGTGGAAATTGCTCGTATTAACAATATAAAAATACAGCNAGTTGCCACATATATGCAAACAATAAACAAATAACTATTATGTGAGTCAAAACAGTGGAAATTGCTCGTATTAACAATATAAAAATACAGCTGAAGCTAGAGACTGAAAGCATGAGAGGCATGCGGCAGGATATGAACTACAGGCCACTGGCGTGAGTAACAGCAATGAGTATAGTCCATTCACGGTTACTTCTAACTCTTCTGAAACCCTGCTAATGTTCTACTTCCAGGATATTCCTCCGCCCCATGCAAACTTAAGTCTAAAAAATTGCACGAAAGGGTCAACGAACCACATTCGCCTGCACTCAGTACAATAATATTTTATAAGATAACTATTTCTTAATAGGCCTAACCAACACACCTATTTTATCTCTGTTTTATACGTATTAAATATAAATGAATTATTACAATTTATAGATAAAATATAAGTAAAAGTTCAGTTTAACCAAAAATTAACATACGTACTGCTACTGTTATCACGAGTATAAAACGCGTGTGATGTATGATTTACTTAGGAAACAACCAATCACGTCATACATGGACTATTTTTCAAATGTTTGATTCAAAACCTGTAAAAATACCGCGAATATACAATATTAAATAATATTAAATTATGAATAGCTTTTAAGAAATTTTTCATTTAGTTTTAATACCGGCTTTCATTTCATATTTCCGTCTCTAATGTGCATTAATGTAAAGCAAAAAAAAAAAAAAAAAGCTTCTAGGAGTGTGTTTCACAATCATTTTAAGGTATGAAACCTCCTGTACTGACAACTTAACATAACATGCGAACGTACGGCACACCTCTGTCATTATGACGTCGTTAAATGACAGAGTCATCACTGAGAATCCTACAGAGACTAGTCGACGAGGGACACACTGCAAGCCAGTTCACTTGCACTTTAACGCGACCATGCATGATGCGCTCATACATGTAGGTCACTCAGACGGGAGCGTAATGTAGATACTCGTACAGTATGCTGCTGTATCCACTCGCCTATCCATGTTAGACGTCGCTCTGACCGAAATGGCAACGGAACACCTTTTCACGTTCTGTCGATACAGTACGTGGCGAAGGAACGGGTCATAAGATCTAGGCTGTAACAACGCGTAATACGGTTGTCGCGTGCCGGTTTAGGGATTATAGCACGATATTGGCTCACATCCATCACCCCCTCACACCACCCCCGCCTCGCGCACTTCGCTAGGCGCCTTCCAGACGGCACGTGGAACCAGGGCCGGTGGAAAATTTTCAGTACACGTGGAGCGGAAGCGTAGACCTTCCCCCCCCCCCCCTTCACCCCCGGACACCTCTCGCCCGCCGCGAGATCTGTGGAGTACAGGGAATTCACGAGATATCAACCAAATAATCGGGCGTATTTCACCTAACTCAGAAAATACGCACCACGGAAGGATCGCTGACGACAGTAGGTATTACCCCTCCCCCCGCCTGAAACTTCAGAAATCAGGACACGTGTGTTGGAAGGCTTTGTTCGGAGCTCTTCCACCTCACCCCCTCACACCTCCTTCCCACCCCTACAAGGCGCCACGTGCCGACAATTAAGACTGGGGGCTTGCAAGCATAAAAACCCCGTTTCGAGAGTGGAGGGGGGTCAGTCGATTACTACCGCCCGGGTCAGTAAGTTGCTTATCACCGCGTCGGACAGTCAGTTAGTTCAGATCGACCGCCGAGAGACGTCAGTTCGAGCAGAGAGAAGTCAGCCGCGCCATTTTGGCCGGGGGGAAATCGGACCCCCGGCCACACGTCGTTAGAACAGCACCACAGTGAGCTGACAGCAACTGCGGCCTTGCCAAGGCCAACCACACCGCCGGAGCTTGCCCACCATAGCTGACAGCACTCACCACTGAGTTAAGTATGACAATCACCGTCACAGAAGCCCCACTCAACCAAGAATTCGCCCAGTAAATCCGAGTAACCGAACTAGCACAGTACCGCACCTCTCAAGTGTTGATGTTGTGTATTTGTGAATATATACGAGACAATATATTCGTACTTCAAAATACAACAGCAATAGTCTACCTCATTACAATACCCACAACCTCCACACACTTTATAGTCGGTGCCTGGGGGACATTAACTCTGACCATATAAGCCGCCATGTCTTCAACTGTGTACCAAAGTGTCACGGTTACAAGCTATGTTACTGTAACTAACGTGAACACCTTTTATAAAGAGACTGCGATGTCGATAGCGTTGAGTAACTTGTATTTCCGCACAACAGCTCCACAGGCCTACGGAGGAGCTTTCAAAGCTGTCTTTTGTTGGACCAGTAAATTAACTCCAAAAACGTGCAGATATTTTTTTACTGCTTCTTTCTTCCTGTGACATTATTTAGACCCGATGTTTACACTGCGCCGTCTGACCTGAGAAGACACGTCTACCACTGTTCTGATCAGCAACACTAACTTCTCTTTCATCTCTTCGGAAGCTGTCACAACAAACATTTCGTATCCGATAACCATTAATTCCAATTGTGTTTCGATCACGTGTTGCGATGTGTCTTCGACCGAAGCGACGGTCTTTTTACCGAGCAGCCTAAATCCCTAAGTGTGATAAATGGCTTGGCTCAGCTACCCAGACATGACGTTAATTAAATATTACTTATTCGTTTTTAACATAACATTCTGTAGACAAACGCTCACCGTAAAGGCGGAGTGGTTGAAAGCCACCGATCAATGAAGATCATAAATATATTTCAGTTGTTACAACATGTAAATACATTTTTTTGGAATGATTTTTGTTATACATAAAGCAAACATGTACTAATGTTCATGGCTAATCACTTCTTTCATAAATTTATGGTTCACTTTGTAGTCACTACGTTTCATATCATCCCATGAAAATCTTTTTTTGCAGAAGCAAATAAATGCCATACCTCGCAAAATGTTTACATATATATTTTTCGCATTGCTATTGATTTTTCGGCAATTATTTATATAATGTAAGCTGTTTTCAAAATTCAATTAAGTTACCCTAACATCACTTAAACATATATTGTTTTCTTTTTGTATGTTACAGGTGAGCTTACAAACAACACCTGCATGTATTACGTGATGTACGACATATTCTGCGCTCAGTTTGGTGAGTAATAATATCATTATAACCACAGGCAACGAAGAGAATTTTATTTACTAACAAGAAAGTTTGGAACATATTTATATATGTATTAAATTAGACAAGTTGTAATTTTGTTATGTCATGTTCGTTAATCGTGAATTAACATTTTGTATAAAATTATATTCCGGTTGTTTACGTTACTTAAATTAAGTAATATTTACTCTCATTTGTTACATCAGATTTATCAATACAACAATTACTGTCATTTTAAACTTGTTTACGGTTTACTCTTAACGGCCTGCCTACCAAGCCGGCATCCACCAACTTCTAATGGGCAATCAATGTTTAACTAAATTCCTTCTCATTGCGTCAATTCTAAACATAACTATTTCAAATAAAATGTATTCTACGTGAAATTTTTTAAGGAATGTTGCTATGTTACGACATCTTGCCGATAGTTTAGTAAAATATTTTTTTCTTAAACGTAATATTGAAATTTACATATAACAGAAAAAAAGATGAATAAATATTTTGTTTTAATACTTTCATATAGCAATATTTTCTGAGAAAGTGGCATCAAAATGTTTTTTGTTTGAAATAGACATCTTTAAAATTTACGTAATTAGAAGGAATTCCGTTTAACATTGATTCCCCAGTTGTAGTTCACGGCTGCCGGCTTGTTAGGCAGGGCCCGTTAACACAGTGGTAACAATATGCGAACACTTCGTTTCAATACAAATCAATCATTATTTGCGATAAACGGGAGATGAGAAGATACATATCGAAAACTGCAATATAGAACCTGCAAGAATAACTTTCTTTCACATAGCTGACATCATTATTCTCTTAGTCCAAAATCATGTATCATGAAGGCAGTGTTTTTTAGCGACAAAGCTTGAGAACCCCAAAAGTTTATGGAACTTCCGACAATAAACCTCCAAAGGAGACGTTAGTGTGTCCGAAACTGCCATGTACTGTACATGCACGTTCATTGTAACATTAGGAATGTGTTCATATTTCATCAGTTGGTCTGTACTGAAGGGTGTTAGATACATAAGCATCTGTAGCGACATTTTCCAAAACTTTCTTCGCAAAAGCTTAAATCAACAAAAACATTTAGCGAATCCAAATGACGAGTGAGATCGAATTTTAATTAGTTTGAAGAACCTTTCCAATTTTTCATTTATTATATTAAGTTCTCAAGCAACTAAATGCATCAAATAAAATCGAAATGATTCTACTGACGCGCATACTTCGGCAAACGATTATCTTTCTTAATAGGTTTGCTCAGTACGTGTATGTACATAAGGGTGACTCTGGAAGAATCGTGAGAATGTTATGGGGCGTCTTGCAGTTCGGTTCAGCTTCGTTAACGATCCCTGGAAGGTGTTTCAATAACAAATAACCGAAGTGGATTGGACCTGGCTTCTCTCTTCCGAGCACTCGTATAAACTGCGAGATAACAATACATTAATACGGTGGCTTGCAGGAGAGATGATTATCTGCAAGAGCCGCGCTGCGCTGCGTGGGGAGGAGAGCACACATCGCTTAAAGCCGGCTGATTGCCTTGTCTGGGCGCCATTCATCCTCGTTAGTCGCGTCTTGAGAGAGCGTTTCCTTCTCTCGTGACTAATCATTAATTTTCATTTGCCTGGTAAGGGGAGGGCGGCTCTGCTGACGGAGGGACCACACACTCGAAACTACAAACAGCTATTGGAGTCCTATCCAACATTAATACCAAGTGTACTCTGTGTTTCTACGGCAGGTCGTGCACTCAGGCAAGGTACACGACTTTGTTTGCGTTTTTTTTAGCTAATGTTTCACTTAAAATTAGGGAAGCTTCTTTATGAAATTCCTATTACCAGCAACCTTCCTTCTGCAACCAGCAAAGCAACAACGCGATAGTATCAAAAATATTACCATTAACATAGTAAACATTTTTGCCTTGACATTAGAAATTTGAAGGGTTACAATTTACTTCATAGTTGCGTAAAATCTTTGTCTCTGATTATGTTATTTTGATATCAAAATGTGTAAACTAATTTCGTTCTCGATTCGTAGTTCTCTTGAATGTATCAGATGGAGCATCAATATAAACGGAATCGCGATTGTTTTCTCACAGCTGAAACTTGTTGATTATATATAGGCCATCTTTATTGGAGAATAATTATCTACTCGTGTTAAGCATTACGTGTTGCATAACGACATTTCATTCTTCGTAACACCTTGGCTATAGAAGAGAGTTTACTGTCGCATTATCGAAACGTTTAATTGCTTGAGGTAAAGATCGTTCAATTTGCAAGCCGGAATGAGACAGTAAAATTGGCATGTTGAATGGGTAAAAGAGAGGAGGGGGGCAAGTTTCGGAGTTTATCGAGGGATCATTAAGCCACTAGGGATTGGGAGAGGCAACACAGTGCCACTAGAATAATTGGAGGTTTAATAGACTATAAAACCGTAATGTGGATACGGTGGGAGACCCCTCCCGAGCTAACCCCTAAAGCCACTCCACCGACCACCAATTTTGCTTTTTGCACTGTGAACCAATTCATGTTCGAGATTACAATCAAGCCCAGTGGAATATTAGCATAATTTAGCCGGATAACTTGCCCAGATAGGTCAGAATTTAAAAACGAAAACCCCAATGAAACGAGTCCTATTACAATTCCATACAGTTAGTTGCAGTAGATAGCGTGTTTAGTTTTAGATAAAGAAAAACCTGTTAATGCAGATTTGAATACTTAAACAAATTGTATGAATACAATTGTCTTTTTTCCACGCAGTAGAGTTACGCATAGATACATCTAAATACAAACGTCTATACTAACACTTATTGTTTTCGCTTACTTTCCACGGCATTGATGGTAAGATAGTCCTTCAGCTACTTATATAAAACTGGCTGTAATTTTAACAGCTAGCGGCTTAATTATCAGAAACGTGACATGGCCACGATTGTAACTACGCAAGCCTTTTCACTTTATCCGCTTTTATGAGTAGAGGCACTTTGCAGTCAGTGTGGCAGCTTAGCGAGTTACATAAGATTTCTATTTTTTTTTCATTCACCATAATTTTGGTATTTATTTCTGACGTCTGAGCTACTCGTATCGAGTTTTTAATTATTTCGTATGGGTCTGTATGTAGATAATTTGGTTATAAAATCAAAATAGTTTTTTTTTTTTTTGTTCATGGTTAGGGTACTTGAAAATTTTTCCTATTCTAGGTTATGTTTTACAATCAAAGTTCACAATGGACAAAGTTACGCAACTGTCATTCAATTTCAAAAACAAAAATTGCAAATACGTCGAATCAAAATTTTTAGTGTTGCGAAACACAATAAAAACTGCAATCTACAATAAATTATTTGCATAGATTTTACTACTATTACACCTTTTTTTAACTGCATATAAACGTTACTAGGAAAAAACTATTGAATTTTATTCACAAAAAACTGCTGGCACGCAGATTCGACAACTTCTTTGTCCTTGATTTTGCAGTTATCTAGCATATCTACTCGAAAGAACAGTAAAAGCAAACACTTTTCTCCCATAGTTCAATTATTATCATTCACTGGCATGTATCAAAGAGAGTACTGTAATAGTTTGTAAATTTGACTTCGCAATTTGAAGATATTCGTGGTATTTGAAAATTTTTCTACATTTATTACAAATGCATATTTTGTAACGTTTCAAAGAAGCAGTTTTACAAACTATATTACTGAAACATTACAAGGTTTTGTAAATATACAAATATTTTTCAGCAACAAGTTACAAACTTTTTTTGTAGTGTAAAAAAAATATTTTGTTTAGAAAAAGTCCTTCCCATAAGTTCGCGTACATAAGTAAGTCTGACATCGAATAAAGAAAAATAAATATATGACTTATAGACAAAAAATTTGTGTGGCTTTAAAATGAGCTGTTGTTGAAGTAGTCTACATTAACCACCAGGCAATTACCAAGTCTGTACATTTCCAAGTGCCAGAATTCTTCACAAGAAGTAGCTGTTTTCATATACGCAAACGTTCATATCCATTAATAGTTAATAAGATAGAGACAAGTATTCATATAAAATTAAACACTATGTAATTACAAATAATCCGCGTATCTTCTCTCATTAAGGTTTATTTGTTGCGAAGAATTGAAGGAAGAAAAAAAGAAAAAATTAAATACCAATAGTGCTTTTGTCTTCGTATTATTTTAATTACTTCTCAATATCTCTTTTAATTACTTCTCAATGTCGCCATGAAAAAGTAAATACGGCAGTGGTGCCCTAAATATTTAATTATTGAAGATTTAGAAATTGTAATACTTTGAGGTGCAGGAAGGGTTACTAGGTAGGCACCAAATGTTGGACTAAAAATATTTTAGTCATGGTTTTAATGTTTCAGTGTTTAAAAATTCGAGAGATATGGACACGCTCTAGCAACTTTCGGCAACTGTTTTACAAAAAGGATGTTCTCGTTGGAAAGAATATTGATAATCTCAGAGAGAGTGTATTGAAAATCCAACCCATGCATAATAATAATCAGCTTAAGGTGGCATGTGGAAGGGGTGCGGTCTTGATAACGTGCACACTTTCAAACATTGTACTGGCTGTTTAAATAGTTTAAGTTTAGCCACCGTGGATTCTTCAAAAACAAATCAATTCTCTTACCTCACTCTCTGATATAATTTTAATGAGGTGTTGTTTGGTGCCGTTTGCCAAGTGATATATGTCAGTTTATTTACCTTTCTCAATTTTAATAAAGAACTTACAAAATCCCATTTTAACATCATAGTTATTAACACTTCCAACCAAAAATAGCACGTAGAAGGTGTTTCGTCACATGGAAATGTTTTAATAACAAGAGTGAAAAATGTTAGAACACGACTTTTGTAATTTATAGAGGTCAAATAGGTGAGTGCGTGGATTAAATGGGAATTTGCCTGCAATAAACGCCTAAATAGAACTGTCTGAATGAGAAGAGAATGCGCAGAATCACAAACCTGAAAACCGGGAATTGATAGGTCAGTCGTTTTGTATTTTCGCTGGAGTAAGGACNACCGGGAATTGATAGGTCAGTCGTTTTGTATTTTCGCTGGAGTAAGGACGTTCGTTTGGCTTTTGCGGATGCATATCGACTAAAGAAAAAACATCGGTCAGTGACTTTGGCAGAGTAGTCGTCGAAAACTAAAGATGCATATCGACTAAAGAAAAAACATCGGTCAGTGACTTTGGCAGAGTAGTCGTCGGAAACTAAAGAGCATATTTTCAGCGCAGACAGTTTAACCACAGCTGCCCTCACTCGTTCCCTCCTCGCCGTTATCACCCCGTCGGCTCCTCTTTCCCGCAAACTACGCGACGAGAATCTTATTTTGATCCGCACTCTACGAGTTGTTGGCCGAGGAGGAACTGGTGGGGAAAAATTCTGGTACATTTAGTGTAAAAGTTACCTTTGTACTTCACAAAATGGGCTCATTGAAGTAGGTAGCGTATTTTCCGTATTGCACTGATAATAATTACTCCGCGGGTTTGTAAATGTTGAATATGTCTTTGGGTGCGATGACGTGTACAGACGCCCCGCAGTCAAGTTACGCAAAGTGCAGGACAATATTAAGCACGCAAAAAATATGGTGGCAAGAGACACTTGTAGAAGAGATAGTAACTAACACATTGCAAGCCAGTTTGCTGTTACGCTAGCAGCTCCCAGCTCCCAAGGCCGCTGGCTTATCACAGTGGGTGATCTGGTCGCTTCCTCGGGGTTCGGCGCGGTGCACGCATCGTCCCTTATTGCCCCTCTTCCCGCCGGAGATTACTAGAGCTCCGCCGTTCAGAGCCGTACGTGGCTCATCAATTAAAAACACTTTAGTTGCCTTATTTTCCTTGCCGAACATTGTTCTGCTTGCCAGTCAAGGTAGGCTGTTTGCGAGGTGGAGTTGTAACGCCGGTTTGTGATAGGACAGCTTCAGAGCCTGAGTACCGAAGAAGACAAGAAAGGCTTCTGTGTTATAATAGGCCTTCAAGTACTTACGCCAAGGCGGGTTAGTAAACCATAGTACAGTTTATGACACAGACGTCAGTTATTATTGAAGGCCTCCGTAAGCAACCAGGCCCTCTATCTTTCTCTCATTTACAGCCTTCTAAATACCGACAAAAATAATAATACAATACTCAAGATACTTCTGCATATATCGTACTGAACACACATGCTCAAAACAGTTAGAACGAAGCTCAAAGCATAATGGGAATGTAGTACCTAAAGCGTGACCTTAACAGGCTCACCCTGTGAGCTGTGTTCATCAGGGTAGCTGTGACAGTATAACAAGTGTCTGAAGAACCAAACTTCCTGTTTATATAAAACTTCCCTAAGAACCTAAATGAACACATCAGAGCCTACCATATATACGCTTACATTTCAAACTAGAATGTATACGAAACATGACAACTATACCGCAAAATAAATTCACTAGGAAACTGAGATGTTTGCCTGAATAGCAGGGATGCAGATATGTTCTCACGTGTCTACGTCCGACAGACAACTGACAAACGCCACAGTGAATCGTTGGAGTTAGTGAGATTTATCCGCTATTGCTTGAAACAGATAACAATAAAATAAAATAAAAATTTGTATCGTAACATGTGTTTTGTACAATAGTTAAAACCATACCAACAATTTAGTGTCCTTAAAAACATCTGTATCTGTCTTATTGATTTTATAAAATAACACTAATAAATTTGGGACTAAACACGTTATTTTGCAGTTTGTTTCTGCATGCCGAAAAAATTATTAATGAAAACGTGTAAAAAAAACCTTTAAATCCTGAGTATAAATCTACTTTCCAATGCATCATTAATTAATATTTTAAGTTATTTAAACATGTCGTACCAACTTGAAAAGAGACACTGATTTTTATTTTTGTAATCTTGCACAAATTTTGGCAATTATTTTAGTCTAAATTTGTGTTACTTGTAAGGGTCTGTTTGCATTTTAAGGAAATCTATGACGTGGCTCTGTCTCAATAGACTTAAATTATTATGTTACACAACATGAGGCTCACTAACTTAATTATTGTGCTAAATATATTTCACAGAGCTATTAAAAATACATATAACGATACGACTTCCTTGAGATTACACTTTTTACAGCCCTAACAAAAAACTACTGTTATTTCTAAGTGATATTTCTTCACTTAAATACGTGTATATAAAGACTCGTGAACTAGATATCCGTCTCCTGAAATGTAGACTACATTTATCGCAGCAATCACATGAAAACATTTTCTGTTCTATTAGATAGTTGTCAAGTAGAAGCGACGTAACGTTGTTGCCGTGTACTTCTAGTGATAAACTCACGAAATGAACTGCAAGTAGACTGAGCGTAACTGTGTAATGTCAATGGAGTATGTGTGGAGAGTGAGAATATGACTGTGCACACAGCAATCCTACGACTAGTCCCAGGGGGTTGATAGCGATCGCGCGGAGAGCGTCAGCAAGGTGGGGGGAGTTTGCGACGGCGAGGCGATAGTCGCCCTTGTAATCGGCGGAGCGATTAGCCAGGCCTCATTCACCAAGTTCGATAAGTTTGTTTCCCGTGCAAAGCGTCGCTAGGCTCTCCCCCTGTCCTCCGCCATTCCCTACCCCTCCCCTTCAACCTTTTCTCCTACGGCGTCACCGCCATCTGCATGAGTAATCACGCACCCTGACATGAAAGACACGGGCAAGAAACAGGCGTTTCGCAGCAGGGGGCGAGGCTAAGCCTCAAAGTGACGGCAGAAATTTTAGAATCCTTTGATGTTCCCCTCAGTTGGAGGCCGTGCTCCGAAAATTGAATTTTGTTCGGGGGAGTAGGGTACTGTTTATTTTGTGATATATTTTTTTTTTGTTGCTTTCGTAAGCACCGCACTGAGGAGGGGGAGGGGGGATGGGACGTTTCTCCTCGCCTTGTGCGCAGCGTGGAAGTCTGCCTCTGTATCTTGCCGAAAGACTCGTGTCCCTTAAATATATTACGGCAATAACCAATAAGGGTGGCGGTCCCGTGAGGGCGCGGGGGTGCAGTTGGCACTAATGAGAGGGTCAGAAGAGGCGTAGACGTGGATCCTCGCAGCCATGGTTACATTTCGTTTCCATCCGTTCTGGAGCATCAATAAACCAGGGCTGGCAGAGTATCTAACACTATCGACCACTTCACTTTTTTTTTTACACTTGCCCACCTGAAAATTGGTTTCAACTGTAGCAGCAGATTTTAAACACTATTTTTTTTAATTAATTAACTTTTTGACTTTCTACGAATTTTGAAATAAATAATTTTAATACCGCATACATCGCGCAACGCAAAGTTTTAAACTTCTAAACACTAAAAAATTTAAAAGCATGCAGAGGGTACGCGCCTGACTTAATAATTTATCAATTATGGTAACAAATTAAGTTTAGCCTATATTTATAAAATTGGTAAAAATTATTTGTGCTATCACTACATTCTGATGCCAGCCATAGATATAACATTTACCACGATATCTCTAATGGCCTCTCTTTTCTTCTTGATCAACAATGCGTATAGACGTCACCTAACTCAAAAACTTAAATTCGCTGTTTGTTTTTAATTTTCTTAGTTCCTTATACTAGAGTCATCTGTTTTACGCGAAAATATTCCACGTTAGTCTAGCACCAGTATCGCGTTTCAATGATATTAACTCGCACGTGTCGTAGGTGTCTGCCCGCAAATCACAGACGTGCGCTATCAGAGTAACCTCATTCTGATTGGCCGGTCAAGAAAGAGAATGTCTTCTCACAGAGACACGCCACCAATAAGCAAAATAATAATGCTAGTATGCCCTAGGGTATTGGAATCTAGCATGCGCATAAGTAATGCTCCACAGCATAGCGTGTATTGTGTAGCAAGGAGAATAAATATTAATTATATTTAAATTTTGTTGCTTACATATGTTTTAATAGTTTCCGGTACTTAACCGACGCAACTGTCGAAGGAGCGATTTCGGAAAACGAACGTTTTGTGTAAAAGTTTAAAAATACATAAATACATGAGTCCGAGATATTTTTTTCCCCGCATTCAAGGCACAGCTATAAGGGCGACATTAACACGTGCACCGAGTGGGCCATCGCCCCTAGCGCAAGGCGCAGACCTTCCGTCGTCATCTTTCCTGTGCAAACCATACCTGTAACAGTGGGACTTTATTACATGCGATCAAAGCCCAAAGATCAAACTAGAGTTGCCACCTTTTTTACATTTTCCATAAAGGACACTTTCGACAACTCGATATACATCTAATAAAAATTTAAATAATTTATTATTAAAAACCACTTTAAGTACTATCTGTTATGTTGGGAAAAAATGTATATATAGTTAAGAATATGGGTTTTCGAAGTAAGTGCAACATTTATATATGTTAGTGTAAAAAAACAACATATACGTAGTAATTGTTACATATTTATTATACGTTTGCAAACCTTTCTACAAAGGACATTACAAATGCATTAAGTGCATATTTACAACGCAGGCTCGTCACCATTATCATCATTTTTATTTATAAGATCAAAACCAATATCGGCGGCCTGATCCGTTGTTTGTCCACCAACCAATTTTGAGTAGGGTAGATGTAGCTTTTGTAGGAAATTACTTCCATTGATTATAACTTTTTTTTCCCCAAAATTACGTGGCCTGAAGACACCAGCATTCCATAAAGGTTATATATATTAATGATTACGCGAGACCTTTTTTATAGGATTATGTAAGTGTAGATTTTTGTATAAGTTAAGGCTCGCGTCCAAAACATCACCTGATAATTGCCCTGGAGGCAATGGTAATAGCTTAAATAAGGCACTGGCATGTATAAATATTTTGTGTACTGCGGTACTTAACATATACCAACCATTAACATCTGCAGGTAATTACAGCTTTGCTGTATCCACACAGTAATCTTCAAGCGGTTATACCTACATAGCAACAAATAAACAGTGAGCACAGTATATCAGAAAACCTCTGTATTATTCTACTGTCCAATCTAGTGATGTCGGTGACTTTATCTGGGTTGCCAAAGAACATCCTCGAAGTATTTCCGTATCACTATTGTTACCTCCTCCCTGCCTCGTTTGTTCGTCTCACTAATTACAGTTATTTTTCACATAGTTGTAAATTTGCTGACTGTCTTTTCATTTCATAACTAATTTTCAAGACTCGTTGTTAAGAGCCGCCCAAATGTATAATATACACAGAGGTGACAAAAGTCGTGGGATAGCAATATGCAAATATACAGATGGCAGTAGTATAGCGTACAAAATGTATAAATGGGCAGTGAATTGGCTGGGCTTTCATTTGTAGTTAAGTTATTGATGTGAAAAGGTTTCTGACATTATTATGGCCGCACGACGGGAATTAACAGACTTTGAACGCGGAATGGTAGTTGGAGCTAGACGCATGGGACATTCCAATTTGGAAATGGTTAGGGAATTCAACATTCCGAGATCCACAGTGTCAAGAGTTTGCCGAGAATACCTAATTTCAGGCATAACCTCCCAACCATGGACAATGCAGTGGCCGACCGCCTGCACTTAATGACCGAGACCAACGACGTGTACGCAGAATAGCCAGTGTTAACAGACAAGCAACACTGCGTGAAATAACCGCAGGAATCAATGTGGAACGTACGACGGACATGTCCGTTAGGACAGTGCGGTGAACTTGGGATGTACTGGGCTATGCCAGCAGAAGACCTACTTGAGTGCCTTTACTAACAGCACGACATCACCTGCAGCGCCTCTCCTGGGCTCGTGACCATATCGGTTGGACCCTTGACGACTGGAAAAAAACCGTGGCTTGGTCAGATGAGTCCCGATTTCAGTTGGTAAGAGCTGATGGTAGGGTTCGAGTGTGGCGCAGACCCCACGAATCCATGGACCCAAGTTGTAAACAAGGAACTGTGCAAGCTGGTGTGGGCTGTTTTTACATGGAATGGACTGGGTCCTCTGGTCCAACTGAACCGACTATTGACTGGAAAGGGTTATGTTCAGCTACTTGGAGACCACTTGCAGCCATTCATGGACTTCATGTACCCAAACAACGATGGAATTTTTATGGATGGCAATGTGCCATGTCACCGGGCTACAAATGTTCGCTATTGGTTTGAAGAACAATCTGGACGATTCCAACAAATGAATTGGCCACCAAGATCGCCCGACATGAATCCCATCGAACATTTATGGAACATAATCGAGAAGTCAGTTCGTGCACAAACTCTTGCACCTGCAACACTTTCGCAATTATGGACCTCTATAGAGGCAGCATGGCTCAATATTTCTGCCGGGGTCTCCCAACGACTTGTTGAGTTCATGCTACGTCGAGTTGCTGTACTTTGCTGGGTAAAATGAGGTCCGACACGATATTAGGAGGTATCCCATTACTTTTGTTGCCTCAGAGTATATATATATATATATATATATATATATATATATATATATATATATACTACTACTACTACTACTACTTTTGACACAGGCTTATTGCGTCCCATTTAATTTATTTGTCGTGTATATTTACCTCACACCTTACTCTTTCTTGCCGACGCAGCCGCTTCTAGGTCATGCAAACAGTTTGAACGAACCGTGAACTGCGAGTGCCACAAGTGTTGGTGGATCGCTTCTCTAGATGCCTGGCCTTAAGTCATCGGCACGGCCCGGCTGGTGGCAGCTGATATTAGTGACGGTCCGGCTGTGTACAAATTGTTACTAAAATATTCGGCGCGCGTCGGCAAAAGCGCAGTTAACTATACGGAAACTAATGTTTTTAGGACGGCATCAGGCTGCGGCCAGCTGTGCCCATGGCTACTTCTCTCCTCGCCGGCCACAGCCAGCTCATCGTAAATTCACCCGCCAGCAGATGTGGCGCTTACAATCCAAGCGAATCACATGCAAACAGAAGCCATTTTTTAACTATCTGTAGTGAGTAATAAGAATTTACACGAACAGCCGAACCACGCACTATAATGGACATACCAGCGGAATCGAGGAAATAGTGTGTGTTGGAGAAAATATGTTCAAAGTCTTCTTGGTTTATCAGTGGTAGGAATACGCGCATGTTGCGAAACAGACTACGCAGTTCAACTGTACATCGCCCCGGCACTCCCTCTACCAGGCGAATCAACACGCTTAACACTGAAGCGCTGAATCGAGAGGTCTTCAGATAAGTTTGTGGACCAATCAACAGATAGTACGGCCATTCTGTGGTTGGATCTATTCAACGAAGGATGTTTGGCGAGTGCGGACAAGGGGGTGAGGCTCGGCGTCATACACTACATGGGATACTTTCATTTGCTGCTGATTGTGAAGAAATTGTTACAAAATGCCACCATATAAGTTCAGTTAGTTGCCATACTCTGTAGTACAGACATGATATCAAAACTATGAACGTAGAATTACTCTCAAGCATAATATTAACATTAAAATGCCAACACTTTCCTGCCCTTTTACGACTACAAAATAAGAATTAAGTACAAAAATACTAAACAAATCATAAAATGTAAATTTTGTATAGTCAAACATTCTTAGTAATTATTTTAAATCTGAAATTATGACACAAAAACGAAGAATTTATGCATAAGACATGAAGTAGAATGTCTTGCATCATCACACTCTTTCTATTGTTTAAAACGTAAAATATTCGGCCCCTAAATAATTAAAACTCTTTTAATGTAATTTGTTTAGTAAAGTATACTGATGATGACATGAAAAGATGTACTGTAGTGTGTAAATGATTCACAATCAGAAAATTAGGGTACATGGAGATTTGAAAGGGACTAGCGAAATATAGTCTTGTTGACCAACATGCATTCAGTTGTATTTCTATAAGAACTGAACAGAATAATACACAAATGGTACCCAATCACATTAGCAAAAAAAATTACAGTTGGGTTATTAAATTTGCCAATTTATAAATAAATGTCAAGGGATAAATCATGAAGTTGAAGCATGTTCAAGCCAAAACCGAAAAATATGCAAACTCATATACATATCACATTTGTGACAAATATTAAAATAAAGGAAACTGGCGGATGTCAATCCCAGTTGCAAAAACGATTAACCAACCATGTGGCAGGGTAAAGAAGGAAATTTCCATTTCAAAATATTTTTTGTATAATATGATTTTCTGGCATTACTAAATGGTAGTGTGGGCTTAATTATTGTGTTGCTGGTTTAAGTGTAACTAATTGTTATGCGTTAAATAAAAAAAATCATAGTCATTCAAAAACCTGTTTACAATACTTCTATGTTTTATGCAAACCTGTAATTATAAAATCCCCATTTTAATATTTATTCCCCACAGTCTCGCACACATACGTTTTTTGTTATCCAGTGTGTGGGACTTGCAATTATCATACGACCTTCCCTGTAAATGCACATTGGACACGCTATATCGAATTTACGTCGGTGTACTTTGGAAAGGAAGGTTCACGAGTGGTAGAACCGGAAGAATTGATATTATTTAACCTTCGTTATAATTTTGGAGTTTCTGCTGTTTTGCATAGAAAAAGATATATTTCGAGGTATGAGGTACAGACTGGAAAATGATGATAAACGTTTACATACAAATATTAATGTGGGCTAGTACCTTTCTTTCTTACGATGGCTCCACACGCGATGTTAAAAACGGCTGTGTTATTGCAGAGGCAACGGTTCTGAACACCCAACACAAATTTACGTACACCACACGCAAGCTGTAAATGGTTCACTTTTGACGTGAACATTTTTCAAATCAACATTTTTTAGTTAAATCCCTATTAGCGACCACATACATATATAATGCGTACTGTAGTACATAATGTTGGCAGTGAGCTAGGAAAAATGTTAACTGATTTAAGCCATGTCTCGGTCAACTTTCACGATATCGCTTTCAAATAAAACAATACTTCCTGCATCTTTGCCCGAACCACCATGCTATAATGTACCACTACTAGTTCTCTGTAGCATGGTTCTCCTCTCCAAGGGCACAAAGTGTAGTTTTGTTTGAAAGCAATATTGTGGACGATAGCTGAGACACGCGGAAACATGTGAATCCATATCCTTTCGTTCGGCACCAAGCAGCGACCTTGACGTGTTAAAAAAAGTATGATGTTTAAATTGGTGGACGAAAATGAAAGTAACTGGCAAGCTCACATATTGTTATAAATTTAAGAATTTTTAAATGGCTTTCTTAGCTTTATCTTAAATTTATATTAAGTGAGTGATTTGTAAATAAAGGGTCAGAGCTACTCGGTAATTGAAATATGGCTAATTCCTTTTTCGCGTCGAGTTATTATTAACATATTATGAGACTTTAGAACATTTCAGAGGAGCTACTGTAATATTAATTTTATTAATTGTGAAACCACCTTAATGTTCATTACTGAATTTGTCTTCCCCACCTTGCATGACGCCGAAGGCAGGTTACGTAGGCGCACTACGGTGGATTGGCGGCACGTCAACGTGCTGCTGGAACATGTTCCCTGGTCGGCGCCGAGGTGAGAGCAGACGTCCTTCTAGCCGCCACGCCAGCCTATATATACAGGCGATGGACTAAATAATATCAACACCTGACATATACACAATATTTATTTATTTATAAGGTGTTGGGCCACCGTTTGCTTTTAGAACAGCTGCAATCCTTCGTGGAATAGATTCGTAGAGTGTCTGAATAGTTTCCAACGGAATGTTGTCCCATTCTTGTACCAAAACATCCACCAATTGCTTCAATGACGTTGGAGTTGGAAATCTGCTCCTCACTCTCTGCTCTAAAACTCCTCATAACGGTTCAATTATGTTGATGTCTGGCCAGGGAAGATGTTTGATGATATTCTGATGCTCCTCAAACCAAGACTGAATCTTTTTAGNTTTTGGCTGTGTGTATGGGCGCATTATCATCTTGGAATATGGCAGTGTTTGGCAGCAATATGCTAGTCATAGTAAGAACTTCATCATTGAGGATGTCGAGATATTCATTCGCAGTAATCCGGCCAGTGATGTTAATGAGAGGACCAGTTGAATACAGCGATATAGCCGCCCAAATCATAACAGAACCTCCCCCATGCTTGACTGTAGGAAGCAGGCAGTCCGGATCGTAGGCTTCTTTTGGGGTTCTCCAAACATAAACCCGGCCGTTTGTAGGAAACAATGTAAACGATGATTCATCGGACCATACCACATTCTTCCAATCATCAAGTGTCCAGGTTTTATGATCGTGGCACCACTTCTTTCGCAGCTTAGCGTTGGCTTCCGTTATAAAGGATTTCGTAATTGCAGCCCTTCCATGAGTGTTAGCTTTGCGGAGCTCCCGCCGTACTGTTTTTGTCGAAACAGTATTACTCAAGTGAGTGTTGAGTTCTGCTGTAACTTTTGCTGCGGTAGTTTTATGTTGTCTGGCCACAATTCTTTTTAATGTTTGTCAGTCTCTGTCAGTTAACTTTGGGTTTCGCCCACTTTTCCTCTTCACCGGTGATGTTTTACCATGTTTTGTTTATGCTGTCATTACTTTAGATACTGTCGCTCGTGAAACGTTAAACAATTCAGCTATTTTCGTCACAGACGCTCCCGTTAACCGAGCTCAAACGATTTGCCCTCTTTCGAAGTCTGAGAGATCACACATTTCACAGATCGCTTGTTTTAACCGTCGCAGAACAAAGCGTATAATACACTGAAATATAACCTACAAGACTTGGCACGTAAACTGTGCAATACATACGCTTCGCATTATTTACACGGAAGCAGTGTTGCCAACATGCAACCAAATGTAATATATTGCATGGTGTTCATATTATTTAGTCCATCCCATATTTATATATATATGTACATATATATATATATATATATATATATATATATGTTCGATCGCGCCACCACGTCCTCGTTCTTCGTCCGGCAGGCAGAGGGAGTTTCCGCTGACGCCGTGATTGTGTGATCGGGCGTCCTGTACTCAAATGCGCTGCCCGATGGCCACGCCATCATACCACTATGATTCACGGAGGTCTACATATGGGACAGGATTCACAGGTAGTGGTTTTATTAGCCTAAGTTCCGAAGGAAAGAAAGGTTTATGAGTACTTTCCTTCTTGTGTGTCTGGTCTGCGTGTATGAATTTGTGTGTGACTGAGTATGTGACACCCCNTCACCTTTAAAATTTTTGAATGCTTCAACCAAATTTCACCAAACTTGGAACACATATAAAACTTAAAAAGGACACCTAGCTTTTATAGTTTTCAACCACTTTGGGTACGTACTTTCAAAATGGCGCCCATTTTACCATTTTTGTCGATGCCATATCTCGGCAACCATTTAACCGATTTAAACCAAATTTCGTATGCTGGCAAACAATTGTCTAAGCATTAAATTTTGAGATGGATGTTGTTGTTGGTCTCCCATCTTGGAAATAGTGCCAATTAAAAAAATTAATATTATGCATTATATCTTGAAAACTATTTTACCAATTCTCACCCAATTTTGCATATAAGTAATACCATGGTAGTTCATGTAAACGTTAGTAATTGAAATTGATAAGCTACTTATTTTCAAAATGGTGGCCATACAAATGTTTTAATTTTATTTAGTATATCTAACATACCATTTAACCAATTGCGACCAAATTTGGTTGACTGAAAGTATTTATTACAAGCATCATATATACCAACAAGTAACCAATTTTGTAAGCCATTTTAGAAGATAGCACAATACTAATAAATAAGATTATTACACTGAGGAGCCAAAAAAACTGGCACACCTGCCTAATATCGTGAAGCGCCCCCCCCCCTCCTCACCCATTCCCCAGACACGCAGAAGTGCCGCAAGACGACGTGGCATGAACTCGACTAATTCTTGAAGGTATGCAGGAGGCAATTCTCACCATGAATCCTGCAGGGTAGTCCACAAATCCAATTTGCGCCAATTTGAGAAAGGGTTGCACGTCTGTCGCGTTTAATGATTCTCGTTAGTCGTCGTTTGTCCCGTTCTTTCACGATCTTTTTCTGGTCACAGCGATGTCGAAGATGTGATGTTTCACCGGATTCCCGATATTCACGGTACACTCGTGAAATGGTCGTAAGCGAACATCCAAATGTTATCGCTACCTCGGAGATGCTATGTCCCATCTCTCGTGCGCCGACTATAACACCACGTTCAAACTCACATAAATCTTGATAACCTGCCATTGCAGCAGCAGTAACCGATCTAGCTGCCGACCACATTGCATTACTCTGATTGGCTCCATATCTCTGTTATTTGCATACACACGCCTATACAAATTTTTTTGGCTCTTTTGTGTATGTAATATTGATTAATAATTAACCGATTCCTACCAAATTTGGCAAACAAGAAGAACTGATGCAGGTGATGTTAAATTGTATGTTTTAAGCATGTCAGACACTTATTTTCAAAATGGCGGCCTTGTAGTTATTTTATTTTAGAATGCTATATAGTCGAAACGATGTAGGTAATCAATTCCAACATAACTTTGTATACTGGCGGTAGACAACAACAATCAACAGTATCTACATGGAGCATATTTTTCCGCTATTTTGTAAAATAGGGCCATGCGAGTAAATAAAGTTTTTCTATCATATAACGGGAAACAATTGACAGATTCCCTACAAATTTGGCAAACAAATGGTACTGCAGCAGGTGGTGTAAATTCGTATGCTGTATGTAGTACAGGCACTTATTTTCAAAAAGGTAGCTTTATAAATATTTTGGCACACTATGTTTTACTTACAAAACAAATCCGAACTTAATTTTGTATGATCGCAATACCTATTACAACCATCAAATTTATCTATGCAGAGCCTCATTACTCTTCCATTTTGTAAGATAGCCCTACCAATAAAAATAATGATTTTATCTCGTATCTCGGGAAACAATTAACTCATTCTTACAAAATTTGGCGAAGATGTTGTACTGTGGAAGGCCTTAATAATAATTTTTTTAAGTAGGGCACACTTACTTTTATTATGGTGGCTATAAAATACTTTTTTTTTGTGAGCTAAATCTACGAAACTATGTAATATATTTTTACTAATTTTGTATATTGGTTGTATACAATCATCGAAATTGCTACTAAATTACTTTTTTGTCTTTCATTTATGAAGATCGCCACATGGAACTTGTGGAGGTTTTATGCCATATCGCGAGGACCAATCAACCGATTTCACCAAATGTTACACTGTAACATTTAAACTAATTTGTACAAAACTGTGAACACCATGATTGCTACATATGGCCATGTAAACGTTCTAGACAACGGTGTTCAAAAGGGCAGCTTCATAAATCATTTAAGTAATTTTGACATATATTAAACCATTTAACCAAAATTTGTATGTAGACAGTATACATTAGAAGCATCGTATATAGTCTCTTTTTCTGGCAATTTTGTACGATACCATCAAATAAGGAAATTGGGTCGTCTATGTTTTATCTCAGGAACCAAACAACCTATTTTCACCAAATTCTTCACACAAGTAGCGCTACGGTCGGCCATGCAAACTTACATGTTTTATGTGGCTCAGTCACTTATTTTCAAAATAAAGGCCATGTAAATATTTTAGGTTAGTAAACACTATCATTCAAAACATCAGACTGATTAAATCCGTAGTTGATGCTCCGAATCTGACCTCCGTAATGCAGTGGATTGCACGCTAGCTTATAGTACCAGGTTTTCTGGGTCCAAGTCCCAGGTAAGGAATGTGTGTATTTGTAATTGTCTCACTACTGTTCATAAGATAAGTCTCTGGTTTCATTTATAGAGTTATTTCTTTCAAAAAGAAGTCAAGTCCTTTCTACTAACTCAGCTTTAAAGAAATTATTTAAAAATTAATTGCACCCATGCTGAGGAAAGTAGTCTCATTAGTTATAGAGTAACTCCTTGTTATGTATAGTGTGCAATAGGAGTAACTCCTTGTTATGTATAGTGTGCAATAGGAGTAACTCCTTGTTATGTATAGTGTGCACGGCAGAAATCTGTGTCCGGTAAGGGAAAACTGTGGCGTGGTGGGAGATTATTCATAGATGAGTCTTTACTCCGCAGTCTCGAAAACAGCTCACACCACACTGAAAAAACTGTTTTGAAGTGACAAAAAAAATGGTTAGCCACAAAATCATTTTGGCAGTAAAGACTATATACTTTTTTACTGAATATTTTGTGACACTGACATGTATGTTTTTTGCCATTTGAGTATTTAGTGATTACAACGAAAGTATTTTGTGATCACGTATAAATACAGAACTTTGGCAGGCAGTAACGTGTTCGTTACTCGCAGCAGAAATGTTACGACGCTAGCAGCAGTTCTGGTTAGGGAGGCTTACCGAAGTGCTTTGCTGCTTCCGGGGTTTGGTAGGTAAGAATGGTTTAACAACCATCAAAAACGAAAGTAAGGGAGGAAACAGAACCTGTGTGCTATCGAATGCGAATTCACTGTTTTACTGCTACGCCAATTTGCTCGATGCGAAGGTCTTCGACTTGAGCAGACACATACCAAAAATTTAATAAGTGGCAGATACACGCCAAGGCCTGAACAGTGTACCTCATGGTAACTTTACTTTCTGGAAAAATGTATATGTAGTACTTGCTTAAAATAAAGGGTTTATGTAATGCAGTAATGCATCACTAATTTCGTAAGAATATCCCTTGTGGATTACTTCGTAACCTGATGCAGGGAGACGAACAACGACCAACATGGCGTCGTGGCCAGGCAGAATGTGGCTACTTCCAATACGTCAGCGCGCATGCGCAGAATATAAAAGCTAAATTTAGCAGTTGTAAATTAATGTTTTACTATGGATGACGCGAATGCTACTGCTGCCAAATTAATATTTAGTGAAAACTGATAAACATTTTTGCAGTAAACAAATATTTTAGTGAGAACAAAATGTGGTTAGTACTTGTTAATCCACATGTGAATGTGCAAGAAATTTTTTGTTTTAATTAACACAAAATTTTACCTTGGAAAGCATCAACCAAAATAGTTTATGATAATTAAAAATATTTTCTTTCAAAGTAATATCGTCAAAAACGCGTAAACAGTTTTACTGGCCTACATGTGTTTGACAAAACGTTACACATACTGATATTTGTGCAGTTACAAAAAAAAATTTATTTTTTGTATCGCCTAAAATTGCACACGCATGTGTGAATGAAATGTTAAGCAGTGAGAGCTTTATTTTATCATTACTTTTTTAAAGCTCTTTTTTTTAATTTCCTAATACTTTATTTGCAAGCACAAACTTGGGACAGCAATATTTTCATAACAAACATCAATATGCATGCTGCCTATTACGGACACAATATACCTAGACCTAGGTTGAAGATCTCGCACTTTGAATCAGTCGATATGCTCGGAAGTTATAGGCAAAGCATGCTTACGTTAATGCTCCCGTCTCGCGCATCAAGAATTCTCACTTCAATCACGTTACTAAATATAGACGGTTATAACTCTGAGCTGTTCGATAAATCGCTCCACACGGTGTAGGTAACTAAAGGCTGTTCACGGTAAAGAAGGCACTTTTGAAAGCTCTGCTGTATGTCTACTTTCAACCCGTTGGTTGCGTATCTTTCCGCGTACCTATCGAAATAAACACTGTCATGTGACTTGCAACTAGTGTTTACATCAAAGACTTATATGTCCACTGTATATTCATTAAATAAACAACGAAAATGAGCAAATATTGCAATTAGCACTATAAACCCACACGTTAATCTCAGTAAGTAAATGGTTTGTGAATATCGATTGATTTTCACGATTATTTTTCTATTTAGACATGCAGAAGAGTTAAAATTGATATTTTTTCCCTGTTGGACCAGGTTCAATCCCCGGCCGGGTCACTCCGGATTTTGGCAAGTGGGAATCGTGCCGGACGATGCCGCTGTTCGGAGGGTTTTCTCGGGGATTTCCCGTTTCCCCCGCCCTTGCATTCTGGCGCTACTCCATTCTCACCTCATTTCACCCTCATCAGCTCTCAATACATCGTTGTTAAGAGCTGCCCAAATCTCTTAACTCAACTTTTTCCCGTTATGAAAACAACGCCAAACTGTTTCGAACGATCACCTTTAAAAGGAGTGAATAGCTGAAACGCTCTCGCCCGTTAAAGAACGGCGCGTTTTTAGGTAACACGATGTATTCACTCCTCAATACGGAAGACAGCGTGATTTTTATAATAGTTTAATTACCTGAGAATTATTTTTAACAGCATTTACGAGTAGAATTGTAATGCATAAATACCGCACGAATCAATATTTTAATATAAAACTACGCACAAGCAAAATATATGGCGTTGATACGAAAACAATATTATCATTATGTCATAAATTTTAACAGCATTCTTCCAGAGTAATATTTGTCACGCAATGCTAGTTTAGTGCAAATTCGATCAGCCATGGCGTTTTGAAGCACATAGCACTAATATTTGCAAAGACCTACTTCTTTGCTTACGAAAAAAATTACTTTTCGCTTATAAAATGCAAATGCCTCCACTGATATGAACGTCACTTCACTCAAATACGAAAAACCTAACACTTAGCTGATGACAATCTACGTCATGAATCTGTATCTACAAGTTTAATGCTGAATATAATTTGATCAAAATTACTAACCTTGAAGTTTAATCGTGGAAGTCAGTTCTTACTGTTCTATATATTGGTTCATGGAAATTATCCCGTTCGGAATAACGTTATAATACTGTTTTAACGTATTCCTAACACTCAAGAAATTTTTCACGTCGAGTATAAAACATTTTCATGTCGTTATTGCTTCAAAACGAGTGCATAAGCTTACATATGTGCCGAAGCATCAACTCGTAAATTGATAATTGCGTACATACTAAATACCACACACATATATTAAAGCTTTGAGAAATGCAACTCATAACGCAAAATTTCTTCATGTTTATTTGAGGTTTAAAATTTATACCGACTTCCATTACATGAAGAAACGCGTTTTCCTGGTCGGCATATTATGTGAAATTTAAAGAATTTATAGGGCAAGAAACTACGTTAAAACACAGCAGAATGCAACAGCAAACACTGCAGAACATTTTTAAAAATGATTTATATATTATGGTAATGAATACTTTATTTTAGGAGTTACGAACTGCTGCTTAAAATCACTTTGGTCGTGCACCGCAGTTTTGTTGAGACACGAGAGCGGACCGAGGGGAAAAAAAAGAACAGCGATTATGTGAAAGAGTTAGAACCACAAATGAGTTACCATCGCGCCAAAATTTTATTCTTATTTGCTATACAACAAAAATAAACTAAATTGCAGGTGATAAATGTTTTTAATTTTACGACCAGTAGTATGTAAAGACGTGGAACTACTTCTCGTAGTTCCCTGCTAACATAACTGTGAGTATTACCGTAATTGCTTACATTAAAGTATATGCTGTTACGAGCAGTGATTATTTTTCATGTGTTCGTTTCAAGAGAGCTCACATTAACGTGAACCACCAATAAGAAGTTTTAGTTCGTAGTGCGCGCTGGAATATGCTGACGTGTTGTCGCGACGTGACGATATCTTCGGCTTCCTGCATTATCGATAGGATGGTCTCGATGTCGTCTGTTCAATACGACCTACCGAAAAGGAGTTGTATTTATTGCCAGCTGGATAGCAGTGACTTCTAGTTAATACCAAATAGGGGGAGATCGGTAATTCGTGAGTTTGATGACGTGCAATCTCGACTATATATTCGATTGCATGCAGAAGAAGATATCAACCGCTCATTGCCTGCTTACTTCGAAATTGAAATGCCATGATTGGGACTGCCTTGTGTTGCCTCGAGGTGGCATCAGAGAGGGCGCAGGCCAATCGCAGAGGTTTACAAACTTACAAGCTTAAAAAGTCTAACTTGTCCTGAGTTGAATTCGCGAATCTTTCACGACTACCGTGAACCGCAGTTACTATGGTCATGGGGTTCTACGGCCAAACAAAGAACTATCTGTAAATTAGTAAAAATGTAAAATATGCTGTAGGAGTGAAGGCACAGCAGAAGTTCTCACAGTTTTTTACTTTAGTTTCTGGCTGGGCACAATACAGCTCTGTAATAGCTTCCACTGCACCGTTGTGTGAACTGACTAGTAACTACCGAAATATATCGCTCATATAAAACAACTAAACACGTGCAGTGCCCCGGTCTGCTGTTAGGAAGGAAAGTATTACAACTTTGCGTAAGTCCTTAGCGTTTTAGCCTACATCCTGGAGGAAATACAGGCTTACGCAATCTCCTGAATGTCTGCCATCCCCCCACCCTCACTAGTCATTTTTAAACCCGTGAATCGAATTTCACATAACTCTGTCTACGCATAGTATTTAACAAGAATGCTTTTATAGTTTTCGACCAGGCTACGTAGGGGAAATCCGGGCAAAGTTCCCGGTGGAACCGGCGCTGGTCTCACCAAACCTCCCCTCTAGGTGGCCGATACCTATTAAAAGGCCATACCTGGAGCGTTTCTTTCTACTTTTACGTTATCTCCCGCGAGCTAGATCTAAATCGGCTCTTTTCTTTCGCAGGGCACCATCGGTAACTTTGAATTTTGAAGTCCGCCATACTGGTCCGAAATTAATTAAAAAACATACAAAATCTAAATACTTACAGCACATACATATATTCTCTACCGCGCTCGCACTTGTCCTTCTTTCACGGGTAAAAGTTAAGTATGACGTAACACCCTTAGAACATTCTCGGCCCAGTGCGCCCGGGCAGTCACGGACTTAGAATTGGGAAACAGATGGTAACCAGGATTGTTTCCCGCCTCCTCGCCCACCAGACGCAAGGGGCATCGTACGAAGCCACACTGCAATCTTTTTTTTCGCTCGTCTCATTTACACACACATTCTCACACACTACCATTCTCAGACCTTCGGTCTTGTCCATTCCTGAAAACTTTCGTCTTCCTTCCATCATCCAAACTCGCGTTCGGGGACCATCGCTGGGGTCGTTATCATCGGGGTTCCTGGATCAGAACAAGTTTTATCCAGGAAGTGTCATTATCGGGTAGTGTCATATCCAGTATTTGGTCAAGGAACCGCCCGAGGTGATGGACTAGTACCTGACCACAGTATACCCCGTGAAGAGCTTACTGTAATCGAAGGTACGCCTCCCGTATGTGCGGACGGCATCCTTGTAGATCGAGGACGGGTCGAAAACTTCCCCCCTTCTCCAGAAACAGTCTTTGAGCAGGCTCAAGAGTGCCTCCTTGTTCGTCGGCAGACCCATCTGGGCGACGGTGAGCCTGTCCACGCACTCCATGTGGGAGAAGAGGATCTTATCACCCCCATTCATCGACCTAACCAGCAGAGCTACTGCTGCCATCAGGATATTTGGTTAGTCCAGTCTTGAGATATGGGCTCCTCGTACGACTTCGTCGTAGAGTTCCCAGGGTTCCTTCGGGTGGGCTCCTAAGGGCCAGGCTTGGACTGAGGCATCGATTATATTCTTGTTTGAAGGCTAGTCTATGGTGATAGTCCTCTCGGAAGAAGGCACCATCACGTTTCTCCTTACCTGGGCTCTGAGAAGAGAGACTTCCCTTTCTGCTCTTTCCTGAGTTACTTCTTCCCTGTCTCTTTCCTCATTCTCCCTTACTTTCCGAAGAGCGTGGACCGCTCTTCTTTTTTGGTCCCTTAGGAGTTTACCCATGTTGCTCGCAACATGGGTGAAGCCCTCCCTTACGAACAAGACTGGATTCCAGGCACAAGGCCATCCATCATTTGGCCCCTCTGGATTTGTCTTAATCGGTATTGTCGGATCCGGGTTTCGGTCTTCCGGGTCTGCCAGTTGCAGGACTGACCCAGTCCATTTTGGCGGTGCAGTCTCCATCGGTATTTCCTTTTCGTCTGCAGGTGTTGTGGGCGTGGGAGAACGATCCATTTCTGTTTCAATTAGAAACATTTTTGGAAATATGTGCTGTTGTGGTTCACCCAATTTGGTTTTCATATGTTTCCAGATCGTCTCTGCCCACACCCAGTGTCTGGTACAAGCTCTGGCTTAGCCACCACACGTCGAATTCTTCGTTTCTGTTTCCTGCCCCAGTCAAGAATTCTAGCATACGGGGCGCCAGAACCCTGTCAGAGAGCATTTCCCGGAGGTCGATCTGACCATGACTGTCCTCAAAATAGGTCCGAAGATCCTCGATTTTTGGACAGTCATGTAGGTGATGGACAGAAGTGTCAGCCACCCCGCACACCACACAGTCTGGTTCTTGCACTAAGGTCATCGATGACAACTTCGCCTTGAAGTTCCCGTGTCCAGTCAGGAACTGCGCACTATAATGGCCTACGGAAAGCCACCTCTTGCGCAGCCACAACCGAACATCGGGAAAGATCTCACAGGTTAGTTTTCCCTTTTCAGAATTTTCCCATCGCTCTTTCCAGGCATCCATGGTTCTTTCCTTCAGTGCCTTTATTTCTTCCGGGGGATACAGTCCACCCATTTCCTTCTACTGATTTCACCTCTCTCTTTTATGAGGAGGTCCAATGAGATTTATTCGGCGAGTACGTGCAAAGCATCGTTAGAAGTTGTCCTGTAGGCCTTTGTGGTGGCAAGTAAAGCAGCATGCTGCGCACTTATCCCCTTTCTCCTAGTATGAACCTTTTCAACCTCCGGGTACCAGACACCTGCAGCGTATGTCACCACTGCCAGGAAGACTGACCGGTACCTCAGCTTCAGCGTGTGGTAGCCTAGTGCCCAGTTTGCAGGTGCAACAGCTCTTAGTCGGTGGAACATTACAACGACCTTGTTCATGGCATAGCGAACATGACAATGGAATGCGAGACGGGTTTGTAACACAACTCCTAGGTACTTCATCTCTTAGACGAATTTTACAACTCGTCCTTCGAAACGAACCACTGGCTTTCTCTGGAGGTTTCCTTTCAGTAAGATCCCATTCATTTTCTCTACAGAGAACTTCAAATTGAAGTTCTCTGCCCAGGTTGACATTGTTCTCAGAACACTTTCCGTCTTCTCCTCCAGTTCTCACCATGACCATGCTGGTATTAATAGGAGTCCGTCATCTGCATAACCATAGATCACGCAGCCATCTGGGAGGGTCAGTCGCAGCAGTCCTTCAAAGATGATGTTCCACAGAATCGGGCCAAGAACATATCCCTGTGGACAGCCTTTACTGAGCGCCTTGATCTCTCTGTGTTCCCCCAACCGGGGTTCACATGTTCTTTCATTCAGAAAATACTTGATGAGTCCATACAGGTTCTTGGGGCACTTCAACAAACGCAAATTGCAACAAAACTTGCAGCCACCACACATTGTCAAAATCCCCGAGATATCCAAGGAGATGGCTAAGACATAATCCGGCTCATATTGTCTTACTTGATTAACCATGTCGATAATGGCCTTCTTGGTACTTTTTCCCTTGATGAAACCATACTGTCTTGCATGGATTCCTTGAACTACGTCCAGGTACTCCATGAGCCGCCTGTTCACCAGACGCTCCAAGACTTTCCTCCATTACAGATAGCAGTGAAATAGGGCGGTAGGATTTGGCCACTCTCGGGTTCTTCCCAGCGCCTTTAAAGATGACCTTTAACAGCCCTATTTTCCATCACTCAGGAAAAACACCCGTTACCAGACAGTGATTAAACAAGTCCAGCATCTCTGTTCTTATTCTTAGATATGGTCGAAAGAGCATTTCCCCCATCAGGCCATCCATACCTAAGGTTTTCTTTAATTTTATCCTGCGGACTATCAGGTTCAGTTCCTCAAGACAGAAAGGTGCCGTGTCCTCTGTTCTGACCTCTAGTTCTGCGTCTTCTCTGATTTCTCTGTGGTAACTATTCTCCCCTATCCGAGAGTCGCCAGGCAACAAGACTTCCATCAAGTGCCTGGCGTTTTCCTCAAAGGACTGCAGCAGAGTTCCATCGCGCTCAAGAGCTGGAAGCTCCTCAGTGATTCGAAGTTTTCCTGACACCACCCGGTAGACCAGGCCCCATGGGTCCTCGTTTCCCCTTTCTGTTACGAGCGTTCTCCATACTTGTTGCCTCCTTTTTCTGAGCATCCACCGGTAGTCCCCCCTCAAGACATGGTACTGCTCTTTGTCGTTGTTCTGGCTGGTAGATCCTTTTGAAGTGCTTGGGCTCTTTTGACACTTCTCCTTGTTACTTCAAGCGAGTAAGCCGGGCATAAAGAATAAAGCCAGTATTATCTAGAGAACAACAGATGGCTCTGACCTGTTAACCCTGGAGGTGGAGCCACCTATCGGCTGTAGAGGGAACTCGGTAAGAAAGTGGTAGCGAGTGAAGCAGAGCTTGTTAGTGACTATTAAAGATTTTTCGAAGATTCGTTAAGATTTTAAAAACGTAAGTTGTTCGGTACTACTCGTAATGTTTCAACAGTAGAATGAACAATATTGTACCATGTAATAAAATTATAATGGCTTAATTGTCGCAGCATATTACGTCAAACGTAGCACATAATTTGTATTATTTTACTCAAGTAATATTGCAATGGCTCCCGGGCGGGTAAAGTAAATACCTATTCATTTTGCCCCGATCAAATACATAGCTAATCATTTTGCCCGGACAATCATTTAAGTCCACCAAATATTTTATAATGACATTCTAATTGTTTCACATGTACCCAGCATGGACGCATTGTAATAAATGCGGTTTTCCGTAGGAATCGTGACCAAAAATTTTAAAAGCAAAACACTGTTCTGTTGACAGTGGGATTTGAACCAAGTGTAACTAAATTTATCGCAAAGTTAAATTGCCGTGGTTTTCCTTTACATTCACGTAACTTGTTATACTGTATAACAGAATAAAGGGACTGAGGCACACTGTTAAAAAATGTTCCGTGAAATAGTAAGAATGTACTTGTAAAAATATATATCTTCAAAAAATTACGGACACCGCGTTTTTCTCACGAACTAATTTTCAGTTAACTTCAAAGAACATTCCGTGACTTCGCGGAAATTTTTATAAATTTGCTATTTTCTTTCTTTTTAATTACGATTAGTAATTTTAATTACGCAAAGAAGGTTTTTGTTTCGCTGTGGGGATATTTACCATGAATAAACAAGAGAAAATAAATCCTAGTTTTAAACATGAATAATAAGTATTATACACTATAACTCTGTATTCTTATATTGTAAACTTATTTGTAATGCAAAATGCTAACCAGAACACATTTTACAACGCTTTCTTGTGGGACAACCTGTATAAATATAATGTATTTTAAACAAGTGCCACATACTTTGTACAAAACTGCACAAATGGACATGCAGAATTAAATTAGCATGTTGTATATTGAAGTACATTGTAAACATGCAAAATTTAGCTTGTAGTGCTACAAAAAAATTGCCAACTTGTTCTATAGAATTTTTAAGTAAACACACACAATTTTTTATTTTTTTAAATTTTAATTACCAACACTAATTGGCTCGTTACGTCAACTGTGTGCTGTATTTTTTGCTTATAATTTTATAACATTTAAAATATAAGCGCACGGATATGGCAGGATCGGGAACTTAATTAATATTTAAATTCCTAACTATGTTTGCTAAGAAAATCTGTAATTTTACAAAATGTCTTTTATTGTTATATATTTTATCATGCACTGTTTTTTTATGAAAGAAGTTTAAGTAATGTGAAAGGAAAACCAACTTTGTTTACAGATAGTGTATAAATACAAAAGGACAATAAACCAAAGCAACTGGGCGGAAGAAACTATGAAACAGGCAATGGAAGAATGTGAATCTAGCCCAATAAATTATTTTACTACAAAATACGGAACACCTTTGGCGACACTGTACCGACACTGCAAGACAGATTCGTGGAGAAAACATCTTGGACCGTACAGGACAATATTCAATTAAGAACAACTAGTAGAATACTTGAAAGAAATTGACACCATGTTTTAAGGATTGACAAGGAGTGAATTCATGAGACTAGCATACGATTTCGCTCAAAAGAACCACATAGCTCATCCCCTAAACTGGGATAAGAATCTTAGTGCTGGTATTGAGTGGTTAATGGGATTTAACTGTAGGCTCCTGAAATTTCGCTGAGACAGCCAGAGCCGACAACAATTGCTAGAGCCAGAGGTTTTAATCGCCCGCAAGTTGACAGATATTACAAGATTTTATGGGACCAGATGGCGAAACATGGCATTAGTGCAAGCACTATTTACAACATGGACGAAACAGGCATTCAGACAACGAAAAACAAACCACTTAAAATCCTTTCTTAATGTAGAAAGAAACCGGTAGGAATTATCTCAAGAGCAAAAAGAGGCACGCTTATACAGTGATTTGTTGTTGCAATGCTGTGGGAGCATTCATTCCGCCATTCTTATTTTTTGCAAGAAAGCGCATGCAAGAGAGACTTATAGACGAAGCACCACCAGGAAAACAGGCAACATGCACTGACAATGGATGGAGTAATGGAGAAGCATTCTTGCTGTGGTTACATTTCTTTGTTGAACATGTCCGCCCGAATAACGAAAAGAAAATTCTGCTTTTGCTCGACAATCACGAGTCACCCAATTATTACCCTGCTCTTCAGTTTGCAACTGAAAATAATGCTGTTTTTGTATATTTTGCTCAACACACCACTCACAAAATGCAACCCCTAGACCAAGCTGTTAATGGGCCTTTGAAGAAATACTTTGAGTAAGAAGTAAATTCATTCCAGAAGAATCATGCCTGCAGAATAATAAATAAACATGACATTTCAAAACTGTTTGCCACTGCATACTTGAAAGCTGCCACAGCACAGAATGTTGCCAACCTTAGAAGCTGAAACAGACCCTTCAAACGTTTGTATGTCTAGTCAGAAAGACATAAGATCCTTACCAATTGTATTTCGTGATGAAAACAAGAGAAAATCCCAACGAGCTGAAATACCGACAAACACTCCAATCAAGATACAGCAAAAGACGAAACTAGTCGAAAATACAAAAAAAAAATAATAATAAGGCACTACAGGAAACATCTTAGTCAAGAAAAGATTATTAATGAAGAAAACTTTAAAACATGGAGAAAAGACAGAATCAGAATACAGATGTCAAATATGTGAAGCCCCATATGAGGATCCACCAACAGAATACTGGATTCAGTGCACCCTGTGCAAGCTCTGGAGTCATGAATCCTGCACTTCATATTGTGGAACTGGCCAATATCTCTGCTGTGAATGCAAGCCAGGTGCGGGACTAAAGACTTCACTGCAATTACTGAAGTGATGTCCTTTAGAGTAAAAGAGATGAAGCTTTGCCTATTTATAAGGACTTTGCAATATTTCTGTAGTAACAGTGAAGTTTAAACAACCTGCAAAGAAAAATGTAAAAGTGTTCTATTTGTTATGCAAATCTTCAAATATGGCATGGACAGATCAACTATTAAGAGCAATAGAGATTTTCATGTAAATTTTCATTCTCAGGGTATAAAAACAGTTTATTTACTTTTTTTTTATTAAATTTTATTATTATGGACATTGCCCTATACTTTTATTCTCTATGCCCTTATATAAGAGCAAAGACAATAATTTGTCCTATATTATTAAATCAATAATTTAGACTATGTAACATTTGCTAACAGTGTTTGTATTTGTAGTGTTTTAAACCATGTGGAATAGTAGTTCAATACAGCAGCTTACATGTATGTATCATCACTAATAACCAATAAATGTGAATGTAAAATTAAGTTATTCACTTTGCCCGAACTTCCCCTACTTATTTTCAAGATTGCGACCATTTTAAGATTTAGGGCACTGTTATATCTCGGGAACGATTCAACCTATTTATACAATATTTGGTATGTTTATCATCCATAATAATAGCATTGAATTTATAAAGTATAATATTATTTGTCTACCATTTTGGAAGCTAGTACAGCATGGAAATAAAAAACCATTATGTTATACATCGGAAACCACTTAATCAATTTAAACCAAATATGGTCGTTTAATAGTGCATGATATATGTATAAGCAATAATATTACTGGTCACCCATTTTATAAGATAGTCAAAAATGAAAAAAAAATTAGTCTTTGACACTATATCTCGGGAACTACTCTCCCGATTCCTGCTATATTTGGCATATAAATAACACTATTATATACCATTTAATACTTAGAATTAATTGGATAAGGCACTTTATTTTCGAAATGGTGGCCATATAAATGTTTAAGAGTTTATTTGCTATATCTATCATATAATTTGACCAATTTCCACCAAACGTAGTATACTGAAAGTTTCTAATACAAGTAAAAAATGTGTCACTATAGCCTCTTTTGTCCGCCATTTTGTAAGATAGCGCTATATGAAAAATAAAATGCCATATCTCGGGAAAAAATCCACCGATTCTTACCAAATTTGGAGATAAAGTAATACTACACTGGGTCATATAAATTGATGTGTTTAATTGAGCCAAACACACATTTTTAAAATAGCGGTCATATAAAAATTTTAAATTATTATGTTATATCTACGAATGTATTAAAATAATTTCAACTTAAATTATATGCCACCAGTATTTATTACAATCATTAAATATGTCTATGCAGAGAATTTTAGAGCGACGCTGACCCACAACCACCCCC
>NQII01001578.1:268730-306608 GCA_002778355.1 Clitarchus hookeri | reverse complement strand
CCCCCCCCCGCATAACTAGGGTAGAGACACGTGTCACTCCTAGTCACCGCAGGGGAAGGTCAACTCGAGAATGATGCACATGACGACTTTAACATGTGTCGCCGAGGAGTCGTCCACTCCCCCTTCACCCCTCCACACCCCTAGGCCTCTCGCCTGCCCGGGAGATCTGTGGAGCCCAGAGGTTTCACGCGATATCACCAAATAATCATGTGTATTTCGCCTAAACTCAGAAAATACGCACCGAATATGTAGATGACGAGAGTAAACTAGGGGCAAGGGGCTACCTTTCCCCCCCCCCCAAACCTTCAGAAACCAGGACACGTGTTTTGAAAGGCATTGTTCTGCGTCCTACCCCCTCACCCCCTCATCACCACAAGGCGACACGTGCCGACAATTAATGGTGGAGGCTGGCGAGCATAAAAACCCCTTTTCGAGAGTAGTGGGGAACAGTTGATTACCACCGCGCCGAGGGAAGAGTTGCGTCAAGGAATCGCGAGAAGACGTGAGCACGAGTCCGAACCCAAGTCCAGGGAGACGGCAGTACCTGCGGGCCTTCGTCCAAGGCCTACCACTTCGCCGGAGCTCATTCCCAGATGACAGCCTACCAACACTCACCGCTGAGTTAAGTATAAAATTCGTCGCCCAGAGAAGCCCCACTCAACCACGAAGTCGCCCAGTGAATACGAGTAGTCAAATTATGTACCACACCTCGGAAGGGCTGATGTATGTAGTTCTTGCGTAAACTCCAGACAACATATTCGTCTTTCAAAATACAACAGTAAAAGACTACCTTATTGCAAACCCCTTAACCTTCAGGTATAATACAGTCGGTGCCTGGGGGCATTAACAACGACACTATAAGCCACATTGTCTTCCACAGTGGCGGTATAGCGTCACTCTTTTGGCCACAATTTTGAAAGATAACGGCACACGAACAAAGCATGTTTTGTAATATCTCGGAAAACAATCAACAGAATGATTTCAAATTGGGCCCACAGTTGGTACGATAGTTGGCTGTGTAAACCGACATTTTTTTAATTTGGATAGACACTTATTTCCTGAATTTAAACTTAATTTCGTATGTTGGCAATATATTTTACAGTAATACAGTGTGTCTACTCAGAGTCTCATTGGTCCACCATTTTGTAAGATAATGCCACACGAACAAATGTTTTGTCATATCTTAGGAAAAATTGACAGATTCGTACTTAATTTGACAGATAAATAGTACTGTGTTAGGCCATGCAAACGTACATGTTTCATGTGGACATTGCAATTATTTTCAAAATTTCGGCCTTGTAAATTTTTTCATTTAGTGTATAGAACGTGTGAGTACATAACTGTTTTGCTCTCCATTAATGAAGATAGCATCACATGAGATAATTGAGCTCTTATGCCATATGTCGGGGACCAATCAACCGATTCCCGCCGAATGTTGCGCACAAGTAGCGCTACAGTAGGCCGCGTAATCTTACACGTTTTAAGTGTGTCTGGCATTATGTACAATATGATTACCATATAAAAAATTTAGATAAGTTGGTCATATCTATTAAAAGTTTCGCCCGTTGCAATTAAAATTTGTATGCTGAGAGTATCCATTTGAAGAATAAAATATTCTTATAAAGATACTCTTTTGGCCGCCTATTTGGTTGATAGTACCTGGTGGTAAAATGTAACATTCATGCAACATCTCGGGAACCAACCAACTAATTCCCATCCAATTTTTCACATAATTAGTACTACAGAAGACCATCTAAACTTAATGTGAATGGGTCAAGTATATAATTTTTTTAATATAGGAAATTTAAATTCTATAGATAAGTTCGTTGTATCTATAAAATAATTTGACAAAGATTCAACCAAACTTTGTATGCTAATAGTATCTAAAAGATGCATCGACTATGTCTATACAGAGTCTGGTTTTAGGCGTCCTTTCACATTAACGCCAAAATATAAAATAAAAACTGTTATGCCATATGCTGGGAACCAGTCCTATTTCCACTAAATTGTGCTCACTATTAGTGCTGCGGTGGACCATATTAACATACATGACATAAGTGGCACACACACTTGTTTTCTAAATGATGTTCCTGTAAATATTTGAGGTTGGTAAACCCAGTCTACCAAAACTTTAGACTGTTTACAACCATAGTTGATTCTTCAAAATCAAACTATGTATTGCAGTGGGTTGCACGCAATCTTACTGTACGAGGTGTTTTGGGTTTTAGACCTGGATATGACACGTGTGTATTTGTAATTGTTTCCTTATTATTGCGTTTGTTTCTGGTTTTATCTTTAATGATATCCCTGTCAACGAGGCGTCAAGACCCACCTGCAACATTCCAAGAACTTCATCAAAATTATTTACATTTATCTAGAGGAAAGTAGGCTCATTAGCTATACCGGTAACTTCTTGTTTATATATTCAAGTCTGCACAATGTCATAATGTAGTCAGGAAGTTGGCAAACCGCGAGCAGAAAATGCAGTTTTACACATTACATGTGTCAGTTTCCTCAGAAAAAATTAACATGTTCTATAATTTTGCGTATTCGCACTTTGGTATAACCTCTTTAGTGATTTGGAGCCCAAAAATATAATAAACTGCCATTTAAACAAATTTAAATTGGAAACGCACTGTCATGATTCAATTTAAGGTACGCCGAGCCAACTTCATTTTACAGAATTTAAGGACACACAAATCAAAAAACCTTTTTAAATACCTCTATACTGTACACTTATTTATTAATGTCTAAAATGTTCTCCGCGCCATTAAACAAATATCTTAAAATAGCTCATGGTATTTTTTTTCAACGTACACTAGCTCATTCCTGTGAGATAGTTTTTATTATTTATGTGTTCCAGAAATATTAACATGGTTTTGCTGGCATGTAACTATGCAGCGACTATGGAGCCTAGTTGTATTTTTTCGAAGGAAATGACGCTACACGTAATGTCTACAGGATGGCGTCTATCCGCAAATACAAAATATAGTCTATTCGCAGTTTCTTCACACTTTTTTAATTAAACCTTTGGAAAATCGCCGCATGTATGACGTGCGTGGAGGTGTCCTAAATGCGTCGTGTGTCATAAGCGCTTATGCTGGTGTTAACGTAAAAACATTTTTTTCTTTATAATTGAACTTATATTTATACATTACGTTCTATTTTACGTGTGTAATTAGTATGAGTAAAAACAAGGTGAAAATAAGTATGTTTGTTACACGTAGTAAGAAATAGTTCTTGTGAAAATAATTTTTACACTGAGTGCGCACGAATACGGTGCGCTGTCCCTTTGGTGTAATTTTCTAGACTTAGTTAAGCTTTGCTTTTATGAGGCGGAGGAATATACTGGAAGTAGAACTTCAGGAGGACTTCAGAAAAGTTGTAAGTATCCGCGAACGGTCTATAACTACATTTTTCTTAGAATTCGCCGGCGTCGCGTGGGAGCGCTGCAGTAAGTGGCGTAAGGCGAAGGCCCACGCCAGTGGAGAAGCCAGCCAGGGCGACGTCACGCCTGCGTGAAAGTACAGTCACGTGCGTGCGGTGCCTAACTGCATTACCCTCCACTGCCGACACCCCTCCCCCACCTACCAGCACATCGCGCCGGCCGGGTTAACGCGATCACGAAACTCCGCGGTAACCGCGTTACAAGCTGTCATGACTCTCCGCCAGGGCTTGAAGGGGTTGCGACCCCCGGTTCGTTGCCCGCCGCGTGCGCAGGGGGTTGGAGGGCTGTGAGGAGAAAAATCGCTCGCGTGATTGGATTGCGTGAAGCCGCCCCAGGCGCCGTTCTAATGGACCAGCGTGGTTCATCCGCGCTAACACCAACCTCGTTTTGGGCGCCGTCCAGCAGGACGCATCTCGAGTGTCCGAGGTCCTGAGAGCGATCCTGGCAGGCGTGGGATTCGCCACACCGCGTCTACGCCCGTGCCTCTGAACTGGCGTGCAGTCTGGCCGCCAGCAGCTGGCTCTGGCATTGTGAAGTGAAACAGAGGATATGATGTACGTCGCTGCGGTACATCAACAAACCTTTACTCAAGTTTGTATACATGATTTTGATAGTGGAAACGTGAGTTTTATTAGCTATTTTCACTTTTGAAATAAAGACACATTGAAGACGGATATAGAAAACAGAAATTTATGCTTTGTACATGACATTTTACCCAAGGAGGCCTGGTATTTGTGTACAGAACAGCTCAAAAATATTAAGCACTGATTTAATAAAAAAAAATTATATAAACTTACCATTTCGCGGACTAGGAAGGCCTTAACTTACGCAGCGGAAGAAGAAGCCAACCTAAAACTTCCAAAAGAAAACATCTCATGTTTAGTCTAACCACTGTATATTTACACAGATACAGTTGTATAAGGGACGTAGCCATTGCATAATTTTGAGTTTTCGACGCTTCTCTCCCGACGCAAAAAAAGACAGATCTGCAATAACTTTTGTTTGCTGGTCTTGTGTGGGAGACGCAAGAAAACGCTGCTTTCTTTTCTAAAGCCACGATTATATCGAGGAAAGATTGTGTGTCTTACAGCTTGTGGAGACCGACATAGTGTCGCATACTTTTACATGCACCACGTAGAAACAATGCCGCATGCTTTGTTGCTATTGCACCAGAAGCTACAAATATTTGCATACGTCAGTAATTATGTCAGTTTTTGTCCCCAGACGATGTCAAAGCACGCAATCGCTACTGCATATCTTGTCATTCATGGATAAAGTAAAAACACATTAGTGTCAAAAAATTGGAAGCATTGTTTAATTTACCTTATAGCTTTCCATGTTTTTTTTAATAAGCAATAGTTGCTATAAATAACAAAAATTTGCAATAATGTAAATCATTAATTATAAACATTAATAAAGAAAGCATTAAAACAATCAAATGTGTATCCCTGCAAGCTTCATTGCGGCAAACCACTTGGCTCTTTTCGTGATAAAATGCACATCGTAGGTTTCTATTTTTTTGTAATTGCGCCACGAGTCTTGTTATGGTCCTTTGACAGTTCCCTAACCAAATCAATCTTTTATTGTCCAGCCTTCGAATATCCCACAGCAATGAACATTTCCTGTGGTCGTCAATTAATGGCAAAGTGTGCTCGTTCGATCACTCCATGGTACACACGAGGCTGCAGCATGCTGTTTCCACTCGGATCAGAAGCAAACGCGACAACGTACAACATGGTGCACGAGTCGCATTTGTGGCATGCCACAGAGGAAGCATGATGTGACACGTAGCATGCCACAGAGCTGCATGCTCCATGTGGCACAATGTTTCCTCGGTGTAATCGCGGCTTTAGAGAGTCAAACACACTCGTTGTGGTCTGTCACTTAGGAAATGAAAGAGCGCTGTACTGCGATATAAATATAAGTACGTGTCTGCTCTCACAGCAGCGCCGGGAATACACCGAAGCAAATACAGAGCAAAATAAAGGAGTGTTATCATGTCGACCCTCCTTTAAATGCCTTCATATTCAGTGCTTCGACTGAACAAAGTTGTATGAGGGGTAGCTTGGAGACAGCCACTGTTCGTCGGAAAGCAGTCTTCATCGTGAACGGTGTATGCGGATCGCATTACCGCTGCGTCGCAATCGATGGCTTCCGAATAATGGCGAGTGAAGTGGAGAGATTTGGGCAGTTCTTAACATCGAGGTCTTGACAACCGATGAGAGTGAAGTGAGTTGAGTATGGAGCAGTGCCGGAATGCAAGGGTGGGGGAAACGGGAGCACTCCGAGGAAACTTCATCAAAATACTTTTTATCCACAACCTCTCAGTAATAATTATGGTCTGACATAACGAAGAAGCTTAAAGACCGGGCAGGATTCACAAGACAATGAAACATTACTCACAACATTTTACACAGCATCTTCCCGTTTGACGAGAGCACACGCCTTAACTGCTGCGATGCCATCAGTATCTAACACCTCCTCACCCGCTTCCTTTACAAGCTGACTTAGTGCTACTTTATGGAGTGACTGTATTCACCCTGTTGACATAGTTCAAGCAGACGTTTACCACAATGCACTCAAAAGTAACACTCAAACTGGGATAATCTTCGTACTGGAGTGATAGAAAATGGATCCTATCTTGTAATTACCTTACCTTGAGGCAAAACTCTAAAAAAACAATTAAACCAAGCCTTTCCACGCAGTGCGTTAAAATTCCATGTGTAGTTTAAATTGTACATTTAATTATTTGTGGGATGCGCAGTACTCAGAAATAGAGTGAATTAAGTAGGTTTGTTATTTGCTGTAATTACATCATTTTAGTTGTAACTCGTTACATGAGGAGCTAAGAGAAACAGTGAAAGTGAAATATAATTTAACTTAGCCGCGGAATATTATATAGTTTGGGTGCTGTTCGAGTAGAACGTCTTCACCCGAATCACAGCTCCGAAGGCTGATTACTGTAGACGTATTACGGCGGTCGGCACGCTTCATCTCTTGTCTTCATCTCGGCGACCGAGGTCACAAGCCCGTGTCCGCCGCGCTTCCCGCCTTAATATTGGGCGCGTGTTGACTAACAAACACCAAGGCCTTCCACCCCGCTCGTGTCCCAATTACCAGTGTTATGTTTGTGAGAATGCGATCGCCTGATTGCAAGCTCATAACAAGTGCAAGTCACAGTGGTAATTCCCTATAAAACAAATATTAAAAGTGGAAATCTTGACTTTCTAAGAAAAACTTCCATTAAAAAGGAAACTTAGATCCCTAAACGACCTGAGGTAATCTACCGGAAGTATAATCAGAGTTTTTACCACATATAAATTCAAGTTTCATTTTAACTACAAAGTATTATATATTTTCTTACAAAATGAGTTGTAATAGAACCACATATGTACATTACATATTATTGTTCTCGAGATCTATTATAAACTGTAAGAATATTGTAAAGAATATTATTTTTTCAGGGTGCAGGACGGAACTATTTGAAAACTGACAATGCGTCATCCTTCACGTAATGTGACTTAACTCGGGACAATGTGACTTAACTCGAGACAATGTGACTTAACTCGAGACAATGTGACTTAACTCGGGACTATACTCAATTCTGTACATTTTCCTTAATACAAACATACGTTGTAAGAATACCACAAAATGGTAACAAGAAATATTCAGTGTTTTTAATAGAATTTATAAAAATTCATTTAATATGATAATTTTTACTACCTGCTCAGATGTAGAATTTCCGACATTTACAAAGAAAAACCATATTTTAGTTTAAATTTTTTACACAAATTTCCTTTAAATTTACAATTACTCAAATTCAAATCAAACTTCTGTTTCTTAGCAATATTGTTACAAAACTATTTTGGTCGCAACGTAACCCAAAATGGTTATCAGTAGACTATTAATAATTTTAACAAACAGCCAGGAAAAGTACTTTACCGATTGTAATGCCGAGAAGTCCAGAAGCCATTTCTTCACTGTATAAGAATAAATCCACCCCTTCCCCTACCACATTAGGGATTTGACAGCACTGGATCTGAAATGTATTTCGTTAATTTGAATTGTCCACCAATTAAGAGTTCTCATATGAAACAGAGCTTGTGCAGAAGACAAAGGAAATTCATTTATGGTCTTTTTTTTCCTTCCTCTTGAGCCAACCCTATCTGAAGCCTCAGGCTACCCCACTCACAACATACATTAGTATACAAAAATATTAACAAAATTATGGGGTTTGGCTTCGAACCAAAATTGGCTACTAAAGAAATAAAAAAATGTCATGAAGGGTGAACCTAAAGTACAACAAACAGGTGCGCAAAGTCCAATTAAAACAATTTATTACAAAATTATAATAAAAGGATAAAAAATACGATTTATTTATTTTCTTGAGTATACCGCTGAAACAGATAAAACATACAATTAAAGTCTCAGGCAATTGACTAAAAGACTACAATCATACATTTAGCCAGGCCTCCTAACCTCAAAACCAAAGGACGCAAAGAATACAATTTCAGGTTCAATTTACTCAACTACATAAAAGGCACAGCAACAAATGGACACTTTCTTTAAAATTGTATATTCTATTAATACTTCCATTTCAAAATATAATTGATCAAAATCAAGAAAATTTACTTTTCATTCTCTTCGTAACAAGGCATCAAATGCACACTGTCATTAAATTTTATATTTTAGTAATATTTCCATTTTAAATACATAGTCTCGAAATTTAAAAATTTACTTTCATTTGATTTTTAACAAGGCAGCAAATGAACACTTTAATTAAAAAGTTATATTTTAGTAATATTTCCATTTTAAATATAAAAGCTCGAAATCTTAAAAATTTGCCTTCATTTACTTCGTAACAGGGCAGCAAATTCACACTTTTATTTAAACTTCATATTTTATTAATATTTTCATTTTGAATATAAAAGCTCGTAATTTGGAAAATTTCCTTTTTATTTACTTATTAGCAAGGCTTAAAATGTATCGTTTCATTTAAATTATATATTCAAATAATATTTCCATTTTAAAAATAAAAACTCTAAATATGTAAAATCTGTTTATAATTTATCAAACTGCATAACTGTAGAACCAGTGAAGCAAATTAACACAATTAGATTTATTCGACTGCAAACATAAGTAGCAAAAAGCCTATTCATTACTATCCAATTTAATGAGCTTACGTGTACTCAGCTGCAACATAAAGGCAGCATTTAACAATATAAGCATAGTTTCACATAATACTCTTTCCAGTTTCCGAAATTATCATTTCGTAAAGGACTCTCAAAAGGCACAATTATATAAACTTCTCTAAATCAATTAGACATGGTTAAAACTCAAGTACATTAAGTGTATGACGGTAAAACTCTCCAAATATATTAAAATTTACATGCTTGTAAAATGGCACAATAACTCTACGCTCTTGATACTTTCTGATATTTGCGACTTCCTTTTACACACATGGCAGAACGTTTAGGATGAGTATTGGCAGTACCTCAAGTATAAAAAGGCTGATTTGTGTAGGCTCCCGGTAATAGGTTGAACTGGGCAAGCACGCCACCGCGCGTTGATTGCACCGACTCCCAAGGGACCCTGGCTGGCGGCAATCACCTGCTGCCAGGATACCCTGTTTACTACCAGCGCCCGAAGACTGTGTCTCTAGAGACGAGACACACAGCAGAGTAGGAACCCAACTCCATTCTTCCTACTGCGGAGAAACCGCTGAGTAAAACACCTACTTTGTCTCCAATACGTGCAGGATAAACTCACGTAAATTGTAGGAGACCAAAGCGATTTTCAAAATTGCCAACAGTCATGTCTTCGTGCGGCAGAAAAAGCCATCTAGCCGACAACACATCCCAATTCTAGCCCCCATTATCTCCGGCGTTCACACAGCTCTCCTTCCACATAAATATTTCGCTCACTGCCTCTGCACTGTGACCACCACTGCAGTGGGCGTTGACCTATGTTATGGGGATGTAGGTAGGAATTAGTATTTCGACGACTGCTGGGTCATTATATGTGTGTGTGACAGAGGATTATAAGAGATGCATACAAATTTTATTGAGTGATCGATAAAATTTTAATTTAGATATTAGAAGATTTTTTATTTCTTAAAATGTTTTATATATGCAAACAGAATTTTAATTAAGCTGTCTTCTAAACATTACAATGGGGTAGTGAGCATGGCATCACCGCATACTATCTGTACTGCGGTCTAAGTGCCTACTATACTGCAATCTACACTGAATTTAGTATCGTTCTTTTCATCACCAAAACCACTGTCCCGTAGTTTGATCCTATTTGGCTGTCTACGGGATGAAAAACATGTTCAGTTCCTAATGTAAAAGAGGTAATGATGCTGTGTTCAAGCATGGTAAGGACGTCCTTGATGCTTCATGAATTCTATTTCTCGGCGCGTATACTGTACCTCATTTAGGCGTTTGTTTTATTTCGTACTTATGACTGTGTTAAAAGGAAAAAAAGTTCTACGACACGTTATAATACAATAAGTGTTGTGAGTAAAAATATCTGCCTTGGTGCTCAACGTATGAATTTACATTAGTTTTAATTTCGTTTGTAAATTTAATAGTGCTAAAATGTAATTAATAAAATGTATATTTTTTAATGTCTGATAAGTGTAACGTCTCGTGTGTATCTCGTGAGATAGCATTTCTTGCCCGGTTAACACCGCAGACTGATGAGCAGAAAAAAGAACCCAGACTGTATGCGATCACTAATAAGAACTTACTCACCTGTCAGCTTCTCAGCTGGTACACCCTGGCGGACACTTATTAAGCCTCTGCTCCCCAATCTACAAGAATTTAAACAAAACACAATAGCTAGCTACTGATAGGCTACTGGAAATCAAAACATTGGCAGCTCAGAGTCCCTCAAATATTAAATAAAATGGATGGAATAGAGTTTAAGAATAGTAAAGTGATCAGTCAATCTTTCAGGCGTAAATATGGACTTCAAGAATATCATTATGTTGCCATTGATACCAATATCATGAGGGTTTGCTTTGCAAATCAAAAAATTTACAGGTTAATGATTCTGACACTAGCTAGCGAAAAATTATGTCTGAGCTGAGTAAATTAAGTTTTCTCGTTAAAATAATTTGATTGCGAATGAATTTTACTCAGTCTCAAGCATTAATATATCTTAATATCACTCAGTGAGTTCGTGTTAACTTTGTGCAAATGGTATAGAAATTTAATTATTAAGTGGTGCAGAATAAAAAATAGTTGTAAATTTAAACGAGCTGCACGGTGTAGAAATAGTCCAAACTTAGCTCGAATTATCATATCCGCAGCTGTAGTGGTCTCTCTTCTGTTCTTGATACAACATTTTTTTTCCTGTACGATAAGTTCACGGGCCTATATTTGCACACCACAGCCCTAGCGAAAAACCAACACGGATAGCTCTTATTTTAATAGTTTAAAAATAATTTTCCGATAAACTAAAACATGTTCAACAATCTCGTTTTAAATATGGCCTTAAATGCTATCTAGTATCGCCTCACAAAGTTACAAATACATATCTAAGCATAACAATATGTTGTCAACTTTCTTTGTGCCAGAAAAAATTATTGTTTAACTCTAAATTCCTGTCACGTGTAAATAAAATGAACTGACATTTTTGATGGCAGAATATCTTACAACCTATAATAAAAAAAAATAATCCCTTCTGCCTACACATACGGTTTTTAGGTTATATAAAAAGCTACGATCTCGAGTGATGAAAATAAGAAATAAAATAAGTATTTATTTATCATGTGTTATAGTGCCAACATCAATAAGCAAGCTTATTAACACGTCATGACTAATTATAGGTAAATCTAAGAATTGCACACATTTATGAAAGACGATGCAAACTGTAATGTACGTCGTAGTGTACAGCATTGAAAGTACTAGTATATACCTCACGTTTTAAGGGAAAATAGTATCAGGTTACTGTACAGAAAATGTAATCGGGTACTATTAGTACTATATACTGTATGTGTCATCATCTGTTATCGATAAGTTTTTTCACTGAATGTGACTTGCCGTAATTTTTATTAGAAATTTTTTTTCGTAACATTTAGAGCAAGCAGCCAAAAATCTATACATTCAAAATTCAACTACATGTTTCCATTGTCAAGTTTTGTTGATAAAATATGATAATATATAAAAATATAATGTGTATGCTTACCATTTTTATCTTTACGTTTCTGAAAGTATGTAACAGTCTGGCACCTTCTTGCAGCACTCTTAAATCGATATGTGTGGCTCATTGCGAGCCGAATATCAAGGCACAGTATTCAATTTCTTCAACGACTTCACTCCAGTACAGGCTCTGGAATATGACCCACAGGCTTCTTGCTGCCCGAGCACGAAGCAAGCAAAGTGTTATGAGATTAGGGCGGCTGCCATCAACATAGATGCAGAGGGTCAGGCTAATGGATGGTCGCCAAGATCCAAGAAAGAATGCCACGGAAAGGAGCCGAGGACATGAGCATGTTAAATACCATCGTGCAAATACCTTTCAGGAATCAGAGTAAGAAGAGGTACTATTGTCTTTGTCATTTTCATACACATGAATCCTTGAAACGTGATGTCAGGGGAATATTACTTCCTACTGACACGGTAACAAAATGTGAAGAAATAAGAGAAGAATACTTACAGATGAATTAAAAGTATTCGTGTAAACAAAACAAAATGCAGCTATGAGATTTTTAAAATTCTCTTAACCAAGGGATGAGATTCCCCACCCCTTGCCTTCCCTTAGTGGAAACTTGGGGAGGGCATTGCACCCACCACCCTCCCAAACGCCCTGGCGTTGACACCCATGCGGCGCTGCCACACATCTCAATATTTCCATAATGTCACGGACAGACATATAGGTAGCTGGGTTCATTTTATGGAGCTTAGTTTGATAGAGATCTTGGTCAGTGGCAGGTCGTCGCAGCAGGTGACGGTACCTGGCATAAATATTATGGATATGTCGGTCATGGGTCCAGCAGAAGCACCATCGAGTTCTTCTGATGGGACACGTGTAGCAAAAGCACCACCATCGCCATCTTCAGGCATGATGTCGACAGCGCAATCGACTTCTTTGGTTGAAATGTCTTCAATGGAGTCGACTGCAACTTTGAACTAACTGACAGCGCCTTTTCGTACTGCAACATCTGTGTCTTCGGCTGTATCATCCAGTTCTTAGGCTGATCTGTCTCCGGCAGAGTTCGGGACGTCGCATCTATCGCCACCACCAGAGAAAACTTATCCCTGCAGCTACTATGACAAGGTATTTTCGCATCAACACATCGCACGGTACCATGAATTTCGTGACTGTATGAACAATCCCAACCACATTAAATAACTGTGTTTATGGTGTGGGTCGCTTTTCTACCGCGACGATACTAACTGTAAACATGTAAGGTTATTAAAAGTAAAACTGCAGGCCTCGTCGATGCCTCGGTGTTGGATCTGCAACAGAGAGTTCTTGCGGCCTCCGTCGGCGGAGTGATTGACGGTGATGTCGGTCATATGGCTCCACTACCAAAATCTGCTGCCACCAGTATGGACGGGCGAACTGACACCTCATCACCCGGAGCCGAACCATCTGAGACCGCTAGTGTATCATCTACGGACATTTCAGTGGCATATCGGTATCGTTTCTGCTACAAGGACTTTACATTCAAGCTTACTGCACGGTGGCACGAAGTTCACGAGTGCCCTAAAAGATTGCTGTATTTAACGAATTAGAACTGAAGGTGATGTTTATACGGAAGAAGATGAACATAAATAATTTCATAGTAATAAATTTAAAAAAATTAAGTTTTATATTTTAACCCTAAATTTGTTTCCCGTTATAAACCGATTTTGATAAACATGTCACTATGACAAAATTATTGTTTTATCACTATGGTTATAAAGGGCTTGAACATACATTCTTGGAGCTAGTTATTATGCTTGCAAACTGTATTTCACGAGCCTGGCCCTAAGAAATCGCATATGCATATAAATATTCGCTTGCTTACAACCTGACTTGCGAAAATGTGAGCATATTAAGATTAAAGATACAGACCCAACTGAAAAAAATACGAGCTCTATGCTACATCGCTTACCTTTAAATGCACTTAAAAAAGAAAGAATCATAAATCTACTATACATTTTTGTAAACAAAATGTCCTCTTGGGAATAATTCTTGAGGTTATCGTGATTGAGGGTATGCACTAAACCAGCAATACAATGGTTATAAAATAATGAATAAATATATATGGTATGCGTAATACACAAAAATTGAATGAAGAAATGTGCTATGATCGATTTTCATGACTGGGTGTCCGGGTTATGACTGGGTGGGGTTATGACATAACATGATACTCGATTTTTAGAATTTTGTGGGCCAAGAAGAGGTGATGGGTGGTGAGGTTTGGTGAGGGAGAGGTTTGATGAGGGGAAGAGGGGATGAGTTAGGGTGAGGAGGTTAGGGAGTGATGGTGTTTGTGTGCGCAGTGAGGGGGAGAGGAGGAGGTGAAGGGTTTGTGATGGGATGTAAGGGGGTGAGTAATGTTGATGGCAGTGAGGTGGTAAGGGATAGTGAGGGAGGTTTTTAGGTGAGGTTTTGAGTGGCGAGAGGGGGGGTGAGGGGAGGGTAGGTTGGTGGTGAGGGTGTTGACGTCTGGATGGGTGTGGTGGGTGTGATTGTGAGTGGTGTTGAGCAGGTGTGGTGATGGTGTCGGGTGAGGGGATAAGTGGTGTTGTGTGCTAATTTTTACCATTTTTTTTGGTTTATTACATGGTTTTAGAGTGAGTATGGGGGATTAATACGTCCCCCGATGCACTGAGTACTGAAGTTGTAGGCCGAAATAATTTAATTTTTATGAAAATCGTTTCTAGACAACATTACTCGAAAAAAGTAGAATAATGGAATTATCATCTGCAGCTACACTGTATGTAAACTGATATAATTATTTAAAAACCAATGTAGCAGGCCGAATTTTTTTGATTTTTATTAAAATCATTTCCATTAAAATATTTTTTTCTATAAATAACTCTTTTAATTAAATAATTTCTAGGGATAATGGGGGAAAAACTTCCAACATGGCATCGGGTCCTGGCCGTGATGCCTACCAATACAGTGGACGGCACCGACCAACATAGCCACCGGCTACGCCTACAAAGATGGCGGACATATACTACTAACGTACAAAGCAAATATATGTGTAGGCACATCTATATGCCCACAACCAATGAACTGGGCAAGCACGCAGTAGGCCCTAAGCAGATAAAGTACTCGTCCAAGTGACGACCCATCACAATCTCAGGACCTCGATGTTAAGAGCCACCCAAATCTCTTCGCTATTTTTTCTTTCCCTTCCTCTGAGTCTCATAAAAATTGCAAACACTCAACGTCGTTAGGAAACACAGTGGCAACCAACCCGGTGTTCCACGGTGTCACATTTGGTACTCCGGCTCACATGAAGCGAACTTCGTTCTTCCGTGACCACGGCTGACCATTGTAACTTCACATCTTCGCCAAGATTCCACTTATTTGTCACTTGATTTGAAAATTTTTTTCATTTTATCGTGTCTCGTCCGTTGACGTAACTGACGTCAAAATTATTATGTGTGTATTTACTTTTTCTTGTAATGTGTTACTTACTTTATGTGATACACTACTCCTTGGTTGCTATGGTGCAAAAAACAAACAGTTCTGGAAGTTGAAATATATGGCTGAAATATTAAGTTTATTGGGAGCCTTTTTACTTATAAAAACTCAACTATAATATGAACAGACGACATCGTGACTATATTCTGCTACAGCAATTAATAACGAATTTTGACATGTGAATAATAGCCTACTATTTGATAAAGACGTGTAAGTGAAAAAAATATTTTTCTCTTTGAATTTTTTTGGCAAACTTTTTCTTTTACTTATTACAGTGATCCTGTATAATTCTGAGCTACAAGGAAATTACGTATTTAAAATGTAGGAGATCAATGGTAATTGATAATTGGAGTGCTGTATCAATGGAGTAGTAGTGTAATGTAGCTTCAAATTTATAATTACACATTTAATCAATTTTATGAATCATACTGCATCTCCTTTGATAAAATATTTCCCATAAATAAAATGTGTAAATTGTTAATTACAAAACAAATAATGAAATTATTTCAATGCAATCACGAATACCATTAAAGTTTGTTGCCCAAAGTGGGGCCACGAAGAAAAGAGAAAGTATGATTCTTAATGCACTGACATTAGAAAGGAAGACTTTGAAATTATTTTCCTCGTGAACATTGTGCGGCGAGAAAGACAAAAAATAAATAGAAAACTGTGAGACCCAAAACTATAAAAAAAATTTAATTCAATTTTGGACTTATTAAAAATTTCATAGGCTGTTTCAGGATCTTACAATAAAGGTGAAACAATGGTTTTAGCTTTGGGATATGCGGATCAGGCTAAGATAAGTGGTTCGCAATTCGATTAACTACCCGAGTTTTTTAAATCTTTTTTTTTAGCAATGGTCGTACATAAATTTTTCACTGTTTAATATTAATGCGAAATAGGTAAACATTTTTAAGCAATTTACAATTTTGTTGCATTGCATATGGCCCTGAGTTCAAAGCCTGAAATCGTAAAAATATTAAATTTCTCGTAGACTTAGAGACAATTTCGCGATTTTTCCGAGTGATGGGAGAATGTATATATAGAGCACTGATGGATGCTAATACCTAAGTTGATGTTGAGGCGTCACGATGTTAGCATCGATTTGGAAGCATTATCTCGCTATACAGTGAATATGAATTGTGAATACGAAGTTCTGCCTATGGCCTCATCATGGAGCCGTGACCTGCATCATCGCTGCTTGATTGCCGACTGTGTCTATTCTGCGATCGAGTTTTTACCTTCGATCAAAATACTCGGTGACATGAAAGAATCACCTGTACAAAGAGTCCTATTCGCGCGATGAAGCATTCCGAAAATTGTTACACGCAGTTTATGCAAGGAGATCGATTGAAGAACCACATCAAGAACTGCAAAGATTCGTCTTTTGAGAGCCAGCAAGTGATGACGTCAATACCTCTTGCTACACTGGTGGGTACTGATTCCACAGACGATTATGTTGAGACAGTTAAAGTTAAAGACGGAATGAGTGTAGTAGAGAAAGTTTGTGTGGAATGTACACTTGCAAGACTTTCGCGTGTAGTCGATGAACTTCAAAATAAACTGCAGTTGGCTCAAAATACTGATTATGACCATGTGTCTCCTAAAAGAAAAGTAAACTTCATATTGAGGATGAAAGATGACGCTACTCCCCTACTGTGGTGTACAGAATGATTCGTAGGGTCTACGGTTAATGTTCAGTGGCACAGACTATAGGGTGCCTTGAAGGTTGAGGGTATATCACACAATGACTTCATCACAACTTCTTAGTTTTGAACCGGCTTATTTAATGGGAATTAATTTACACATTCCCGGCACTGTTGCGGGACTTCATCCATACTTTCCCGGCACCTTGAGCCGAATATTTCCTCATACTTTAACGCCCTTCGAGTTCAGGCCAGAAGAGCTGGTTACACTGTTCTGGCTAGGCTTCCGATGCTGTAGGGGTACTAGGTGACAGGACAGGCCCCTGAGTGACAGTATGGTTACTTATCTGCACACATTGCGTGGTAGTTGTTCCGGAAGTTGAGATATGGTGAGTTGGATGGCCCAGATATGTTCCTGCAGTTGATGAGGTCTGGTGAGCTGGATTGCCCTGTTAAAGGCCCTCTGTGTGGCTGTTGTTGGTGTGTTGCATGCAGCTGGCTTCCTCTCGACGTGGCGCTTCTCATTGAAGCTCACCACTCGCTCCCATTCTCTGTGTAGGGTAGTAACTGACAGCTTACTACCCTACCACATCCCAGCGAGGTGACCTTTGGGCGGGCCCCCACCATGGCCCTTGACACAGGCTTGCGCTGGACAATCCCACTAGCTCGACATGGCACTTCTCGTTGAAGTTCACCACTCTACTCCGCTGTCTCGGTGCGTTGTAACTGACAGACTGACGACTGGTAACTGACTGGCTTGACTGACTGACTCGCGCCCCGGCATGGTTAAACTACTCATTTAACGTAACTCTGGTGACTGTCTCTGATTCTTCCCTGCGTCAGCGTCTCGCGTCTCGCATCCCGATTTGGCTGACAATGTTGCGACTGACTACCTGGGCATCCCGTGGTGGCGATACCGAACTCCGCGCCACCTGTTGCTAGTTGCTTCGACTGTCTTTGTGAACTGATGCGGCCGGAGGTCCGAGCTGCCCCGGCCTTGGTAACTTTTGCACCAACTCACTCTCTCGGCGTGGCTGAATTCTCTGTGCGGTTATCAAGAAAACTAACTGATCTCTCTCTGCGGTGATTACAACTGACATCTCTGTGAGGTAATAATGAACTAATTCCCTCTTCTCTCGTAAATTGACTGATATCCTTTCTCGACTCCCTCCCTAATGTCCTACATGTGTCTCTCTTGTTGGGAGGGAGGGAGGTGGGAGGAAGGCGCAGCATAACGAACACTTCTTACACATACCATGGTTCATGAAGTTTGGGGGGAGGTAAGGTGGCCTGCACCCTGAAACTTACCCTGTCAGCTTATTCTTCTGCAGTGCGTGTTCCACATTGCCCCATGGTTAGCTAAGGGGGGAGGGGTATATTGCTCGTGGCACCACCTTCAAGCTTGTCAGCTGTTTCTTGTGTGTGTTTTCAACTTCGGGCGGAATTATGCCTGACTATCTCGTCATTTCTCTGTGTTTACAAATTTCACGGGGCTTTCTAGGGGAAGGGAGGAGGAGGCCTGAGGAGGCCTGCATGGCTGCGACACGTGTAAGGGCCTGGATGCGCTACATCATCTCTGCCTGACCTCGGTATGCATAAATGGGTGACATGTGTCCGAAGTCCCTACACTGGTTTAAGCTTTCGGGGGGGGAGTGTTAGTGACAGTGCCACCATAATTTCCTAATTATGCCACACGTCAAAGAGGAAGTGATGACGACCATGAAGAAATCATTAATGGAAATATTAACATGAAGAAGGCATAAAATGCTGAGAACGCTTGTTACATATTTCCCGAAGACCCGAATGAACTTCATGATAGACTCAGATGTTTGATTGACCTGCATAAATGCACGGATCTCTCAAGCATTGTTGAAATATCTTCAATCATTAGAAAACTGAAGGGAATGTGTTATGTCACATGATGTGATGAACTTTGACGCCTACGGCGTCTCTAGATTTACTCGTCCGTACTCAAGCTATAGTGGAGCTCACAGGCGGGTACGTCAGTCAGGATTTAGGGCCGGCAACCATGACGAAAAGGGACAGCGCTAGGACGAAGCGACCATCGGCATGGGGAGGTCACGGTAGCAGGTGACATCAGGAAGAACACGAGTGCAGCGTCCAGGGGGAGATCCCGAAGCATTCACACGACGACGAACAAAACAACAAACCTCGAGGCAGAACAGAGGGACAGACGCCAGATTCCGCGAGCAGGCAGGAATGGCGAGACTACGATTTGTCCCAGGCTGTTGACCACAATATGAAACCCTGAGAGCTTTTGGAATAGCGGGCGGAAATAATAGCAGCCAAGCCGGAGGACTAGGACGCCTTCAATTATTTCCGCACGGACGGAACTGAGTGCAGAAACTTGGCGACTCAAACAAAACAGCAGACGCGGGACCAAAAGAAGCGAGGAGAGCTGGAGTACACGCCCGCGGGTGATTACCCAGGGGAACACGGCGGTCCGCGGCTACCGGCAGTGGCGGGGGCAGTTCAATATGGCGATGAGGACCTACAAAACCGGAGGAGCCCGAAGAAACGCGGTCAGTCAGTCCGTCGGGAGCAGGAGACGAAGTCAGCGGACGGGCGTCGAGGAGCGCGGAGCGAGTCCGCATCGGCAGGCCGCCGACGAGAATCCGGAGAGGCGCAGCGAGTCCAGGAGAACAGCCGACACCAGACGCAGAGGCCGGCAGTTCCAGGTCACCGGACCTCAACTGCAGAATCACCTACCAGCACAGCCGAACAGATAAGTACAGTCATCCAGCGTATGTGAAGGTCCCTGAGTAGTGTTCCGCGAGTGCTACGAATATCTGGAATCACCCAGCAAGTACGACGAAGATTATCCCCCCCCCCCCACGACGCGAACTATAAGTAATCCACGTACATAAACGGGAGGGAGTTGTCTAGGGAACTTGTATGTCGATGAACCTGTTAAAGGAATAATAAAACTAGATTGTTTTTGAACTCCAATCGCCCTGTGTTTACTTAAGTAGTAAATTGGCCCTTTAGACACCAGTATAAACACTTTCTACCAAGCGGCAGCTTTGGTGCTTGTCAACTTCTTTCTCATGAAATTGTAATTACAAAATAATAATCTATTATTATAATAAAATAATTGACTTTTCATTATTTTTGTGTCATACCCTATCATCCCTCACAACTTTAAAGTGGTGCTATGAGCACTCAGCTATTAAGATAAAGATCCACATACAGAATATTAAAGAATACTATTCGTACAAAAATGTGTGCATAGTTGACTGCATTCAAAACATAAGTTCTGAGGACATGTGCAAATGTGAAGACAGTTTGCGAATGGTTATATATATTTATATACGTATATGGATAGAGACAGGCGAAAACCCATGGATTTTATATGGATTGATTGTTGGTGGAAAGATTGCGGGAAATATTGTGAAAAATGAATTGAAAGATTACAATATTGATGGAATGATTGGGAAATATTGCGAAAGGTTGTTGGAAAAATTGTGAAAGATTGATCGCAAGATTAAAGATTGATGGAAATATTGAAATATTGATGGAAATATTGAAAGATTGATGGAAATATTGCAAAATATTGATGAAAATAATGATATAAAGATTGAAATATTGATGGAACTATTGACATATTGGTGGAAAGATTGAAATATTGATGGAAAGATTGCGGAAAACTTATGGCAAGATTTAAAGATTCATGGAAAGATTAAAAGATTGATGGAAGTATCTAAAGATTGATATAAACTGAAATATTGATGGGAATATTGTGTAACATTGATAAAAAGATTGAAATAAAAATTGCAGTACTGAGTGTGGTGTTGATTGTGTTGCAGATTTATGGAAAGATTGGTGGATTTTTGATCAAGAAGAGCAAAGGTGATAAAACTGTTTATCACCATGGTACGTTCCCAGTCTACAGGGCCTGGTAGTATTGGAATATAAATCACGCCAATAAAGCCTATAAAAGTGTTGGTAGATGCTGATGATTATAACATACTTGTGCATGTGGCTGTTATTAGTATGATGGGCTTGGTTTAGTTATATATATTTATAAAATCTGATTATCATACTTATACTTAAAAAAAAACTGTCGAGGCAGTGAATAATTTGCAGATTCTGGCATCGTGTATTAATCAGTCTTCAAGATAGTGGGACTGCATACGTATTTAATTGAAGAAGAAACTTTTGCATGATTCCACAATGCCATTTGCATAATTTCGGTACATTATAAAAAAATTTATAATTAATAATTAAAAATATTATTTTCAAATCAGATAATAAATACAGATATACGATTTGAATACCCTATGCGTATAAAACTAATATGATTACCAGAAACAAACATATGCTTGAAGAATTATTGGGCGTAACTGCCGAGCACCTTTGGGGACGTTCGACAAACCCGAGTCGACGGCTTCCGAGCACCCCCTGAGTCGAACAGAAGATTGCCAAGCTCGTCTGAGTTGAGCTGAAGACCGCCAGCCATAGCCACAGCCACTATTTAAAATACTTTGTGCCAGAAGGAACATAATTGTACTACTATCAAGAAATGTACTTTTGGAAGCTCTGGAAACTGTAAAGTAAAGTGAGTCTGAAAGGGATTAACTGGCAAAATAAAAGATTTATCTACTCTAAATATTACCCGTATCACTAGGTAAACTTTGAATGCCAAAATGTGCCCCCCTCCCCTCTTTTTTCCAATTTTTGTGTCAAAAAGTTCCTGAGGTCTACCAAGAGTTGTTAATATTTCGCGAATTATTCGGTAGCAGAGTTGTTTTCAAGTATTTATTTTCATGTCACAGTGCTACGATTGGAGAGCATCTCTTCGCACACGTCATTTTTAATTGAGTGACAGTAGCAAACAGGAAGAAGGATTGTGACCGTGTCATGAACAACACAGTACTAAGTTACTATAATAGCAAAAAACTTTGTGCCCACAACTAAATATTTTTTTTCAGTTTAATAGATCTTCGAGCATAGATTCAGAATGACATAAAATCCAAAATGCTTGGTAACTCTTGTGATATGTTTGATTGTGTACCTATTTTGGGGGGCAACAGAAGATTTGAGTGTGTGTATTTGGTTATTCTCAGGAGTTTTCTTTAGGTGTTTTTGGAAGTTCAGTTCCACAATGTATCTCACAAATAAGATTGTTTTACTTTCGATTCAATCATGCTTGTGATATAAATCACTAACATTCCAGGAAAAAAACAAATTAAAAAACCTTTTAACATTAAATTAATTGAGAAAACTCAGATTGGTTGTGTTCTTAATAACTAAACTTTTGCACCGGTGATATAATTTCGATAATTTGCGAGATAATCCTTTTCCAAGTGGCACTATTCTCCGAAAATTAGAAGAAAATATTATAACGTGGTACTACTTTTAAAAATTTTTATTCTCTTGGTGTTTATTATGTACACAGAAGAGTTTATTTTTAATATGTTAATTGATTGCTTAGATACACCAGCTCAAAATGTTGTAAATTTACCCACTTTTAAGCAAATATATTTTATATTTAACTTTTGTGTACATTAGATGCGTGACATAGGACTGCGCGTTAAAAAATATGTAAGAATAGTATCAAAGTTCCCCCAAATAAAATAGGTAAAACATTAAACTTCATTTTTATCTCGATCCAAAAATGGGTATGTTATAAGTTATTAATAAAGAATTTAAGTGCTCTCGCATATTACTGCCACTCTACTAAGTGAGTTTGAAACCGGTTTTATCGTTCTAGAAATATTGCATTATTTTTCAACAGTGACATTTTGATAATAGCACTGTGAGTGTTTTTGAACTACTAAATAGGTGCAGTATAAGGGTTGACTAGTTATGTGGGACCCATATACTTGAATGCATTGAGACAGACCTTGCGACGATCCTATAAGACCATACATCCTAAAAAAGCAGATAAAATATCTTTACCTCCGCTGTGCGTTCCCCATTTCTGTTAATCCGAGCTTGGTTGCGCTGAAGGAAAGCCAACAGCGCTGTATTTAAAACTGTGCATTGAAGTTTGTAAGGAGTCCACGAAGTAATGAATCGGGAAGTCTTCATAGCGATATAATGAGGAAGAAAATAAAACTAAGAAAGAGAATGCAGTGTCATCCGTGATGCGTGACTAATTAACTTGCTTTGTGGCTCCGTACTTTTAATGATGGCCCACTATCTACCCCAGTTTAGTGTTTCATGATAACCACGTGTTTGTTTAAACTCTTTATATCCCCAGGGAACATTATCCCACGTGTTTTAATAATGTAAGGAGGAAAATGAGATGCTCGTTGCGTGGAAGACGTTGCTAAATTAATACGATTGTAGTATATTACATATCATCGTAGAGGTCCACCAAATGCACTATACAATATCATTATTATGAATTACTTTTCTTCTATCAGTATAAAAAAAATAATTTTTGAAGTTATTTCTTTTAGCGCTTTGAGGGTAAAAGTTTAGCGTGCAACAGAAGTTGCACGCGTACAGTGTAACGAAATTTGACAGTGAACGTGGTAGGGGTATGACTCAACGCGCATGCGCGTATCGTCTAGCTAGATACAAACGCAAGGTACACAACATAGCACAGAAAATCAATTAATGTAATATGCAAATTGATAAACTTTTCATTTATATAAGTAATTCATTGTGAACACATATATATATATATACACATATCTTATAATAAAATTTTACTTACATTGTGCCGTGAAAAATTTTTTTGTGACAAAAATTGTATAATAAAATTCTGAAAGTGTTTTCAAGTATTTTAGGCTTATTTTTGTAAGTATTTAATTATGTTCTTTAATCAAACCTTTATTAATTGTAAGTAATGTATTTCTTCGGTCATTTTATCGTTTTCCTACATACATCAATCATTTGCATAAGTAATAAAATTTTATTTTAGTGACGCCAAAGAAGTATAACGTCTAACGCGCGTACGTAAGTACACGCACCCATGTTTTTTTATCAATAAAACTTTTTCTGACAAAAAAAATTTTATACCAGATTAATTTAAAAGGATGATTGAAAAGTAAAGATGATTTATCCATGCAGCATCGTTTTTGAATAATCTTAAGTACTTATTAATATCTAAGCGAAATGGAAATTTGAAATTCAGTGAATTATTAGTGCTTGCAAATGGTCGTTTAGGTGAATAACAATGAGAGGTTTTTTTCTATCCATTTTTCTATGCTTATTACTAAAATGTTACTGAAATAATTACTTGAAACGTGACTTAAAATGTTGGCAAAAGCTATTTTGCTAAGTTGAAGAATTTTATTACAATATCTATTCCTTCTTTATGCAACCCATTCATTTATATTTTTTACGTGTACTTTAAGGAAATATTTAGAAGCATATTGTTATACTGTATGGCCATTAATGACACTAAGCAAGTTTTATTTCACGATTTTAATTGATTTAAGTTGATTAGGTGCAAGTATTTAGTTGAAAATATTAAATTTTAAGACTTTTGTTAAACATTCGTTAAAGCTGTTTTATCATATTTTCAGCTTCATAAAATCTAACAACACAAAAATTATTTTTTTGGATTTGTTTAATAAAATGTCACTTTCGCAAACCCTAGAATATTTTAAAGCTTGTTTTCCAAATTAAAAATTAAAAACCACATATGTAGATCATTCAACTCACTCTCCCTCCCACTCTCAAAAATTCATAATCACTGTGCAGCCCTACCTGTGCTGAAACACACGAGCTGCGATTGCTCTGACGTCATAGCGTTTTAAGGGAGTATTAATATTGAATGGATATTTAACAAAAAACGTTTGTTATGGTATTGTATATTATCCATAGAAGTTTGATTATTGAATTTTTTTATATCCGTTATAAATTTATTCGTAGCCTGTTAGAACAGCAGGCACATGTTTTTAAAAAAAATTGTGGTGTGGATCTGTCGTGGACATGTTCATAGGTTTCACTCAAATACGTCTACGTTAGCGGGTAATATCCTCTTTCGAAAATGAGAACAAAATTAAAGTAACGAAGTGGCACCAAAATCAGCGGACCTGCCCATCGAAGTCAGGAGATATGCTGCACTGAGATTATCACCCATGCTCAAAATGGCAGCCGGTCCCCGCGAGCGCCCACACGTGTACGTGCAGGAGCGGTGCGAATTCAAGGTCATGCTCGCATCGTATTCGTATGCCCGACCGAACTATACCACATTTGTTACAATCGTGTTGTTATAGTCTATTTCCAGCTTCTTCGAAATTATTGAATCAAACCTTTGAAAAATCGCCCTATGTATGTCATGTTTGGTGTTTCCTAAATATGTCATGTATCACGAGTAATTTACACTCATGTTAACATAAATTGTTTTTTATTTTTGTTTGATTAAAACTTTTACTTATATTTTATCCATAAATTATAATATTTCATTTATATATAATACAAATAAAACCAGGGAGATAATAGGTGTGTTGGTAATACCTAGTAACGAAGAGTTCTCAAACTAAATATTGTAAAACTGCGCGCGCACGAATGCGGTGCCTTGTCCCTTTCTAGTGTTATTTTTCTGGCCTAGTTAAGCTTTTTTTGCATGAGGCGGAGAAATATCCTTAAACTACAACTTTAGCACGGCATTTCTCCATGCAGTCGCTTAGTGATCACTCCGGCAACCGCCACGCCGTTCAAGCAAGGCCAAGTGGCAGCGCGCGATGTGTGGTCCAGAGCACAGTGCGGAACACAACAATACCCGAGCTGAAGGTGGAGCTGTCGCGACTAACTTTCTCCATGCAGTCGCTGCGTGATCACTCCGGCAACCACCGCGCCGTTCAAGCAAGGCCAAGTGGCAGCGCGCGACGTGTGGTCCAGAGCACAGTGCGGAACACAACACTACCCGAGCTGAAGGTGGAGCTGTCGCGACTAACTTTCTCCATGCAGTCGCTGCGTGATCACTCCGGCAACCACCGCGCCGTCCAAGCAAGGCCAAGTGGCAGCCAGCGACGTGTGGTCCAGAGCACAGTGCGGGAGACACAACACTACCCGAGCTGAAGGTGGAGATGTCGCGACTAACCTTCTCCGTGCAGGCGCTGCGTGATCACTCCGGCAACAGCCGTGCCGTTCAAGCAAGGCCAAGTGGCAGCGCGCGACGTATGGTCCAGAGCACAGTGCGGGACACAGCACTACCCGAGCTGAAGGTGGAGCTGTCGCGACTAACTTTCTCCGTGCAGTCGCTGCGTGATCACTCCGGCAACCACCGCGCCGTCCAAGCAAGGCCAAGTGGCAGCCAGCGACGTGTGGTCCAGAGCACAGTGCGGGAGACACAACACTACCCGAGCTGAAGGTGGAGATGTCGCGACTAACCTTCTCCGTGCAGGCGCTGCGTGATCACTCCGGCAACAGCCGTGCCGTTCAAGCAAGGCCAAGTGGCAGCGCGCGACGTATGGTCCAGAGCACAGTGCGGGACACAGCACTACCCGAGCTGAAGGTGGAGCTGTCGCGACTAACTTTCTCCGTGCAGTCGCTGCGTGATCACTCCGGCAACCACCGCGCCGTCCAAGCAAGGCCAAGTGGCAGCCAGCGACGTGTGGTCCAGAGCACAGTGCGGGAGACACAACACTACCCGAGCTGAAGGTGGAGATGTCGCGACTAACCTTCTCCGTGCAGGCGCTGCGTGATCACTCCGGCAACAGCCGTGCCGTTCAAGCAAGGCCAAGTGGCAGCGCGCGACGTATGGTCCAGAGCACAGTGCGGGACACAGCACTACCCGAGCTGAAGGTGGAGCTGTCGCGACTAACTTTCTCCGTGCAGTCGCTGCGTGATCACTCCGGCAACCACCGCGCCGTCCAAGCAAGGCCAAGTGGCAGCCAGCGACGTGTGGTCCAGAGCACAGTGCGGGAGACACAACACTACCCGAGCTGAAGGTGGAGATGTCGCGACTAACCTTCTCCGTGCAGGCGCTGCGTGATCACTCCGGCAACAGCCGTGCCGTTCAAGCAAGGCCAAGTGGCAGCGCGCGACGTATGGTCCAGAGCACAGTGCGGGACACAGCACTACCCGAGCTGAAGGTGGAGATGTCGCGACTAACTTTCTCCGTGCAGTCGCTGCGTGATCACTCCGGCAACCACCGCGCCGTCCAAGCAAGGCCAAGTGGCAGCCAGCGACGTGTGGTCCAGAGCACAGTGCGGGAGACACAACACTACCCGAGCTGAAGGTGGAGATGTTGCGACTAACTTTCTCCGTGCAGGCGCTGCGTGATCACTCCGGCAACCTCCGCGCCGTTCAAGCAAGGCCAAGTGGCAGCGCGTGACTTGTGGTCCAGAGCACAGTGCGCGACACAGCACTACCCGATCTGAAGGTGGAGCTGTCGCGACTAACTTTCTCCATGCAGTCGCTGTGTGAGCACTCTGGCAACTGCCGCGCCCTTCAAGCAAGACCAAGTGGCAGCGCGCGACGTGTGGTCCAGAGCACAGTGCGCGACACAGCACTACCCGAGCTGAAGGTGGAGCTGTCGCGACTAACTTTCTCCATGCAGTCGCTGTGTGAGCACTCTGGCAACTGCCGCGCCCTTCAAGCAAGACCAAGTGGCAGCGCGCGACGTGTGGTCCAGAGCACAGTGCGCGACACAGCACTACCCGAGCTGAAGGTGGAGCTGTCGCGACTAACTTTCTCCATGCAGTCGCTGCGTGATCACTCTGGCAACCGCCGCGCCCTGCAAGCAAGGCCAAGTGGCAGCGCGTGATGTGTGGTCCAGAGCACAGTGCGCGACACAGCACTACCCGATCTGAAGGTGGAGCTGTCGCGACTAACTTTCTCCATGCAGTCGCTGCGTTATCACTCTGGCAACCGCCGCGCCCTGCAAGCAAGGCCAAGTGGCAGCGCGTGATGTATGGTCCAGAGCACAGTGTGGGACACAACACTACCCGAGCTGAAGGTGGAGCTGTCGCGACTAACTTCTCTTCGCCGCCTGCACTCTGTTTGCTTGTCTTCTCCCCGGCGAGCTGCTCCAGTGCCTCATTACTCGCAGTGCATTCCTCACCCCCCCCCCCTCACACTGCTGCCCTCTACGACAGTACGGCAAGGGTCTCCGCACTCCCGGCACGCGTGTCATCTGCCTCCAGACATTGCCGCCTTCCTGCCGCCAGTCTCCTCCAGACCTGCAGTTAGCCTACTGTCATAAGCTTGTGCTAAACGATAGTCGGACTGTTTGTATTTAGCTCGTTTCCACTGCCATCCTTCAGAATTATGATTTCTGCGATGCTATCATTCCGATGGGAAAAATATTAAGCCTGGACACGCAAGAAGCTATTTTGATAAGTTACAAATGGTCTGCGTGTTATATCATATAAGATCACAATTTTGAATTGCTAGATTTTAATTATTAGGAGTTAGCCGAATTTCAATTTGTATTAATTTATACCCCTTTCGGCAGCCATCGCATATTCAAAAATCATAAAGTTCCTGAATAAGCCCAAAACATCTGAATCAGATTTAAATGTGACTTCTAGATTTGTGTCTGTGCTTATTTAAAGTAAGGTTAAGAAATTAGCGTTCCCTGACTGAATACTCAATTCAGTGTCGATACCAGGAAGTGTGGAGGAGATTTCGGCCCGGCTTGGATGGTAGTGTTTTTTGTATGTCTGTTTGTCCCCGTTAACATCGTAAGTACCGACTCGACTGTAATAAAATTTAGTAGAAGTGTGGCGCCGTTAATTTTCGTCCAGAGGCAACCTCCTAAAACTGCATGCCCTCTTTAATTATAAAGCTGTGAATGTGCAAACTACTTAAGGCGCAAGCTTGATTACAATCGAAATACAATGTTTGTGTGGGTTTAACATGCAGTGATTCTCACGTGATTATACTTACTCATCTCATTTCTTCTAATGTGATAATTTTACTCTCGTTTTACGCCCTTTTCAGCAACATTCTAGGTTCAAATAGTATGTATGTACGTACGTATATTTGCTTATGAATGCGATCTCATAAAAAATATGGCTGTTACATTACAATGACCTTGTAAAAAATAACATAACAAAAACTTAAATGTGATGTATGTTTATGAAGTCGTGGTGTAAAAGAGTACAGCGTGTGATAACAATCCAAGGAGCTGCTGGTTGTTTTCCCGACTAGTGCTATCATATTATTTTTCTATATATTTAATTGTATTTTTCCATCCTATTTAAAATTTACTATCAAGAAGTTTTCAAAATAATTATTAAAATGAGAAGTTCAATTTATTGCACTACTTAACAGTGTAATTTGAAATACTTTTTTCCTGCGTGTGTCACATGAGCGTCTCCTCCTTGCAAAGAAGTCATTATGTTTGTGTGTTTGTGAAAGAGAGGTTGCGTGGCTGCGTGCACATTAACGGATGTGCGCGAACGTAGGTGTGTGTGTGTGTGTGCGCGTGCGTTCGTTGAGTATTTGACATAATGGTACTTGTGTGGCTGTGCGACTGTTCGCGTCAGTGAATGTGGGTATATCTTAATGTTCAAATGGATATAGAGTATAGGCAGAATATTCCATTCTTATTGAACCTTTATAAAAATCTGCTTTGTTGTCAACGGACAGTTATAAAATTGTCGAGGACTCAAATATATGATTTTTCATAACTTATCTGAAAAGCGTCCAGCAAATATCGCCACTTGCTCTGAAACATTCGTCTCCTTAGGAAAACCACAAATTCAATAAATTTACTGTTTTTAAAGCAAGCTGTAAGTTGCCATAACGTAAAATTAAGTCACTTAATTTGCAGTTTTATTAATAAATCAATAATTTAGATAAAAATTACATTAATAGCCTGGTAAAAGGTTGTTGAGACACAAAGTTTAATTTAAATACTGTTTCATGTCGCTGCCCGGTGTTTCTTCGCGTGGGAAGGCGCCGAGAGCTGGAGGTCGAGTTTTGTAACATTAAACGAAGCGGGTGGCCTATCATAAAGGACGCCGCCGCAAACACCGATAAACTTATCGCAGCTCGCATCTCGCCGACCCTGAGAAGCTCATATTTCTCCATGTCGTCATCACCATTACCTTTCTCAGAACAACTTGGAATGCCGAGAACATTCTGGACGGCACCTACCTCAAGTATAAATACCACGCGCAGGCAGTGTTAAGGAGTCGAGAGCTTGGCGTCTCGCGCGACTTTAAGCGGCAGTTGGGTGATTCCGGAGCGGCGAGGGACGACTGCAGCTATCTGCTAAAGTGCGTCGGCGAGTTTGTGTGCAGTGAAGGGTGTGGCTGATCTCTGCGGGACTGTGGACTGGATGCGTGAGTGAAAAGACATTCGCGACGATGGAAATAGACAGTTTTAACTAAACGCGTGGAAATAATTGGAGCCGTTTAAGGGGCATTAGCAAGAGTAAAGAATTTAATAAAGACTTTAAATTAAATGGAGATAGTAATTAAATATTGCACTCAATAAGTACAATAAGAGTTAATAGGACGCCCAGACTGGTAAATAACAGATGTTTGACTGTTTGCAGCAATGAGAACAATTATAATTATTGAATTTATTTATTTTATTTCTATTAAGACGACCATCTCTCACGAACTCGGATATGCCTCTCAGGCATTCTTGTAACAATTCCATAGAACTCCACTTTGAGCTAATGTAAGGGAGAGATATAAATATAAATAATTAAAGCCACATTGTTTTATGATAAAACACAGGTTCATTTGTAAACCGGCCAGTGATTATGTCATCTAAAAAAAGAGAGCAACTGTTCTTAAAGAGATGTTAATATTGTGACGGTGTTCACATTTTGTTGCACAGTTTACGAATTTTTGAATGATTTCAGGAGCAAAAATATTGTGCCCTTAATTACAGTCAAGAAATTTTTGAGAAGGAATAATTAGTTAATTAAAAATTCGTTGGTTTTGTCGGGTGCATGTTGTATAATAAAGTTTTTTTCCACAATTTTCCGCAACTAATGTTTTCACATGTCATGAAACATCAAAATCTGATAAAATAAATTACATTAAGACTTTTTGGGTACTTCTAAATTTCAGATTTTTGGGTGTTGTTAATTCTTATGATTTTTTTTTAGAAAAAATATTTTTGTGTAACAAATAAGGACGGATAAACTAAAATCAAACAGAATTAAATAGAAAAAAGTATAAAAATTTGCTGAAACTCACCACTCCACTCGTCGAATTGTAACTGTGTTCGTAGGTCTTCTTGTTCCATCCACAATCTCCTATGATACTAATATATGGTATTCCATTTTCTACATTTCCTTTGGCAATCGCATTTTCTTTTTCTTTCTTTCCATTTTCTACCATTTTCTGGGAAAGTTGTTCGTTCCAAAACGAAAAAAAAACATAAAAAGTTTATAATATTTGAAATTATCGAATGGACTAATTAACGAATTAAGCAATCTACCAGTCATATGGATTGTCTCCTCCTTGCTGTGTGTATTATGTTGAATCTTTAATCTACTTCCATGTGCAAGGAAGCCGTGCAAATACATATCTTCAGAATCTTTAGTTAAAACGTTTGATACCCATTCGGGCAATGTCAGACTTGTTTACTTTTGCCAGTTTAATGATTATGTGAAATTTAAAAACTTGGCAGATTTAGTCACGTCATTATTAATATATTTCCTGAGTATTATTTATCTTTAGTGTTACCTCTTAAACAGATCTTGACAGTGGGCGAGATTTTACTTCAGTATGACGTAAAAAACACCAATGGCATGAAAATCGAACTCAAAACTCTGTAAACTTTATTTAGCTATATATTTAAATGCTGTTAATAAAAGTAAATTGTTCTATTCAAAACAAAATTTGCAAAATAACCATAACCAGCTACTGAAAATTGTTTATGCCAGAAATTTAGAAGTGGATTTGCATTATATAGTTAATTTAAAAAATATTAAAATTGTCTAATTATTATAAATACAAATTAAATTTATTATGAACGCATGTCCTCGCTATTTTTATCTTCACAGTGTAATTTTTTATTTTTTTATTGCATTGTTGACTGGAATTAATTGACTGTAAATTTATCATGAAGTACTTACTACTGCTCTAAATTAATTTCATTTCTGCACGTCTAATTATTAAGATAATTTCAGGGCCTCTGGGGTGGAACTCCACGGATCCGGCGAATTACAAACGAATCATAACTATGAAGTTTTCTTCTCACATAAACGTTTGTACATTATAGCTGAGCCAGAGACTGCAATAAAATAAATGTTACTCACTCGGGTAATTTCAAATCAATTGTTCTCTTACCTCAAATAAACTATATGGAAACGAAGCGAATATACTATATTCTCATACCACATATTTATTACCCCTTAATTGTAACAGAAAACGTACTTCCCCAAAGCAAACCAAAAATTCTGTTAACGCAATTTATCTACAACTATCCATAGAACCTGCTACCCCCAACGAGGAGTGAAGCCTAGCCTTGGTCGACTTACAGCTGGTTCTCTGCCGCGGAGAAAATAATTACCTGAACGTTTAAAAGATCAATTGAACAGTCTCTTAATGCTATTAAAAACAACTCCAACATTTACGGAAATAAAGACGCTGCTACATATCTTAGAAAAACATTGTAGCAATTTTAGTATTAACTACAAATAGCATAAACCAATAATATGAAAAGTCCCGAATATTAAATTTTGTTTATTATTCTCTTGCTGTTTTTTAATTTTGTATTTTTAATAGTGGCTTCATAAATTTTATTTTCATTCCCATAGGTTTTCCTATGGTCTAGACCAGTCACTGTCCAGTTAGCATTAATGTTATATATGACTAATTTACAGAAACATTCACATACACTTCAATCACACAGCGTCTTCGCCCCTATAAGGTTCCTGGCATTCCCAGCATACTTGCTAATAGGTTGGTTGTACCCAGTATTCGGCACAGAAAACATTAGCGATTAGTAGTTGGCTAATAGGGTAGGTGCAAACGTCTTTCAAGAGCCAGGGTAAAGTGAAGCACCACTTTTACTGAAATATATAGACAATGTCAGTCGAAAATACCTCATCACCAAAAAAACTTACTTTGGGGAGATATTAAAGAGGTATGTTTGTTAATAAGCCGATTAGGAGGTTTGCGTGACGTTAGTCACAGGCTGTGTGAAAGTGTCCGTAATGAGGTCCCAAATTTATTTCATGCTAAGGAAGGATTTTCCCTCTCCTTGCATACTCCGCCCTTTCACTTGGGGTGGGCAATGCCTCCCCCCCCCTTTTTTTTTTCAACCGCACTGAATGTTGACATATTTCGTTATATTTTACCCCGGAACAACGGTAAAAATCCAGACGTTTTCAATATGAATGTCAACTTTAAATAAGGCATAATCAACAACTCTTTAAGTTCCTATGACCACAATTGTGGACATGCCTCATAAGAACGGTATTAACGAACAGCGCCGCAAATAATAATCCTTATAACCCGGTACAGCCGGTGTCTTCTCCAAGGTTTGTTTGGTTACTCGTCTGATTTGTCAACCAGTCATCGTGTCAGCAATTACTATGCTTATAAGTCCGCATAGGGATTTAATTACTGTAATAATTTGCATTGTCGGGGGTGATGCCTATGTTATGAATTTAACTATTGCGTCTTAAACAGTTCGTGAATTACGACCAACTATGCTTATAAGTATGCCTAGGGTATAAATTACCCTGTGATTTTCGTTGTTATGGGTGATGTCTATGTTATGAATTTTACGGTTATACCCTAAACGGATCGGGAATTACGGTCAACTATGCTTATAAGTATTCATAGGACATAAATGACTTTGTGATAATTGACGTTGTCGGAGGTGATGTCTATGTTACAAATATGGTGGTTGTACCTTAAACGGGTCGGCAATTACGGTCAACTATGCTTATAAGTTCACATAGAGCGTAAATGGCCCTGTGATAATTTTCGCTGTCGTGGGTGATGTCTATGTTATGAATTTGTCGGTTGTATCTTAAACATAACAGCAATTACGGTAAACTATGCTTTTAAGTTCGCATAGGGCTTAAATGACCCTTTGTTAATTGGCATTGTCGGAGGTGATGACTATGTTATGAATTTGACGAATGCATCTTAAACAGTTTGTGAATAACGACCAACTATGCTTATAAGTACGCCTAGGTATAAATGACCCTGTGATAATTTTCGTTGTCGGGGGTGATGCGTATGTTATAAATGTGTTGACTATATCTTAAACGGTTCGCGAATTACGATCCACTATGCTTATAAGATCGCATAGGGATTAAATGACCATGTGATAATTTTCATTGCCAGTGGCGATGTCTATGTATGCTGGAGTGTGAAGTTTGGTGAGTCGTCTATCTACTGCATCACCACAGTGGTGGAATACAAGAGCGTGAAATTTGACGCGTCGTCAATCCACCGTACCACCTCGGCACCAGTCGAAATGCTAGAGCAAGCCTTCGCGCCGCCTGAGGCAATGTGTTGTCTATCCACTGCATCACCGCAGCTCCACAGTGGAATGCAAGAGCATGGAGTTTGACATGTCATCTTTCCACTACACCACCGCGGCCCCCGTCGACATGCTAGAACAAGTCCCGCACTGCCTAGGACTATGTATATCCACCACACCACCGCGGCCCCCAGGAAGCGAGTCGTATATCCACCGCACTACAGCAACCCCCATGAAGCGAGGCGTCTATCCACCACACCACCGCGGCTCACCAAGAAGTGAGTTATCTATCCACCACACCACAGCTACCCCCAAGAAGTATGTCGTCTACCAACTGCACCACTGCAGCCTCCATCGAAATGGAATGTAAGAGCCACACAGCATAGGTCGATGGTGATTCGTTGTAGAGACCTGTGTTGGGAAATTTTGAAAAACAACATGTGTTGTCGCGGGAGCCCGCCTGTAGTCTAGGGCTATGTCATGAAGTCGGGGCGTCGTCGTAGGGACACGCCTGAGACTATGTCTCTCCACCGCTCCACTGCGGTCCCAAGAAGCTAGTCGTCTATCCGCCGCACCACCGCAGCTGCCAAGAAGCGAGTCGTCTATCCACCGCATCACCACGGCCCCAATAAACGAGTCGTCTATCCACCACGTCACCGCGGCCTCCAAGAAGCGAGTTGTCTATCCACCACATCACCGTGGCTCCCAGGAAGCGTGTCGTCTATCCACCACGTTACCGCGGTCCACAGTAAGCGAGTCATCTATCCACCACGTCACTGCGGCCCCAAGAAGCGAGTAGTCTATCCACCACACTACCGTGGCCCCTAGAAGTCAGTTGTCTAACCACCTCACTACCGCGGCCTCCAAGAAGCAAAGTAGGGACTAGTCGGGGCATTGTGGCGTGGATTTGGGAAGACTCGGAGAAAATCCACTAGCTTGAATGAGGTTGTCTATCCACTGCATCACCGCGGCCCCAATAAACGAGGTGTCTATCCACCACGTCACCGCGGCCCCCAAGAAGCGAGTTGTCTATCCACCGCACCACCGCAGCCCCACAGTCGTAAAGGAATTTTTTTCAGAACAGTGCCGAGCACCGCCTCTGTCAACTTGGGTCCAGCCGGAGATCATACACGGTGCCAAGCATCGCCCTGTCATCCATCCTGAGTCAAGGCGTCGTGTCAGAGATTTGGGAAGACTCGGAGAAAACCTCCTAGCTTGGAAGAACAGGAAGTAGGGGGCAATGTTGCAGGGATTTAGGATGACTAGGAGAAACCCCTCTAGTATGGAAGAGCATGAAGTAGGGAAGTAATTAAAACTATTTTAAATAATAATTTTGAGAAAAAATAAATGTTTTGAAAAAAAAAAAGTAATTTTAATTAAATTTTGAAAAAAGCTACGAGGATGTCATCGGCTCTCCCCGACGAATCCCCAGCCAGTCCTGAATCCTGCGCCAGATTCAGTGACAGGTCCCTTTCGAGAGCTTCGCATAGCCAATCAGAGACGAGATCCTTTCCAGAGTTTCGCGTAGCTAAGCAGAGACGAGAGCCTCGCGTACCTGCTTGCACATTCCGGCTGATATTGCACAATTTCAGCCGGATTCAGCCTCATTGTGCACGAGATCCAAAATTCTGGAAAATTTTGGGGAAAATTCGGAAAATTTTGAGCATATTTTGACTTTTTTTTTTTAAAGGGACATTTCGAGGGGGGAGGGAGAATGACGTCATCAGTTCCCTTGGACGATGCCACCTGCCAGTTCCCCCTCCCCCAGCCAAAGTCAGGTGCAATGGAACTAGCTATTTATAGCTACTTCTGTAGTACTACATAGTCAGGTATTTTCACATAAACGGACAGCCTAGCCAAACGCAAAATACTACTTAAACACATTCGATGACGGATACACCCATTCACATCCCTACAGGGCTTCGACTGGTAAGAGAAGCATCCTAACTATGAAGAAGTATTGAAATTCTGCTTGTGTTATCTGGTAGTCTGTCACTTAAAATTGTAGTTAAGAAATGTATCGAGCTGTAAACACAAAAATATAAACTTTACACCTGCGGATCAAGTTCAATTATGCATTTAGAATAAATTAATTTTTTTTATTAGGAAAAATACGGATATATTCATGCCACTTTCGTTATAATAAATAATTTTTAATGTGGTATTTTCTTTTTCGGTATATAGCATTTTCTTAATGTCATTTGAGATCATCGGTGGTCATGTTCGCAACATTATGCTCATATAGCGAAAAAGCAGAATCAGCTATATTCTCGAACCTGCCAGCATCACTAAGTGGTTCGGAGCACTCACTGTTCAGAATGCCCCGTCGCATTTGCATTTTCTGTGCACAACCGCACAACGTAAACCCATTACAACGCAGTTTAGTTCAGGCTCGTCGAAGTATCACTTTCGTGTGTGTTACGGCGGTTAGGAGCACGCGAGATAACTGCTGATAACCGGTGCGACTGTGTGCAGCATTGTGCTGACAGCGAAACACAAGACGCGATGAGCGAAGGTCAGTGGACGTAGGCTAAGACAGTAGCACAAAGTGACATCCTGGGCGTCAAGATCGAGACTTTGCCGGTGAGTTATTACATATGTTAGCTATCAAAACAATCACGCAACGTATGAGAACTATCTGTAGCAGGAAGCAACATAGCTCCGGCTGTAACCAATACACGAGGAGGGAGTATATGGCTTTACTCGTTTACAGCGGGACTAAATTATGGATGTTATATGAAATACATACATTGCACGTGTATGAAAACATAGCTTACCTTTCTGCCACAATTTTCGCTCTTCGTGCCTTAGCCATGCGTCTCCAAATAGATTTCCTTGGTGCCTGAAATGACGCATTGGTATTGATCTTCTTATTCCTGGAACACATTACTTCGCACCGCAAGAAGAATACAACACTGAACAGAGCGACAATATCAACCCGGTTCTGGCAGGCAGAAAACTAGCAACACTGTAACCAAAGGCGCGCTTTCACGTGCAAAATGGGCGTATGTGAGCCATCTCGGAGCCGGGAACAATAGTCGAAAATGCGCGACGCAATTTATATCTTTTTATAGTAAAGTTATGTCTATGGCACCATGGACTTTTTTAATCGCCATCAATTAACATAAAATATAGTTCACCCAAAACTTTTGTATGTTGTAATACAGACGAGTTTTTAAATTTTAATAAATTTTAAAATAATTAAAAAGGTATGTTGCCTACAAAAAAAATGGCATTTTGCCCCTGTACAAATATTTATGTTGTAAAACTGAAGCGAATGAGACCTCAACGAACATAGCACGTAGAAAACTGTGGAAGATGCATGGAGTGAATTTTAACCTTTGATTCCATATCTCAGTCGCACGGCTGGGGACGGCCTTAAGCCCTGCGCTGCCTGTATGAGCGACTCGGACGTGCAACGTAGCTCCAGGTAGGCAGACGATAGGGACAGATGTGTTGTGTGCGTAGGTAACCGCGTGAGATTTATTTTCACACGCACACGCACTCCGATCTCAATCGGCCTGGTTGTTTTGAAAACATGAAAGCGAAACGCCAACACTTCCACCTCCTCCCCCCCCCCTCCCAGGACTCCATCACGGTGACGGGGTTGTTTGGAGAGCAGACTCACCTCGCCTCACACCCTTTATCACCCCTTTCATAATATTGTCATTCACCGCAGTTTGCTCGTGACACCTGACACGCCGGCGAGTCTTTGTCCCCAGACGGCAGCGTGCCAAATGATTCAAACCGTTCGCCTTCTCGCATAATAGCTGTTATTGTTCTGTATCT
>NQII01001578.1:137980-268547 GCA_002778355.1 Clitarchus hookeri | reverse complement strand
GCCCTGCCACCCCCCCAGTCTCTCGCTTTCTGTAATCCTCGTGTAATACTCTCCCTCCTTCCTCCTCCCACTGGCCGCCCACACTCAAAAGCTCTGGGACGGGTATTCTGTTTCAATTAACCTCATTTCTGCTGCAACTACAACCTAATGAACAAAAGCTCTTCCGTCTCTTTCGCCGACTGCGCTCTCTCTTTCTCTCTCTCCCTGCTGTTCGCTCTTTTCCTCCACGCGCTGGAACGAATCTGAAGTGTTTCTGGGGACTTAACGCCGGGACCTATTTCTGCTCGCAAATGGAATTAGTCATATCTGTGTTCGTGAGGACCCCGCGTCGACCCGGGCTTGGGAACTGTTCTACTTGACCGAGTCAACATAACGCGTAGGGAGTTGCGTGCTACGACTTCCAAACGTCGTGTAGCTCCGCTCCTCACATGCTACTGCAGAGGAAGGGAAAGCAACAACTACTCACGCATTAGTGGACCGAGTAGCCAGTACGCTCGTGCGCAAAGCTACTCATCTTGATAGATTTCGAAGACGTCATTCGTAGGATCAGACCTGTTGCTTAAGTGATCGGGTGATGAGATTTGGGCAGCTCTTAAAATCTAGGTCTTGAGATCCGATTAGGGTGAAGCGAGATGAGTATAAAGCAGTGCCGGAATGAAAAAAAAGGGGGGGGGGGAGATCCCCAAAAAAACCCGCCGACCAGCTGTATCGTACGGCACGATTCCCAATTGTGAAATCCGGGGCTACCGGCCCGGGAATCGAGCTCGGTTCGCCTTGGCGGGTAGTCTAACCACTACGCCACCGCGGCCCCTCCTGTTGTTTAAGGGTACCTTACTTTTAATATAAAATCAATAAACGTTCTAAACTACAACGGAAGATTTTAACCTATATACGGTATTCAAGATTTATCATACGTCAGTCTGCAAAATATAAATTTTTTTTAATACATAGATGGCAACTTTACTGCGCGTTTAAAGGCCTTAGGATGTAACATCCTTTACATATGTTCCGCTATCTAGATCCTTACACCAGACAGAATAGGAAGTCTGAGGAATGTCATGAACACATCTAGTTAACGCTGGTGAACTATATTAGCAAGTTAGGCACTTTGATAGCACTATAAACTCTTTGTAAAGAAACAGTTAAACACGAAAGCATCGCAGAATAAATAAAACACTACATACTCTTACTCTTTATTCATGGATTTATCGCAAAAACTGTCATTTCAGATCTGAAAGTTTTCCTCTAAAAACATGTTAACACCTTTGATAGAAATTAAATTATTAAAACAGAAATATTTAATCAAGAATATTTCGTGTATATTTTTGTGATATGATGTTTCTAGTATGGTTGTATTTCTAGTTCTATGAAGTAAACAACGCACAAGGGAACGGACTAAATAAATAAATCAATAAAATCCGAAACTTTAATATATTTTACAGTCTGCAAATGTATATTGCAAATATCACAGAATAAAATAACTTAATACATGTTTTATTCGTTTGTATGTTGTGACTGATATAACTTCCCATTTTCGTAATTTTTTCTGTTTATTTATTTTTACCATAACTACAAAATTTATCAAATTATAATTATTCAAAATTTAGAGCGTTGTTCTTTTCTCAGGCTTTCATCTCAGATAGTGCAATCCTATGTTATAAGTTTAATTAGTATTTTAGTAGTGCTCCGATAACTAATATTCATAAATATTCTAATTATCTTGTTAATATGTGAAGAAAATCCGAAGGGGAAGAAATAAAGAAAATTTATATTTCACTGGTTTTATATCGAGAGTAGACGTTAATACGCCCTTCATCATAATTTTGATACTGGCATATTTAAGAAGTCAGTAATAATAATGGCATCAGTGAAGTACAAAAAAAAACTGATTTCTGTCATTAATTCAAAATGCTACACTGAAAAAAATACACTTAAATATGATATGTGTACTTTATGTAGGTGCACATTCAGATTAGCGTCGTTTGGGAAACTAAGGACGAATAAATAAAATATGACAAAACTTCGTCTTCTGTCTCATAACTTCATGATGTAATTTCCTGTGAACATGTGCCCTCCGATACCTTTCTGGATAACTGTAATACTAACAAGTCTCTTCGGAGAAAATGTGTAAAAAAGTAGCCTAATAGTCTTCAGAGTTGCTGCTTTGATTTACCTGAATATAGCCCGGTCAAAATCGACATTCAAGGTTGCAAAAATTCGCATAGAGCTAAAAATTGGTACGAATGTTGGGAACACCATTATAAAGGAAATGTGAAAAGTCCCCATCGATCCCACATCTGCAAAAAAATTTATTCAAGGTCAAAGTTTGCAAATATGGGTTTTTTGCATTTTTCAGCCAAACGGTAAGTTTTATCATACAAATAGGTCAGACAAACATTGTAGATCATGCAATTATCTATGACAATTGTTCTTACACTTTGTTTCCTAAGAGTCACCATTTCTGAGATATAACGATTCAAAAAGTTGAAAAAGTTGTGTTCTTCATAATATGCACACGTTTCCACGCCACCTGTGAGGTAGTGTACTTGGCGCGTTTTTTTTAAACGTGGTTTCCCCGGTAGGCCTATTCCACGATCTATTGTGGTCCTGTTTAATCCAATAACATGTAATAATAAAAAATTGTATTATTGGAAATGATGAAAGCGGTGTGAATTCTGAGTAATTGAGGAAATTTATTCGTCTGATTCATATTCATCTAATAGAACTTCAAGTGTAACTTCTTCTTCTTCTTCTTCTTCTTCTTCTTCCTGCTGGGTACAAGTAAATGGTCCTAACAGCGATGCATCAGATGTGTCCTCGCTGATATCGTAAGAATCCTCTTCTGATGGCGATTCAACATTGGAGCACGACTGGCCTTGACAACTGGTACATGCTAATAAACAAAACAATCCAATTTTTTTGCAGCCGCATTTAGCATTACGTCCCTTTTTACAATTGCAAAAAATTGTATTGAGGAGTTTTTCCGGTGCAGGTGGGAGCAAAGTCTGGATTGGTTCNTCAGAAAGGGTGACTCTTAGAAAAAAAGGTGTAAGAACAATTTGTATAGATAATTGCATGATCTACAATTTTTGTCAAACCTGTTTTTATGATAAAATTTACCGTTTGGCTGAAAAATGCAAAAAAAACCCATATTTGCGAACTTTGACCTTGAATATTTTTTTTTTTGCAGATGTGGGATTAATGGGGACTTTTCACATTTCATTTATAATGGTGTTCCCGACATTCGTACCAATTTTTAGGTCTATGCGAATTTTTGTAAGCTTACCCCTATTTTTTTGAGCTAACTTGACCGGATTAATAACTTAATATTTGTCATATACCTGCGCCAGTGGATTTTTTGGTTATTATAAACATTTTGCACATAGCTTGTGCATTAGTTTTCTTCTGAAATATTCATTCATATTCAGAATTGCTCAATGCATATATTAACAAAGTAAGTTCGGAACCAACATGCATGTACCAACTCTGAGATTAAAACAAGGCGGAATTTATACACGAAAATTATGAGCATCTACTTACTGTCGTTTTGTGTTTGGTGTTACGTCGCACTGGTGTATGCGCAGAAAAGTGTACGACTACCTTGCATTCTAGTGCTCTAAGAACCACCGCCGTTTCAGCCATTTCTTCACGCGTTTAGAGCATTTCGGCGATCATTGCTATTGACTGCGTTAGTACGTGTTTAAATGAGGTGGAGTCGGGTGGAAGTATACGTGTTCAGACTTTGTCCTTCAGTGAAATACTTCATTTCCAGCCGTGTTCGTTATAAGGTGTTAGAGTCCATGTCCCCAAAGGTTATTATATTTTATGCCTGTGTAATTCCTCTCCCATTATATCCCTCTCTTTTCTCCTAGCCCCAGGCATAAGTCCAAGGTCATACTGCTTTACGCACCGGTTCCTTATCTTGTCCTCTCCAGCCCATTACAGTGGATTGAAGCTAACAGGGTTGAAAGAAAAGAGGTGGTAATTGCACGGAATTCCATCGCAGTTGCTCCCACCAGCCACCCCTCAGGACCTCGCACAATAATGAAATTTAAATTACGTGATTATACCCAGAGATCTTTTTTGTTTCTTCTTTTCCTTTTGTGAGAATCGCGGGCCTTCGTGAAAACGACGTTTGTAACGAAGCCAATTGAGATGAAAGTCTTTAAAAAAACCTTTTCTGCAAAGACAAGAGTGCGGGTATCAGTCGTTTGGAAATTCGTCGCAATTCTTTTTAATATTATTAGTCGGCTTGGGCAAAGATGCGCTGCGCCGAAATGGTTCTTTGACGTAGTACATGTCTCCATGCAGTACGCTAGTTTAGACTAGCTTAAGGCTTGTATGCGTGCAGTTTGTAACTGCATTAAAAAATTATAAGTGCAATATATTTTTCGGACTGGGACAATGTGCTTGCAAAAGTCTTACGTGCTTATCTAAATATAGTTAGGATATATGATAAATAACATGTTTATGACATGGCTCTCTCTAAGATTAATCAGCATAAATGGTAGTGTTTTACAGGACTTTCTGAGGAATTTTCAATTTCAACACGAATTAGATTTTCCAAGCACGGCATTACACAGTTCTAAATTTTTTGAAGTATAGTTATTTTACGGGAAACGAAGAAATTCTCACTGTGCCTATTTTTTGTAAGGAAAATTTTACGACAATTTGGTTTTTAATTATATATATATATATATATATNATGTGTTTTGAAATTTATATCACGTTCCCATGACAACTAAATTCACTACATAGTTTACAGTTATAAAAGTATGTAATGCACGTTTTTAAGACATGTACGAACTATTCTACCTGAAGAAATTATAGAGGTATATATGCATTGGTGAAACAAATTAACATTAAAAAATAATTCAGCCATCGTAAACGTTAATAAACGTGCCTTGGCTGATTATCAAAAACATATGCAGTTGTGGTTTAATTAGCATCACTGCACTATAAAAAATATTTTGCTGCAAATATCTATTTGTTGCCACAAATAAATTTTTGATTGAATATGAATCACTACAAAGTAGGTATGCCGCAAGCTAAACTTCTGTTGATCTACATATTGTTACATGGGACGCCTGAGGGGCGTATCTGAGTTCGTGAGGGATGGTGATCTTAATAAAAATAAAAGAACCAACTTTGATTTCTAATTTATTCACACGGCTATTATTTACAGCACTAAATTATCTGTCTCAAAGTATACTATTTTTATTTAACAGATAACTCAATATTGAATGTATATTTCAACACTGATTAACGTCCTTCTTAATTGTCTCGAATTGTTTACAGTTAATTAACTCATACGCATCATCAACAAGTATTCAGTATATCTGTTGGCATAATCTGTAATGTCTTCCACTCGCGCATGCAGTACAATAGTGGCAGCCGCACACTTCACTGCTTGATACTCCAGTCGCAGACCTCTCTCCGCTGGTCACTTCTCCCGCTGCTCGTCTTCTATCGCTCGGCACTCAGACACTCATCCACTCATCAGCTCCTCGGCTCGGAGGCTTGTCACACTTATATAGCATTCGCCCTGGCCATCTGGAAGGTTCAACGCACCCCGAGACACCCTCAGAGAACAAGGTCAGTTATCAAGAGCATTCTTCAGATAAAGGCAGAAATCAATACAACCAGGGCCAGCAGAGTTACGCCGCAAAAGGGATTATCGTGCCGGCTCGTTTTTGTAACAGATACACGGTTCGCTCGCCTGCCATTCTAAACATTACAGTGACATGCCGCCGCTATCATATAACTGCTGTCCTTCACTACACAGAAAAAAGCCTACTTTGGCAGGGTACAGAAGAAGAAGGCACGGTCTTGGGAAGGGTTTTTGACCCGCGCAGGGAATGGGGATCCTTACGGACTCGTTTATAAACTTGCGGCGAACAAGGTGAAAGAAAACACTCCACTGCAATGTATAAGTGAAAATGGGATTATGATAACTAACCAGCATAGGTCAATAGAAGTCCTGCTCCCCACGCTCCTGCCAGCTGACTCTCTTGTGGGAGAGGGGGAGTTGTATGCGAACAAGAGACAGTCAACGGTAACTGCACCTGATGTGCAATATGTTCCGGAATTCTCATTAGAAGAGCTTACAGCAATTGTACACTGGAGAGGCAAAAAAAATGTTATAGGCGTGCGTATGCAAATAACATAGGTATGTAACCAATTAGAGTAACGAGATGCGGTCGGCAGTGCCTATATACGACAACAAGCGTCTGGCAAAGTAACTAGATCGGTTACTGCTGCTAAAATGGCAGGTTATCAAGATATAAGTGAGTTTGAACGTGGTGTAATATTCGGCGCACGAGAGATGGGACGTAGCGTCTCCGAGGTAGCAATAAAATTTGGATTTTCGGGTACGACCATTTCGCGAGTGTATTGTGAATATCGGGAAACCGGTAAAACATCAAATCTTCGATATCGCTGCGGCCGGAAAAAGATCGTCAACGAACGGGACAAACTACGACTGACGAGAATCATTAAACGTTACATATGTGCAACCCTTTCTCAAAGTGGCGCAGATTTCAATGCTGGGGCATCAACAAGTGCCAGCGTGCGAGCTATTCAACGGACCATCATTGATATGGGCTTTCGTAGCCGAAGGCCCACTTGCGTACCTTTGTTTACTGCACGACACAAAGCTTTACGCCTCGCCTGGGCCCGCCGACACAGCCTTTGGACTGTTGATGACTGGAAACACGTTGCCTGGTATGGCGAGTCTCGTTTCCAATTGTATCGGGCGGATGGACGTGTACGGGTATGGTGACATCCCCATGAATCCATGGACCCTACATGCCCACAGGGGACTGTTCAAGCTGGTGGGGGCTCTGTCTGGTATGGGGTGTGTGCAGTTGGTGTGAAATGGGACCCCTGATACGTCTAGATACGACTCTGACAGGTGACAGATACGTAAGCATCCTGTCCGACCACCTGCACCCATTCATGTCCATTGTGTATTCCGACGAACGTGGACAGTTCCATCAGGACAATGCGACACCCAGCACATCGATATTTGCTACCGAGTGGCTCCAGGAACACTGTTCTGACTTTAGACACTTCCATTGGCCACCTAAATCCCCAGACATGAACATTATTGAGCATATCTGGGATGCCTTGCAACGTGCTTTTCAGAAGTGATCTCCACCGCCTCGCGCTCATATGGATTTTTGGACTTCCCTGCAGGATTCGTGGTTTGAAATGCCTCCTGCATATCTTCAGACATTAGTCGAATCCATGCCACATCGTCTTGCGGCACTTCTGCGTGCTCGCGGGGGCCCTACACGATATTAGGCAGGAGTACCAGTTTTTTTGGCTATTCAGTGTATATCAGATTAAGAACAGAAAAGCTCCAGGCATGGACGGAATAACTTCCTTAATACTTAAAAGAAGTTATTCGAGGATATAAGAAGTGCTTTTAAAAATATATAATGACTCTCTTCGAGGTGGCGTGTTTCCTTCCCCTTGGAAACTTGGATGCTTGAGAGTGCTATACAAGGGCAATGATAAGAAACCTGATGACCCTAAGTCCTATCGGCCATTGACGCTCCTTCTGGTGCTGGGCAAAGTCTTTGAAAAACTAGCCAACAGAAGCTTAACAATGGCCCTGGAGGCTGAGGGCAAATTAAACGAAAAGCGATATGGTTTTAAGTAAGGCACAGGAACGGACTTTGCTCTTTATGACTTTATGAAGGTCATGAGAGAAAGCCCCGAAAAATACGCCATGGGAGTATTCCTGGACATTTCTGGAGCTTATGACAATGCCGGGTGGCCGGAAGTTATGCACCTATAGATTTTTATCAATAGGGTCATACAGGATTTCTTTAATAACAGATGGAGCCTGTATACAGCAAATATTACACAGGTTAAGAAACGCCTAACGAAGGGATGTCCGCAGGGCTCGGTTCTTGGGCCGATCCTGTGGAATGTCTTGTTTGATGAGTTCTTGGAGCTGGGCCTCCCGCCGGGGGCACTGTCTTTGGATATGTGGATGATGGACTGGTTTTGATCTCTGGTATCTCGAGGAGTATGCTGGACTCCAAGGCCACAGACATCATGGAGAAAATATGGATTTGGGCCAAAATGGCAAAACTGAAACTTTCCACAACAAAACCAAGACCATGCTATTGAAAGGGATGTTCAAGAGACCGCCGACGGTGCGCTTCGGGGGGGGGGGGCAGTAAAAAATGTGCACGAATTCAAGTATGGGAGTCATCATGCATTATAAAATGAGATTTCTCAAGGACGTTGAATATGTTTCTAGGAAGGCTGTAGTGGTCTTTCAGAAATTAAAGAGAATTGGTAATACCAAGGTAATACCAAGGCTAAGGTATACAAAACTTAGAACAATTTATCGCGCTGTTTTTGAGGCAGTTATAACGTATGGAGTAGTGATGTGGTTCCACAGAGCTGAACTCACGTGGCACAAAGAGAAAGCTCATAAGTGCTCAGAGGGTGGCACTGCTGATCGTGGCAAAGGCATGCAAAACTGTCCCCAATTAATCGCTTCCTGTATTGGTCGGTGTGTTGCCAATTGATCTGTTGGTCAAATACAGAGGATTTACAGTGGAGAGAGCGCGAGTCGCAAGGCTGTCAAAGTAAGACAAAAGAGAAATAATGCAAGAAATCATGGACCAGTGGCAAGATAGATAGGATACATCGGAACGAGGAAGGCATACATATGAGTTGATACCTGATGTAGAAACAAGAATAAACTGCAAATTGATTAGGATCAACCATTACAGTATGCAGCTGTTCACTGGTCATGGGAATTTCAAAGCTAAGCTTCACAGCCTGCGACTTGTGAAATCTCCGCTGTGCGATGTCTGTGGAGTGGATGATACCATCCAACACGTTATTATGGACTGCTTAAAGACAGATGACATAAGGAAATGGATTGAAGAGACTATGCAAGAAAAGGGTATTCACTTGGATATGGGAAACATAATGACGAACAAAGTTCTGAACAAGATTTGGAATCAATTTGCCACTAAAATTGGAAGATGGTTGGAAGACTTCGACAAGTGGCAAGGAGAACAAAATTCTGATTACCCATAATTGGGTATTCCGGTAAAGGCTTTCATATATGTAAGTCGGAATATCTCAGATTGGCGAGGAGGACAGGTTTTTAAATGAGAAAACCAGTAGAATACCGAGTTACAGCACTAAGAAAACTGAATGGTCCGAAGAAACAAGAGAAGAAAGTGCCATGCACTGTCTTAATCATCCGATTACAGTTGCAGTGCGGGAGGATGGAGGGTGTGCTGGCCTTCGGGCCTTAAAAACCTGTCCTTCACTTCAAAATTTTCTCAGGATACCCTCGGAAAGGATCACCCTGAGTTTAAAGAAACCTCTTTCAAGAAAGTGGCAAATCTTGAAAGTAGTATCCAAGTTTCGCCATTGGTGCATGATTGGAGGCTTGTACTGGAAAGGAAGAATAAGAAAGGTGTACTCAGAACTTTCCTCGGCATGGGAGCGAGAGTGATACGAAGAGGACAGTGTGGTACTGGCTTCCCGCTTCTGCGTTGCCGGGTGGATCAACGGATCACTAGGTCAATTATCCAACGGACCTATGCCATAAGGGTTTGTGTGTGGCCATAATTCTCCTCTGGAGATCCCTTATGGATGGCTAAGAGGGATCGAAGACAAAGGATGTCGGCTTGAGGCCATGGCCTTAGGCCCAAGTGAAGTTGGGACCTCTACAGACTTGTATAAGGACATTGTGAACTTGTTTATTTATTTTGTTTGAACCATTGCATGAGGGGTTAGAAGTACTGAGTGTTGTGTGGGGACTCATACTCTGGTGAGCATGCAGCAAGAGAGGACTGACTGTAGTGTAGCTAGTGTTAGACACAGTGCTAATAACAACTTGCGGCAGCAATAAAGTGCGGGTGTGACATCATTGTGTGGGTCTTGTTGGACACAAGAGCACAATGGCATCTATAACAAGTATGTTTAAGCAGACCGGGGTGAATTTAATGGATGCTTTAAAACGAAGTTTGTTAGAAAAGCCTTTGACATTAAAAAGAGCAGAAAGGACTTAAAGGGTTCCTAGGACAGGAAAATGTTCTATGACCAACAGCATCAGCGGCGGTGACCCGTATTTTAGGCGAAAATTGTGATTGGGGACACTATAAAATGTCACCAAAGGAAAAGAGACTGTATTAGAAGATCTGGTACTCCATCAATGGCATAGAGAAGGGTGTCATAGACTCCTGGATGCAGGAGATTTATGATGATGAAGAGGATGAAGGGAATATCGAGGGAGTTGAAGAACTTGAGTAAGCGAAGACATCACAAGTACGTGGTTTAAGAGAATCTGAAGGCAATATTGATTAATTTGTTGATGAAGAAGATATAAGAAGAGTGCATGAGTTCACTCTGGTTGGCAAGAAGGGGAAACCCCTGAGGTCCACCAGAGTGACACTCCCAGAAACAGTTGTCTCAGAAGTAGTTCTTGAGTCAGCTCAAGGACGACAAAGGGAAGTGGAGCCTGTTCCTGGTACCTCAAAGGGAGATGAGGGAAAAGTAAAAAGGAAATTGCGTTTTGTGCACCCTGGTGAAGAGGAGAATAGGAATGGCTCATTCGCAGATTATGACTTTATTGCATGTATGGAGCAAAGAGTCGAAAAAATGCATGATGAAGTAAATGAGTTGGTGACAGGAATGATGATGTGGGTTTTAAATAAGAACTCCAAATTAAATATTTCATAGGCTAACTGGCTGATATCTAAATTGAACCAGTTACAAGGACATGTGGACAAAGTGCTGATAGAGAACAGCAAACCTATCGACAAAATCCAACATGCGGAAAGGAGTAAAGCAACCAGGAGTGAGATTCTGAGAACTGTACAACCAAAAGAAATATCTGGCATAAGAAGATATGCTCAGGCAGTAGGCAGTGAAGGCATTAAGCCTAAACCAGTCAAAAAGGTCATAGCATTGTATCCTGATAAGGAAGGTATGGCAAGTGCAGAAACTATGAATAAGATTAAAAAGGGTCTTGATCCCAAAGTTGACGGACTTCAAATTAGAACATGAAAGGAATTATAAATGGTAGAATCCTAATTGAAGCCAGGGATGAGAATACTTTAAAAGCAATCAACAATGAGACCATGATAAGAAAATTAGGTCTGAAACTTGAGAAGGGGTCCCAAGGTAGGGGTGTGTGATGTGCCACGTTGTGAGGACAATGGTGATCTGCCTAAAACTATATTCAGGCAGAATTTCTGAACTGGAGACTGCGGCGGCCACAGTCTGGAAAATTTTGTGAAGGCTGTCACAGTCAGCCATATAACTGGCAAGAGGGACATGGATAGGGTTAATGTAGTTTAAAAATGTGACCCTAAAGTGCGAAATGCACTTATTGAGACTAAAAGGTTGTATGTGGGCTATGAGAGTTGCCGAGTACGGGACTACATTTCACTGTCAAGGTGCTATAAGTGTCAACAATGAGGGCACATAGAAAAGAAATATAGGGAAAATTAGTCTACCTGACAGAAATGTGGTGTACTTGGACATGAATTTGGCAACTGTCCAAAGAAAAGTGATAAAGAGTTCAAGGAAACTTACACTAACTGTCAAAATGAGAGACCACCACATGAACACAGGATGGACTCCAGAGAATATCCCTCTTGCCAAAGAGCCCTGTCCGTTGAACTCCTTAGAGTAGACCATGTACTGTGATAGTATACTGAGATGTTGGCAGTTAAATATGCAGTGGTCAGCAGTGTTCGCTATGGAGCTCAACTGAATCGTGGTGGAGTGGAAGCTTGATGTTGTGCTGTTTCAGGAGCCATATGTGCCGTTCGATGATGTTGTGGGTCTGCGGGGTAGTGTGTTCACCAATGGTGATTACCCCCGGGCTGGGGTGTTGAGGGCCAACATGAACATAGATGGCAAGTGTGTAAACACACATCATGTCTGTGCTCAGGTAATAAATGGAAAAACAGAATGTTGGTTGGTCTCCTCATACTTTCAGTTCGGGGAGAAAATGCAGATTCATCTGGACAGATGGGAGGTGATAGCTGAAATGCTAAGGAGTAAGCCACTAATATTATGTGCTGATGTTAATGCAAAATCGAAAAATCGGCACGCTCCTGTTGCAGATGAGGCGGGTGAACTGGTTAGCCAGTTCATCCTAACAAATGATATGGATGTGGTGAATGTGGAAGGTGAACTACCTACATACATCTAGCAGGCACATGACAGGCGATCTTATTTGGACATAATGGTAACAAATATGAAGGCTCGGGATTATGTTAAAGAATGGACAGTAATGGATGAGTGCTCAAGTGATCACAGGCTCATCATATTTGAAATACATAGTGGTGGAATACGAACACCTCGAAGGGTGGAATACGAGGTGTTTTATGTCTGCAAGATGGCTGATTGGCCTGCCTTTGACCAGGCCCTGATGGGTAAGCTGCAAAAATGCCCTGAACTGCATCTGGAGGCAGTATAAGATAGAACAGTGACAAAGATCATACAGGACACTTGTGAAAAGAGAATCTCAAGAAGACCACCCAAGGACTTCCAAACCTGTCATGGTATCTGGTAGTGGAAAGGAATGCGTTAAGAAGGGAGAGGAGAAAACTTCACTGTCTTCGAGGCGAGAAGCGAGAGCAATTCTCCCAAAGGTACAAAGAAAAGAAGCAAGCTTACTTCAGCAGGGTGCGGAAGAAGTAGGCCAATTCATGAGAGGAGTTTGTTACACGGGCCGGAAATGAAGATCCATTTGCTATAGTGTACAAACTGAAGAGAGCTACACCACCACTGCTGTGTATTAAAATGGATGGAAACCTGATAACAGACTTAAATGAGTCGATGGAGGCTCTGCTCCACATGCTTCTGTCGGATGACTCCATGGATGAAGAGGGGGAAGAGCATGCTGTGAAGAGACAGTCAATGGGAATAGTCCCTGATATACATAATGCCCTGGAATTCCTGTTGGAGGAGCTGACGACAGCAGTGAAAAATGGTAAAGAGCTCCTGGAAAGGATGGGATAACTGCTGAAATTTTGAAAAGGTGTTATTCCAGATTAAAGGAGGTACTGCTGAAGATATAGAATGACTGTCTTCGGAACAGCGTGTTACCCTCACCTTGGAAACAATGGTGGCTGAGAATCTTATACAAGGGTAACAATAAGAAGCCTGATGACCATACTTCTTACCGGCTGTTGACGTTGCTTCCGGTGCTAGGTATGGTCTATTAAAATTAATCAATTGAAGATTAATAATGGCTCTGGAGGTGGAAGGGACCCTGAATGAAAATCAATGTGGTTTGTGGAGTCGATGACTCAGTTCATCATGTGACTTCTGACTATCTGAAGACAGAAGATTTATGAACTTGGCTGAAAGAAAACACAGAAGAGAAAGGCATTCACATGGAAATAGACAATGTTATGAACGAAACTCTGAATAACATATAGACTGAGTTTGCCACAAATATTGGTAGAAGGCTTGAAGAATTTGATAAATGGCAAGCAGAGCAAAATTCTGATGAACTATAACAGGGTATTCAGGTAAAGGTTTCTACAAAAGGAATTCGGAATATCTCATATTGGTGAGGAGGACATGTTTTTACTGAGAAAACCGGTAGAATACCATGTAACAGCACAAAGAAAGTGAATGGCCCGAAGAGACAAGAGGAGAAAGTGACATGCACTGTCTTACTCATCTGAGTACAGTTACAGTGCGGGAGGATGTAGGTTATGCCGGCCTTCGGGCCGTAAAAACCTGTCCTTCACTACACCACCTCGTGGTACTGCTGGGCAATCCCATGGTTGGGATAGACAAATGTTGGAAACTTCCGGTCGTGCCCTAAGTCATGTTTTACTAAAAGAGGTATCCGTCTCCCTGGCAATTCATAGTTCGTGGGCAGTGTCGACTCCTTTATGATCAGAGGGGCCTGAAGGCCGAATTGTATTGTGAAGAAATTCAAGAGAATGTATAGGGACCATCTTCGGCCTGGGGTATTAGCCCACGGAAATGGAGAACCCATGATGAAAGGGAAGGAGTAGCATTGGTTGACCTCACAACTCTAAAGGTTCCCTAAGCAGGTGGTCAGGGGACCCAGCACTGATGGGGCCTGTGTTGATCGACAAACCTGATTTCCCCTGCGCCCGGAGGTTAGATTGAGGATGGACTCGTGAGTGCAGTGGTTTGAAAATCGCAACCGGCAATGCCCCTATTGTCTTAATACGAGCGGGAAATTAATATAACTTCATGATAACGTGAAATGACCGTTCTTCCCCAACTGGTGTGCAGGGTGCAGCCCCCGAAAGGGGGATTCGCACTTTAGTAGGCTGGGAGGATAAAATAGCATAATAAGCCGGTATGATGGTGGATAGTGGGTATTAAAACTTTCACAATTAAATGATACACCAATAGAGGAGTATGTGATAAAATCACAGCCATACGCCGTAATCATGGCCTGTCACGACTTCCACATTCAAAAAGGCTTGCAGCCATGGAGGCTCCATGAGGCTGGTTGAAATAGTGTTAGTTCAATAATATAAAGCTAAGCCGGATTAGACAATACAAATGACCGGAAGTATAGTTGATAGCTCATAGCGTAGCGTCACAACTCCAGTGATGACTTTGTAGCTGGGGACTGGAGCAATATAAGCCTTATTGTGATTGTTGCTGTGTCCTTCGCTACCACTCGCTCGCACGAGATGCGAAGCACCGAGCGTGTAACAATGTTAATGACAACGATAACTTTGCATTTTCGTAATAATAGATCGGCAGCATTCTGTAGGTGAAGACATTCAGTGTATTTAAAAGGTTAAACCTTGTTATCTTTTATCTAAGGAATTTGTTTCTTGTTAACTTAGCATTTACAGTAGGGAGCTGACGAGAAGGCAAGGCTGCGTGGCGGGGTGGTAATTGGGACCGCAAACCCTCCCTTGCCACCTTACGAGGCTGAAATACTGCTGTCAGAGTAAAGGGTTACCCTCGCTACTAGTCATCCCAAAAGAAACAGCTGTCTGGAAGTCAGTCACGAGTTAGTGTCGGTTGCGTGCATGTCAGGACAGTATCATTGGCACAGTCTAGGAAGAAAGGGAAAACTATACATAGCGAAGCAAGGGAGGTGATCCCAGACATGTGATAAATAAATGTGACGAAGAAGCTACTGATGGTCAAATAAAACCTTTATTATCTCAATCCAATCTGCGTGCATCAGAATATACTGGAATTTCTATTAGAAGTGTTTCCAGAATTCGCAAAGAATGTGCCGATGCTTATAACAGTTCGCTGTCAACACCAGGCAAACACCGAAAGCGTCACAATGAAAGAAATGTGCGCTGTGACTCATTTGATAGGAGAGTAATCAGAGACGTCATTCTTGACCAATATGTCCTTAGCTTCTCGTTGCTTTGAGAGAAAAAAAATTGATTTTCTATGGGATGTTCACACGCTCAGGCAGATACTGAAAGAAATGGGGTTCAAATGGAAACGGTTTAACAGTTCTCGGAAACTATTAGTGGAAAGACCGCACATTGTCTACTGGCATTGTGATTACTTAAAATCAATTCTCCACTACAGAATGGAGGGGTGCCCCATAATTTACATTGATGAAACCTGGGTTGATAGAAACATCACATATAACAAATGTTGGCAAAGTGATACTGAACGTGGTGTGTTAACCAACAGCAGTTATTCGAACCGTTTCATTGTTGTTCATGCAGGTGCTAAAACTAAATTAATTGAAAATCCACTGCTAATTTTTCCAGCAGGCAGAGCTACGGGGTACTATCATGGGCAGATGAATTCTGCGAACTTCGAAAAGTGGATGCATAATCAGTTATTGCCAAACCTACCGGAAAAATCTGTTGTTATTATGGACAATGTGCCTTACCACTCAGTGCAAGAAAATGAACCCCCATCGAAGTATGCTGTGAAAAAGGAAAATGAGTCATGGTTGACTAATAACAACATTCCCTTTACTCATGAAATGCGAAAAACAGAGCTTTTCAACTTAATTGCGCAGAACCGTAAGCCTGAAAAAGTATTTCGCATTGACCAACTTTTAAAACTGCACGGACACGATGTTCTTAGACTTCCTCCTTATATGTGCGAACTTAATCCTATTGGACTAGCGTGATCTAAAACAAAGAGACTAGTGCGGGAAAAGAATATTACTGCTAGCTGGTCGTTAACAAAGATAATGGAAGTCACCACGGAATCAATATCTTCCGTCGCTGAAGAAGACTGGCAAAGATACTGTTTGCATGTCCAAAATATAGAAGCAGACTACTGGTAAAAGGACTGTCGCGTGGAAGACGCAATAGACAGTTTTGTGATATGCCTAGGCCGTGACTCCAGTGGCTCGAGTGATTCATCTGACGACGAATTTTCCTCTGCTGTATCGGAACTGGCGCTGCCACTTCCCGAAAGTGAATAAATTATCACCGAACAGCGACATCCACTGTTTGAGGTAAGCGGTAATAGTATATCCTGTCAGAGTATTTTAAAGTTATGCATTCCTGATCTTTACTGTGTTCGCCCTAAATTTATGCCATCTAAATTGTTTTAATGTCACTATGGTTGTTTCGCAGGTATTTAAGTAAACATTTTAAGTTAAAACAGTTTTAAAATGTTGTATTTGGTCATACTGAAAGTTTTCAAATTAGTGTTGGTAATGTAAAAGATGTTTTAACAATTGTATCTATTGTGAAATGTGATTAATTTTCGTACGGGAACAGATTGCGAATATGTACAATAAATATCTTTTTTTTAAATTGTGTACTTCAAACACAATGCAAAACATTTCGCGCACCAGGCAGACGGGCACCTAAAATGGCGAATTTAAATTTTACTGTTAAAAAAAATAACAGAAGCGTATACCATAACATTATAGAGTATGTTTGTATGCATGTCGTATGAAAGGAAAATCTCCCTGCGAACTGATAGTTTAAGTACTTGTAGTACAGGTTAGAGGCGACGGTGGCGACATTGCAGCCCAGCGGGCCCACCCACCCGCTCACCCACCCTGCCCGAATTCCAGAGCCTCGCCTTCTCGTGAGCACTGGACTATAGTATGTTTCGTTACGTACTAAAATGTAGAATGCTAGAAAGAAAATTTATAATATCACTTAGCACTTTCATTTGGCGTACAGAAATATTCCTTTAATCCAAACAAAACATAACAAAAGAAAATTTTCATTTTCTATAAATTAACATGCTATTGTCATTAAACAAAAATGTATAAAGAAAAAAATTTAATAACGTCACATATGTTTCTTTGCCCTTCCCTTTGAATTAAAGTTAGATTTTGCTGCTGTAAATAAAAGAGCCTCAAAGTAATGCTTTTCTTTGATACATAGAAATATTTGTATAATAATTTGTTTACAGTGACTTCACAGAACTGTTTGGTTGCACTCAGGACCCAAATCCCGAAAGTGCCTTGCCACTTTCTAATGTATTTAAGCGTGCGCATCAGTCAGTAAAAATTACGTATATTCACGCGTACATACATCTCACGTGTAACTCATTATTATGACCACCTGTATTTCGCGAAAATATTGCAGGACTAGTTGAATTGCAAAACACATTAGTTCATAAACAATTTTGTGGTTGGAGGATTTCAACATTCACGCGTCTTACCTCTCTACCAGCCATCCATGGACGTTCAGCGTGTTAAGTTTGATTGCCCCAGTTGAGTATAAAACGTCTTCTCACACATTCGTGTGGCCAATAGTCAAAAGAAAGTTACAAGTGTGCACGTACGACGTTGAAGTATAGCCTGCGTGTAAACCTCTTCTCAAAACACAGCTGGCCGTATTCATCATGCACTCCTCTCATGTGCGTGTCCTGTGGGGACCTCTGCTAAGTGATATCCCATCACAACAGCTTATACTACGACCTCCAACAACGTAAGCCAGCACAACGATGGCGCTGGCCAGAAACGTGTCGGAACACCGTTCGCCAGTCCGCGCTTGCTAACTTGCGTAGTTGCCAGCTGACAGCCCAGCCAATTTGCAATCTTCCGCACCAGTAGCCAATCAGACACTACGTCCGTTCCCAGGCGAGCTGGTAGCTACTCCAATGCCAAGGTTACTGCCGCTTGGTATCAGTTCTGTATGTGTGTTCATGCAAGGTTCATTTTAATCAGGTAAGGAGCACAACGAGGTTTATTGTGTGAGTGTTCGGCATAGGGAAAATTTCCGCCACTCGCTGCGCAGTGTTCCACAAATAAATTTTTTTATTAAAAATGTTATCTACGTGTATTATAAAAGATAAATATTCTACTTAGTTCCGAAGATATTTTATATTTGATTTATGATTATTACAATTATCCTGTTTTTTTAAGGCTGGGCTCACCCCTTTTGCAGAAATTCTTCGTTTTCATGTCATAATGTCAGTTTCAGAGGTATTATTAAAAATTTTGATTATAGAAAATTAAGAATTTACTAGTTGTTTAGTACTTATGTATCTAATTTGCAATGTGTATTATTTACTGCTTGCAAAAAGGCGAGAAATTATTGATGAAATATAAATATGTTCTTGAATTTTTACAACTAGCAGACAAAACACAATTGAATTTCAGCACAAAATTATTAAACAACTCATAAAATGTAAATATTTCAATAATCGTTCATTATCAGTAATTACCATGAATCTGAAATTATGATGCGTAAACGACGAATTCCTCCCAAAGTGGTGAAGCCTATCGTGTGACGGTTTAGGAATTTTAGAGCGACGCTGGCCCACAACAACTCCCCCCCCCCCCCNCGTGGCAAGAGGCAGGCGGTGGACGGCAGCCAGCGTGTCTTGCTGCGCGTCCTGCTGTGTAGGCCTCCCTGCCACCCCCTTCACCACCGTACGCCTCTAGCCTGCCTGGAGATCTGTGGAGCGCAGGGATTTCTCGAGATATCAGCAAATTATCATTTGTTATTCGCCTAAACTCAAAATATACGCACCACAGAAGGAATAGCTGACGAGCTGGATTGGTGCCGAGAAAACACCCCCNACCAAACCTTCAGAAACCAGGACACGTGTTTTGAAAGGCATTGTTCTGCGTTCTACCACTCCACCCCCCTCTCCTCATCCCCGCCACAAGGCGCCACGTGCCGACAATTAAGACTGAAGTCTAGCAAGCATAAAAACCCCATTTCGAGAGTAGTGGGAATTCAGTTGATTACTACCGCCCAGAGTAGGAAGTCAGACAGTTGATTAGTAACGCCCAGAGAGGTCAGTCCGAGAGAGCAGTGAGTCGAAGACCGCCGAGCAGAGAGTTAGGTCAGGGGTTCGGACCCCTGGCCACGTCAGTACGTCTGTAGAACAGCAGTCCAGTGAGACGGCAGCACCTGCAGGCTTTTGCCAAAGGCCGCCCATCGCCGGAGATCACCCACCACAGCTGACAGCACCCGCAGCATGAGCTAAGTATACAATCACCGTCAAAAGAAGCCCCCCTCCATCACGAAGTCGTTAGCAGTCAATCCGAGTAACCAAATTATCACAGTACCACACCTCTCCAGTGCTGATGTATTTCATTTGTGTTGAATTCCAGACAATATATTCGTCCTTAACAAATGAAACAGTAAAAGGCTTCATTATGACAATACCCTCAACCTCCAAGCACATTATAGGCTGTGCCTGGGGTCATTAACCACGACACTATAAGCCACACTGTCTTCCACAGTGGCGGTATAGCGTCAAGTAAAGCGGCTTCCCAACTGTGGGCCTAAATACGTCAAGTTAAAGTGGCGCCCGGACGTGGGGTGCAACGCTAGTTAATGTATCATACATCAAGTTAATTTTGCGCACAACTGTGAGGCCTACATACATCAAGTTAAATCGGCTCCCAACGGTGGGGCGTACACAGCCTAGCGTCAAGCCGATCCTTAACAACGCAGAAAATAGAAAAAAAAATCCGGTACGTATGCGGCACTAGCGCTTACGCAGTAATGAAAATTTTTGGTGGCCAATCTTTTAACATTGACTTTTCCAATATGAAGTATAAGTAACCTTAGTCCTGGTCACGTCGCGTGTCGTTCGTGTTGTCCACCAGTCAGATATTACACTTCTTGTTTTTGAGCTTTCTACTTTAATTCTTAGAAAACAGAATGGTTTAAAATATTGCCACAAGGCGAATTTTGGCACTGAGTATAATGTGCTGATTAACAATCTTCCATTGGAGAAATATGCATTCACACAACTGAGTGAAACTTAAGGGCGGGATCTAAATATTCACCGTGAAACAGCGGGTTTACAGCGACTGACTGAGCAATAGTTTAATATCCACGTTCAAACACTCAGTGTTCAATATTAAATTTGTTATATATTATTTGCAATATTTTTAAGGTTCTGTCTTAAAAGGGGAATGCCGGTCTTAAGAAATTACTTTACCCCTAGATTACACATGCGGTGTGTGAATATAATAACAAATTTACCTCGTCAGCATATAAGTGTAAAAAGTAAGTGACGCAAAGTGAAAATTTTATGTTGTAGCAGTTATATCTTTCCTACTCTCCTTTAGAATAAATTATAAGCCAACCAATTCGCATATAAACAACGCTTAAAATATTTACATTCACGCATTGTTTATGTTATAGGTAGAGCGCCGAGTATTTCATTAATTCGTTCTGTGGCGAAGTAGATTACAAACACTTGTTCTTTTCTCCTGCTACTGTGATTGGACAACAGTTGTTTATACACGCGTCGTTTAGCGGTGAGCAAGTAGTAAGCAGGAAACAGTAGAGTGAGTAGGTGTTGAACAATCCTGTACGAAGTCCTCACTTCGTTGCAGTAAACAATAAACAACTGCAGTGTCTCGAGTGTGTAGAAGACTGTAAAGCCTAGTCTGATGCAATATCGATCCGTGAAATATTCGGGGCCCTAGTTATACGAAGATGTTTTCCTTCGTTACGAACAAGAAGTCGCAGTTAGTTTGCTTCCTGTATATTCAAGAGTGAAACTGCAGGCAGGTTTAAGTACCGCATTTGCAGAAAGAACGGTATTTCATAACAGCTAATAATGAATTTATCCCTGAATATTGTGACGTCCCAATTAATTCTGTAAATATGCAAATTGCCCTGAGCTTCCCGTTGCCCATTGTCCGTTGTAATGTAGCTCTTTTTTTCGGATTTGTGTTAAAGCAGTTTGTTTAAAGTATGTGGCCTTTTGTTGAAATAACTTTGCCGTAAGACAGTGTATTTTCAGACACCCTCCGCTCCCTTCTCCAGCCACCACCCCTTTCAGGCCAAGCCTTTTATTTTCCTGCCCGAGATAGAGAAGCTGTAAAATCTGATCTTCAAAGGCCGTGTCCCTAGACTTCAAGAGCCTGTGTAGTTAGCAGGTGGGTATAAATCCAAGGGATCGGAGACAAGCCACTCATTAGCTCGGGGCATCTGAGCCGCTGGAGGAGAAAACTGCTCCCGACATTCTCAGCTTCATTTCCACCGTCCGTCTCGTATATCTAGCAAAGGGGATTACTGTGGCCAAAAATAAACAAGATATCACGTCCCCCACACTCATTTGCAGAAAAAAAACGATCACCGTAAAATAATCGCGAAAGTACACCAGAGGTTTCCACACAGTACCGTCACAGCCCGACATGTACACTATTTGCGTTTAATGCGGTTTGCTGGCGCGGATGTACCGCTAGAGGGTATGCATGTCCCTCTGTCATTCATAGCTACAGCCGAATAAGGCCTTAGTATCAGTTGAGACAGCCAACTAGACTGCCTTGAGGATTCAAACTTGCCTCGCCCTTTATAGCACACGTAAGTTTGGTTTTTTCCTCCCTTCCCCTAACACCTGAACTTTGGATAGGTCCCTGGGAAAGAATTCACCTATATGCTGCAGTCTTTTGGTTAGGTCATAGATAAAACTTGCGGCTTTACGGTAATGTTTCTACTACACAAAAAGTTTCATACAAAAAGTATTGCTATTTCTACTACAGTTATTAAAGAAAATTGGTGAGCCACGGCTTTAAAACCTAATGTTCACACATAGCTAGTTTTTTTATAATTAATTACACGCACACACATATAGTAAATTCGCGGTTTCTTCACATGTTTTGAATCAAACCCTTGAAAAATTACCTCATGTATGATGTGCTCGGTTGTTTACTGAATATGTCATGTATCACAAGCATTTTATACTTCTGTTAACATAAAAATAACTTATTTTTGATTAAACTCAACTCTTCCTTATTGTTTATCTATAAATTATAATATTTCATTTATAATTTATATAAATAAAAACAGGGATAAAATGGTGTTTTGGTAATGGCTAGTAATAAATAGTTCTTATGCAAAATGTTATTACAATCAATGCGCACGAATTCGGTGCATTGTCCCTTGGTGTTATTTTCTGGACTTGATTACGCTTTGTTTGCATGAAGCGGAGGTAGAACTTTAGCAGGGCTTCAGGAAAGTCGGAAGTAACCGTGAATGTACGTAATCACCCTCGAATTGCTACGGGTATGAAAGTAGAAACGACGTAACAGTTCCTGCAATCCAGTGCCTATAGTTGATCCACGAAGCAAAGACGGGGCGGGGCGCCGGCTCCGATGGAGTTGCACGCCAGCGACCAGGCACCCATACCACCGTCGTACTTTCCCTGGAGCGTCGCCGACGAAGAACCAGATTAGTAGGGAAGTTTCATTGCGTGCTATACCACCTATTTAGTGGCATACTCATTTTTTCATATGCAAATACTTTCAAAAAATACGTTGACCAGACAGTGACATAATCCAACCAAGTTCGGATTACTATACCCAGTCGGCAAGCACGTTAACATTCCATGGGGATCCAACATTCTAAGTCCGTTAACCGACCCCGGTTAACCCTCTGCATTGCACTGCCCAGATCCGACTCACGTCGACGAACGACTCCGCACCGTCGGACAGCCAATACTTAGCTCCTGCCACGAACTATTCGCCCTAGCTAAAAGGGGAAACACATCGCTGTCAAGCGATGACTTCCGTAACAAGAAACACGTTAAACTAATACAATATATGAGAATAGTTAAAAAAAAAAGTATACACGATAATAAATATAGGTTTAAATGTATTATTTCCGGCCCGTGTTAATACATTTCACTATGTACATTTTAAACGACACATATAAAATCAAAACCAGGAGTTGGCAACCTCTACAAAATCTAACTAGCTGCCACCGGAAAATTCCCTTAACGACACAATCGTAACACAGTCTGAGTAGTGTGAGCCACAGAGCCCAGTTCAGTGAACATGCAGCATGCCCCTACAGTGCATTCGACTTGCCTTTGCCCAGCTGAATGAGTTTGATAGAGGCCGCATCGTCGGCCTCCGGGATGCAGGTTAGACATTTCGGCGATTGCTCGCCACGTGAACCGTTCTGCCTGCACTGCAGTGGCGTGTGGTGAACTGTTGCAAGGTAAGCTGGTGCTTGCTCACTGCTGTACATTCTCGATGCACGCAGTAGGAGCCAGTAACCACTGTGCAGCCTAAGTAAATATAATGTATTTCGACCACTCACAACGAGCAGGCAAGGGACCGATCACACGCGTCCTGTGGCGTCACTGCTGTACATTCCCGATGCACGCAGTAGGAGCCAGTAACCACTGTGCAGCCTAAGTAAATATAATGTATTTCGACCACTCACAACGAGCAGGCAAGGGACCGATCACACGCGTCCTGTGGCGTCACTGCTGTACATTCCCGATGCACGCAGTAGGAGCCAGTAACCACTGTGCAGCCTAAGTAAATATAATGTATTTCGACCACTCACAACGAGCAGGCAAGGGACCGATCACACGCGTCCTGTGGCGTCACCTGCCCAACTACGTTTTAGTGGTGGAAGTGTAGACTTGCAAGTAACAGAGTACAGCACACTGCTAACGCCAGCTTACCTTGCAGCACTTCACCACACGCCACTGCTACACTGAGTCAGCGTTAGACGCAGTGGAAACAGGAGGGTATACACACCAGTCGAGAAGGTTCGAGTCAACCCTGGCGGGCCACCAGTAGGGAGAATCGCTTCACCGTGCGACAGGCTGTAGGCACTCCACGGGCGTCGCTGCGCACCATCCAGGGACATGTCACGGCAGCTGGGGATACGCCTGTGTCCACCAGTACTACAACCAGGCGACTAGTAGAGCACGATCTGTCTTCGCAGCGTCTCTTACGACGTCTACTGTTACGACCTGATCATCGCCAGCACGTGTGACATTCTGCCGGGAAAGGGCAGCATGACAGCTTGCGGATTGGCGACGTGTGGTTTTTAGCGACGAATCACGGTTCTGTCGGGATACAGACGACCGCCAAATTCGAGTCCTGGCAAGCGCCGTGATCCAAGTGTCACTATAAAGCGGCACGCCACCCCAATAGGTGTCATGGTGTGGGGTGCCATTTCTTACGATTCCCGCACCCCTTTGATGGTAATTGAAGGAACCCTGACGGCGCGGCGATACGTCCAGGAAATTCTGCAACCATGTGCGCTCTATTTCCTGGTGCAGCTTGAACACCCTATTTTACATCAGGATAATGCCGGGATTTAAAAAGAATGGTATCTCTGGCCTGCCTTCGTGATGTCAACATGTTTCCTTGGCCAGCAAGGTCACCAGTTCTCTCGCCCATGGACAATGTTTGGAATTAGACTGGACGCCAACTCCGGCGGATTTGAAGGGTCAGTCGCGTGATCTGTTGCAGATCTTGCTCAGGAAAACATCCGAAGTCTGTATGCCTCCATGACGATCGTATCGTTGCCTGTTTCTGTACTACACGTCGTTCAACACCATACTAAGAGCATCATGCAAGTGTTGGTCCCCTACAATACATGCTTTGTGTGTGACAATGTTTGATGATTTCCTTTTACATACTATCATTTCCTGTGCCTGTACCCACGTATGTGTCCCTGCGATGGCACCTTCTGGGTGATCAATTTTTCTTTGCAAATGAGTGTACATACCTATATTTGAATTATTTTTGGTAGGTTTAAAAAAAATAAGAAAGGATTTACTACAACCTTCCATTTTTCCTTTATGCAAGAATTTTCTTTTATGACATTTCCACATTACCGACGCGATTTTAATGTCGTTACATGCGGCCATTCTTCTTTCTTTCCCTTGTCTCGTTCACCTCTCTAGGCCATTAACAGTAACGGGAGAGGAGTACAAACTAAGGCTGATGACGAGACCCAGGCAATTGAGTACCCGGGTACCCCAGTACCCGTTACTGCGCGTAGAGGTACCCGTAGCGAAAATACCCGGGTACCCGTTAGGTGGAGTACGGGTACCCGAAAACGGTAGTACTCGGGTACCCGTTACGTATAGAGCGTGACGTACCCGATGGATAGGGTACCCGGTGAGAATATGTTTTCGTATATTTCCGGCGATACTTTACGTTCCCGTGGTCTGTTGTTTGCGCATTCCAGCAGCGTCCTCTTCGTTCGTAGTAGTGTCATGAATTGTCGCTCGGGCCGCTGCCCCTTCTGCTAATTGCTTTTCCTGTACGATGTTATAACATTCGCAGTAAAAGTGCAAGGAACTCCATTAGTGCCAGTGTCAGTTGTGCTACCTGGTCGCGTCACAACAGCAGTTGACGTTCTTCGGTAGCTTCCAGTTTAACGGGAGGAAGACGCAAAATGCCAAAACCAAGCTGGGTGTGGAAATTTGCTGAGAATATGGATCTAAACACAGTGAAATGCATAGTGTGTTTGTGTGTGTGATGAGTTGTTTTACAATGGGCCTACGTCTGCAGTAATTAAACATTTGTCATTCAAGCACAAATTGTGTTCCAACAGCCTAGCAGATGACAGGTAAACTTCGAACAAACCATTCCATGTTTGCAATATTTCTCGCGTCAGTTATCCTGAGCCACTGTAGAAGGAGGGTAGGGGAGCAGAGAATTGTGGTAGGAAGTAGTGTAATATAGTAAATGTACTATATGTGATGAAAATACTACGCTAGGAAAGCCGCTTACTGTTGCGTGTGTAAATAATGACGTGCATCCGCAAACCCGTTAACATGGCAACAGCCACATGTAATACTTGACGGGGAGAGAGAGATATAAGGTCAGCGTTAACAGTAGTTGTGAGAGAGAAAGGATGAGGCAAGTTCTCCTGGAACTGTTACATAAACTGTTGAGCAGAGCAGGGAAGTAGCGTACACGGACAACATCGGAAGTTCAATAAAACGAATTCACCGGCAATAACATAATAGATTTAAAGAATATTTCAGAGTCCAATATGTACGGTAACTAGCCACTTTTCATCGCTAAATACGATAAAAAATAACCTGTCTTGCTACAGGCCAATGATAGCCTAGCCAGCAAAATAGACATATAATAAAATGCTCATCTTCTCAGGCCAGACAGCAGGAGTAGAATGAAATCATAGCCACAGGGTAACTGCACTATTCAGCTTGATTTCATTACTTGTCTGCGTAACATATCAATGTACATACTCTACTGGGACTCGGTTGCAATATTGGCATTTTAAATTCTATACAAATAGGTTTTGACCTCTTGGCTTCTGCCTCACGAACTTGGATATGCCTTTGGCGTCTTGTAACACTGGTTTTGGAAATGTGATGCAGACATTTAATCCTACCTAAAGTTAGGCGAGAGGTTTGGACTGCTCCTAACATCGGAGTCTTGAGAACTAAAATAGGCTAGTAGTTAGAGCTATCAAATAATTAATTAATTGTAAAAACTGTAGGCCAAAAAATTAACAGTTTTGTGCAAGCGTTGAAGTGAATGTTAACGAGAAAAAGTCTGGAAACCTGGATGCACGAATAGCCAAATGAGTAGTGTCAACGTAAGTGTGAATGAAACTGTTAAAACTCAGATTAGTAGTGTAACAGGAAGTATAAACGAGAAGGAATACAGTCAGATAACTACTGTGAGCGATTTAGTAGGCTAGAAAATTAATAATGTAGATAGGAAGATGGAAGGCACTAGCGAGTTAGTGAATACAAGAATGGACTGCGTGGATTAAAAAAAACTGACTGTGTCAATGAAAAAATTGGGCAGCGTAACTTAAGAAGTGGACATTTTCAGTGGAAGGATGGATAGAGTCGAGAACGATATGAACGCAATACAGAAGGACGAATGGCATGATTATATTCAACAGCGGAGTTACGCTATCACCACAGTCACGCCGGCAGCCGAGGAAAGTTGGGAAGCAGTGCAAGTCGTAAAAAATACAGCCACCTTGGAGGATATCCGGCAACTCTGCAGCATTGGTACCGCGCAGACATAGTGGGGAGGGGGTCTCAATGAAGCCCGCCCCTTGCGTAGGCCAGACTTCTTGGTAGGAGTACCAATACCAGACTGAAATACTCACCACCTTTAACGGCTGGTCAGGCGAACAGAGGGCTTACTACCTGGCAGCCGTACTGAGAGGCCACCACAGAACATACCAACGAAGGAAAGATTTGTTACAGCCAACATAATAGTTGTCTGTATATGGCAAAAAAATGTATTTAGTTGCCTGATTGAAATATTTAGTTGAGAAAACAAAACTTGAAAAACAACAAAATTAATTTTGTATATCTAAGAAAATGCATGCTTTAATAAACAAAACATTTGTCTTGAGGAATGAAAATACCCTTCAAAAAATATTTTGTTGCTTAAAATGTATATATTTGTTTGGCAACTAATTTCGTTGCCTTCTTTCGAAAATGCAGCTCTAGAGTTTGTTTGTAATTTTCGCGACAATTAGGATGGTAACCGTGTTTGTTTGTAGGTACATTTATTGATGCTTAATAATGAAGTAAAATATCTTAATAAAACAAGTTCAACCGAAAACTTAAAAGTAAAGCTGTAAAACTGGAAATATTCATTTACGTACGTTCTCGAGTATTTGTAATGTATATTTTTAAAATATTCCCATTTCGTCAATATGCACCTTCACTGAGGCTGTTAGGGCGAAGTGCTCCGACACAAACGTTTTAGGTTCGAGTCTCATTCGTGCTTTAATTTTTTGATATTGACCGAAAGTGTTTTATGTACGTAAAGCCAAACATATATTTAGTTGCACCAAACAAATCAAACCATTTAAGGCAACAGTATACTGTACACCACTGTTCCCAGGCAACGGTGGTCTCTTATCTCGGAACTGCTACTCATCATTCGGACCTGAAAGCAGCCGAATGGCAGAGCTGTTTAAATAGCGTCGCCGAGAGCTGTAGGAGGCCTGAGTCAACATTCCCCATCTTACGTCAGAAACTGCTAGCTTCTTCGCCTGAGAGAGGCATTAGCATCTAGATCGTTAAGGTCATTCGAGGGAATATACCACCTCGGGACTAGAGAGATCGTAAATCCATTCACGGGCGATTGAGGATGCTCAAGGGGACGAAGAGGAGTGGTGGCTCCAGGACGAGGAGTGTAGGATGGCCAAGTTGGTACTTCTCCCGTCAAAACCATCTCGTAACGATGGAGTCGCTGTCGGCGGTGCCCACACAACTCCGCAGGTCAAATATAATCACTCGCCTTTCTCAATGAGCTGTGGAAGCTTCCCATTTGGAGTTGCGTATGCCATAATCCTGGAACTCCCGGCATCGACATCGTCTCTAACTTAATAGCAACTATTAACTTCCGTATGTCCGCACGTCCATAACGGCTAGTTTTATCACTTACAGTTACGTTCAGCGTCCATAATTAACTTTGAGTAGCTCTCAAGTTTGTTTTATGATTCCTAGTTATCACCTAGCCATAATTTGTAACGTATCCTCAAGATGAAATGGTGGTTAATTGGTTCGCTGGAAGGCTTGGAAGGAAGGAAACATGCCGGCGTATTTAACGAAGCTTGGTTGAAACACATGGAATGCTATAATTCAAAGAACATTTGCAGTAGAGGTCGAAATACAAAGCATAAAATATCGTTGCCAGTATTTTTGTAGGCAAAATCCAATATTTTCAAACAGCAACCTGCGAGAAAATTGCACTTCCAAACTGCTACGGTTAATATGACAGAGAGAAACAAACAGTTTTTGCGGAATAATCAGGCGCGGGGAATATAGAGTTCCTATGGAAGCACAAACGTGCCGCCGTATGGCACTTACGTGTGCCGGCGCAGTGTGTCAACGACATTACTGGTAGCCCGTGGAGTGCGCGAACATTCACAAAGGGCAGACACCGTGCGTGCCACGATAAGCCTATCAGGACTCGTGCCACTAGGGCTGCATAGACCCTCTGGTCCAATCTACAATGTTCCCCACACCCAAAGTCTCGCTGAGGGAGGGCGAGGGCTATGACCCGAACATTCTTAGTTTTGTATTTACCTTATTCCACACCTACAACTTTAAATGTCTCTTTTTCTTCTGTTCATGAAATAAGTGTTACATATTGATTTTCTAACGCAGTTCATTGAACTGGGATGATTTATTGCAAGAAAGGATGTGTAAGTACCAAAATTACGCAAGTTAGTTTCTAGTGCTCGTTTTTCCTGCTGTAAAAAAGAGCATTAGTAAAAAGAATAGATTTCTTCAATAACTTTTCTATATTTTTGAGTGATGTCTGCCTAAGAATAGCGTTCCGTTTTCTATTACACACTCTAATATGATTATTTTAAAGTTGAAGTAAGGTAAGGCAAGCATTTCCATAATTAATTTTAGGTATGGAAACTCGGTACAGGAAACTGAAATCAATAGGTGGCCTACAAGGTTGTATAGCACAGCACATTATTGTTATTATGTTATAACATTATAAAGTGACGGTGGAAGTGTGACAGAGGCGAGTCGCCAACGGAGAGACTGCGCGCGCCGGTTCAATGTCTTCCCCCTAGAGGCAGTGTCTAGATCCTCCGTAGTGGTCTGGCATTTCTAGGCCTCGGACACTCAAACTACGTCTTAATAGGCGTCATCATGTGCTGTCTCTTTGAGCAACTCGGTGTTATTCTGCCTTGAGGTTTACCTCGGAGAGCAGTTGCGTACCTGGCCATACAATAAGCTCGAGTTGTTCGGAAAGCGAAGTGAAATCTCCTGGAACGAAGTGCGGCCATTCTCTCCTTGTCCCGTGGCTCTGACACGGGCAGCGCCCCAACAGAGTGCGAGCTGTTTGTTTCTGCTCCCCTTCCCCCTCCGAACACATACCAGTCCTATAAAACCAGTACAGGACAGGGTGGGAGTACCCACAGCCGGCCATTCGCTCTCCTGGACACGTCTCTCGATTGTCATTGGCGATCGGGATAGCCTAGGGAAGAGGGAGGGATATGTGTGTGTTCAATAATTCTCGAAGTGCCATACGGGGAAAGGACGCAGCCGGGGAGAGGGGGGGAGGTGCGGAGGAAGGAAGGTGTGCTAGAAGTCGGCCGTAGCAAAACACTCGCTATCCTGTTACCCTCCTCGTCCCCACCCCCCAAACCAATCCTCGTAAATCCACAAAAGCATCGCTAGGACAATGGAGAGCTGGCGGCCCGCTTTGTGGCAACGTGAAAGAAATTCCGCGAGAGGAGTAACGAAAACGGGCCTTGCAGGAAGGAAGTGCCTTCGGGGCCGAGGGAAAGAGAGCAAAGGAGTGTTTCCTTCGAGCAGAAACGGAGTGCTACAACTGCCCACAGTTATTCGATATTTAAAGGCGAACTGTGGGAAGAATCTTGATGGTGCGGCGGTGCTTTTAAAAATGAATCGTTTTGGCTCGAAACTGCCTCCGGCTATACCGTATTCCTACTTTGCTCACTGTACCATTAAATATTCACCGCAGTTAACCATTGCAGAAAGCGTTAAGCCGTTACTAAGCATGTACACCAATAGTCCTTGAAAAAATCGAGGCTGAAAATCTGTACTTGCCTGATGAAGACCTTTCAAATGAACTTTGCTATTGTTTTGGAAGAATCGTATTTTCTAATAAATTGTCGATAAACGTTCCCTACTTAACGTCTTAAAAAATTATATTTCTCACAACTATCACTTGGCTAGAGGCCGTTTTTTTTTATCCTTGGTGCCATTTAGAAAAACATTTGGCAATAAAACTGATACCGGCTTTTTTTTCTTCAGAGAAGCGTTGTTTAATTTATTTTTAAAGAATTCAGTAAGAGAGATCATTTCAAGTAAAGTACGATTGCATTTAATTTTGGTAGCACGAAAATTGATCGAATGTAAGGAAAATTGTTTTTACTTCGGAAAAAAGTAAACTGAATTATGTACTTTTTTCTTATCTTTTGATTTTCAGTATATTCTAATTATATTTTTATACCATGCCCTTAGCAACTGTAGGCCTAATAGTCTCGGATATTCCGTAGCACATTTGATGAAAAGTTAGTGACATTTCACCATCCACGCTGGCAGTATCATTATTATCAATTTTTGTGTATTTACAACCATTTCGAAATACAACTTCGAACAAACCTGATATTTAAAAGCAAACTGGGCACTGCGTTTTCAGAAGTTCTTACTATATACATCTCAAAAAACCTTTTCTCCTGAGTTTTTGTTGTTTACCACCTACCATCCAGAAAAGGTAGGGCCAAATAAAAAATTTAGTAAAAATTTGTAAAAAAAAATGTTAGCGAACGCAAATGTTATTGCGTGACTGCCAGTATCACGTTACATCACCTCGTGCATTGCAGCATTTTCTAACACTTCGTGGTATGCCATGTGCAAGGTATTTGTGAGAGTGTCGTAATCAATCCTGGACCAGTCTTCGACGACAGCGCTACGAAAATTGCCCAACGTCAAGGCGGAGCCCTTCGTCTTCAAACTACACATTTCAGATTTGCCTAGTCAAGTTCCATAGGGTCCATATCAGCAGACACTGAAGAACATTTCATTTTACATGATGTCACCTTCTGGCGAAAGGTGTTCGCAAGTTGTGAGCGATGTGCACGCACGTTGTTCTGTAAGACAGTCTCGCTGACTTGTTTACCGAACAGTAGGCTGTAGAACCCTGTCCTTACGTTCGCAAGTTGTGAGCGATGTGCACGCACGTTGTTCTGTAAGACAGTCTCGCTGACTTGTTTACCGAACAGTAGGCTGTAGAACCCTGTCCTTACGTTCGCAAGTTGTGAGCGATATGCACGCGCGTTGTTCTGTAAGACAGTCTCGCTGACTTGTTTACCGAACAGTAGGCTGTAGAACCCTGTCCTTACGACCGTACAACTCTGGATGGCGGCGAATTCTTCTGGCGAGCTCCCAAATCCCGCTACGCCAGCGCGAGTTCCTTCACAGTTCTGTGAGCCCTCCGGCATGCATGTTGGTAGCTAAGACGGTTGGAGAGTGGGCTGCATCTCAAGGCAAGCCCTATACGCCTTAGGTTGGGTTTGTTATGTTTAAAAGGGCGCATGCATCGTGGCTATAGCAGGGTTATCCGGTGCCATTGCTGCAATTGTAGACAAGGACACAACCCGAAATAGGACGGGTCTAGACGGAAAAGCACAGCAAACCAGCGCAAAGCGGAGAGGGCACTGGGAAAATTTGTGTGGCAGTCGCAGAGGATAAAAAATATATAGGCCTATACTTTGAATTGGATTAGGGCAGCAGAAAGTAGGGTAAGTTGTTAGTTAGCGAAGATAGACTTTTGTGAATTGATGTGGGGTGATATGAAATTACTAGTGGGGTGCTGAATTGTAACCAGGATTGCGATGATGCGCGGCCCTGGTGGTGGGAGACAGATCTGAGCCGCCCACCCAACTGATGCCAGCGGTCTTTCTAATGGCGATGAACCGTTTCTGACGTTCATAAATAGTGAAGGGCCAAAACTTGGCAGATCTGCCTCTGTGCTGGATTTGTGAGGTGGGGATACCTGACAGGCATGTTCTCCTTCCGCTCTCTCCTCCGATGATGGTCAGGTGTCACACGAATCCGGTCCTCGTTGGTCAAGAGGACCTGACGCCATTGCTCTCTTGTCCATCTGTAACTGGTGTCGCGAAGCTAGAGCGCAGGTGCCGGTGCTCGTCGGGGAATTATGGAGCGTAGGTTGTCGGTCCTTGATGGTATTGGCCAAAACTGCCTTATTATAGTTTAGGAGGTAATTTCACAGCTCCGTCGCGGTGTATTGTCGGTTTCTACGAGCCATTGTCTGCAAGTGAAGGTCTTCAAGTTGCTATTCTTGACAACGGATGACCAGTGTGAGGCAGTAGCACAACTGCAGTTTCATGTTACAACAAAGTGGCTTTGGTGATAGTCGAATCATACATGCGATTCCTCGTACTCACAGCCCTAATTGTCGCAGAGTGTAATGAAACTAAAATTTCTAGTCGTGGACGTTTCCAGTCTGAGCAGGGTACACTGACTGTTATGTTATGTCACTCTGGAATACAGCAACACCGCGCTCTGCTAGAGTGATCTGAAAGCGCAAAACTTAGTTCAGCGTTGTACAAAGGGGCGAAACTGAGAAAATATTACTATTACGATGCGATAAACGTCAAAGTTGGTACCCATATAGCACAAACATTGGCTGTGGTTTTGACAGACACACATGCAAGATACCTATATGTTTAGTAGCAAATTTGTTTAAATAACAAATCTGTTCATGTATTATTTTATTTAAATAAATGTTATGTTAAATTAGTTATGTAAAGAAAATTATTATAAATAACACAAAGAAAAACGTAACATTTTATTGTTACGTTTTTCTTTGTGTTATGAAACACAAAACGCAGCTCTTCGATGTTTTACCATCATTTAGATTCTGTATATGTGTTTGACATGTTTTATATTTTTGGAAAGGAAAATGATACCGATATCTCCAGCATAAACTAACCGAGGCGGCATTGATTTGGTTCAATACTGGATAACGGCGATTTTCACGTCCTATGGCAGGACTTTATTGGCTAAAGTAATTTGTAACCTGCTGAATCACTGGCTGTGTGTAGCCATTATTTATGCAGACGGCGTTTAAAGAAATCGTTAAAAGCAAAATGTAGATTTTGGAATGAATTCCTTGTGTAGCTAATAAAGTTATATATTATTGGCTTGACAAGATGATTAATTCGACTTAGAGATCGTTCAATCGTATAAACTGTACTGCAAGAGAAAAATATAGGCATATTCTTGAAGACTGTATAGATTTTATAAGTCGATTACTAATGAAAATGTAGGGAATATCGATTTCGTTTAGCGTGCGCTGTGCCTGATGAAAGCATGGACGGGCTGAATGACGAGAGAATTACAAGGCGCCACAATCACCAGAACCCTGCGGCCTTGGCGCGGCGTCACACTGGTTCATTTGCACATCAGAGGGCGGGCCGACTCCGCAGCGCCAAGCCTGCAATCATTGTCGGCCCTCGCTGGTCGACGCCAACATAGATCCCAGTTCAACCCGTCAGCGATGTCGCTGCTTTAATTATGCAAGCGAAATGCCTTCGCGCAGGCCAGTGAAAGCTGGTATCTTTTGTGTTGGCCGGCTTGATTTTATTTCCGTCGAAGAGCCCTCTCTTGGCCACGCGAATTTCGTCTGAAGTCATTTCGTTTGAAGTGGCGATGTGGAATGATAGAACATAAGGTGACATTCAAGTTGGGAAGCGTACTTGCTCCCAAGATGGCGTATGGAGGTCAATGTCATCTAAGTTGGTTGATCCAATATGGCGGCCAGTATTTGGTCATCTCCCAGATGCCATGCGCTCTTGGGCCTACTATTTCTCACTTCTAGTATGGCCGGGCCTGTAATCGAACCCTCTACGTACCGAATGTGAGCCCGATGCGACAGTATGTACGAGCTGAAGAAACTTCCCCGACGACACCTTGAAAATGTTTGCGATGGTATGCGCCAACTCCAAACTTATGTTAATCTGTACTGCTTTTATGCGCAGACGTTGTACTGTGCTAGGAAGTAGCATAGTGCATATTAATAAACTGAACCAATACGTTTCTGGAATGGGAAATGGAAAACTACTCCTGAAAACTCACCAACTATACTCTGTACTGAAACCAAGGCCTACCAAATGTTAGACCGCACGATTATGCCCGCTCGGTCAAAATATCAATACCTAAACATATTCGAGTAGTTGTATGATTACTGAACAAATGTGATGGATTATAAAATATACAAAGTTTTGGTCAATGAACTCAGCCCAAATACACATAAATAAAAAGGAATTGAATGTCATCATTTTAAAAGACAGAGTGGGTTTTAATTATATTCTTATAAAATAACATTGGCGAAGCCATTTCAGAAGATACTTTTTACACCGAGCTGGCTGCATACACGGGTTTATTCGCTTCAAAAATACCTATATTACAGACTAGACCTAGGTCCATTTTAAGTAAGCCTATATCTCGATTCAATTTCATAAATAAATAATCTGAAATAATTTAACCGCACTTAAAATTCAAAATAACAAAATAAACTGGGTTCCGTGGTGTGGTTTTGAATTCAGCTTAGATTACGCACTGACACAGCTTTGGCTTAAAACGAGTTCGTGTGACGGTAAGGCTAGACTTTATCGGAATTTGCCAAACTGCCCGCTATCGTTTTTCCCTGGGTGCTACCTCTATCTACTATGGCATATATTCTGTGAACTACGTATTTTGTACCTGGTTCGCTCATGCTCTTATATGTCGTTATTATTGGCTCAAAAGTCTAAAGGGACGTAAAAATTCGTTCACAAATCACAAATCTTTAAAGCTACCATTAATAGAAAGTGCAGAGATTTTATCCCACCTATACAATAGAATTTGAAATGAATGTGTATTTACGCATAAATTGTGTATTTTCATAATATTGTAGCATTTTTACACAAATTCCAGAGAAAGCCCGAATATGTTTTAGCTTTGCTGTGACAACTCAAACAATATTTTGAAGCTCAGGGTCCCAAGATAAGCCGACAAAACACCGAAGTGATGATACTCGCTAGCACATTCATAACAGTTGTATTGTATAAGGAGTCATAGTATCATAATAATGTAACACATCTCTTTAGAGATGGTTCGGACGAAAGTGTCGATAAAAGATTTTTGAACCATCGTTCTTCTTTCTTAAATGGATACGTTCAGTCTTTTATTAAACTAAATTAGAATTACTTTTAAATGTTGTATAATGGTCTGATTTGCTATGTAATCCAAATAAATTTTAAAACACTATAATATGGGGAATAATTTAATGTGACCTCCTGAAATTTGCACCTGCACAGCACAAAACAAGAAACACTGTACTACGCTTGATTACGTCATATCAGCTAGAATTAAACACACCACATTCCTGAGTATTGAATCCCACTACAGTGCAACGCATTTGCAGATTTTGCTCTGCATCGTTTACTGTTAATGCAGTAGTTTTCAAATTAGTTTGAAAAATTCGCAGCACTTATTGTTAGGCACACAGATTGGCTTAGTCCCAGTTAAGTTGGCAGTGATCTATGAAAAGGACTTTTTTTATCTATACATCGAATTAGAAGTGAAGTTGTTACATTTTTGGACAATGAAATTATTTCTTATCTTTAAGTTATTATTGTGTCTATAAAATTTTAAGAACGGTGTTTAGTAACTTCGTTACGATGCTAAGTTTTCAGTTTTACTTGACAGATTTCTGAGCGTTGTAATAGGCTCGAAAAAAAAAGTTAATTTTGCGTTGGTATAAGGGTAAAATAAAAGGCAGGAAAGTAAATCATAATCAGGTTTTTCGAAAGTTCTCTGACAATGCGAACGGTGTAGCAACATTTTATCAGTGGTGTGGTGTAATTTTAATATTTATGTTATGTGCACTTGTCTCAATCGAAGTAAATCGTTTTACATATTACAGTTGGTGTTTCAATTTCTTCTACAGATACACATCCACCCCTGCATATATTAAACAAACCCACGGCAACCAATTAAATCCAGTAGCTACAACCCAAAATAAAACTCTTAATCCTGTAAAACTGGACTCGGTCGAGTTTTTTGAAGGATCGTTCTCAACCATTGAGAAGACACGCGATTTTCACACCTGTCCCGCAGTTTTCAGAATTGTTTTTTATTCCCTTCCAAATTATGAAGTCCATCGATCGTGTCTGTCATCTCCTACTTCCGTTCCCTCTTCCCTTTTTTTCCTCATTACGGGTCAAAAACTTTTTAATAGACTCGTCGATTCCGATCAAAATCCGCGAACTTCTATCCCGCTCTCAGGGGAGAACGTCAGCAATCTTTATCTTAAGGCCATTCTAAAGCCTTAGATTATTTTCTATATGTTTGGAACGTTACGTCTTATTTCGTTATGGTATGAAGTAATAGTCTTAAAACATTGAGCCAATGAAGAAAAATTATTTTTTTAAAAACTATTGAAACGAGCTATGTGAACATTATATTTGTATCGTTTCTCAAAATTGGATAAAATTAATACGTTAGACTACATCTCAAAATAATTGTTAATGCTATTATAATGTCGTGAAGTCTATTTGTGGGAAATTTGTTATGCGTTTTTCCAGAAATACGTACACCAGGATTGGCATTCGACCGTGCCACCTCCTACAGTACGGTGAACAAGAACACTGACCAACGCAGTACACATGGTAAATAGTAGTGGACACAAAACAGATTTATTCTCTTATAAACACAGAGATTTGCATATTCAAAGTATCGCCTTTTGTAAAACTACAACGCTTGCCCACTCACAATCGCAGCACTGGTATGGACGATGCGATGGTAAAACGCTCATGTTGAAAAAAATTTACTTGACAACTGACAACAGTTAAATTACGATTCTGTGAATTTCGCTTACTTTGAGGTGTACGGAAGTCTTGTTAGACAGTAACATAACCTTTTTAACATTGTTGGTGTACATGGCTAACGTAAAATAAAAATAATTACTTAGAGTCAGTATTCTGAAGTTGGTTTTGTTTTAAACGAAACACGCCGTAAGTATATTTTTATTTCAATGGCCCTGAATAATATTTAAACAATGTTTAACCAAATTAATATACATATATATGTATATGGTGCCTCGTTTTTTGCTAAATTCGAATTTCCCCGTAGAAGTACGGGTGTTTGTTCACTTAGTTGCTACCTGTACGATTAGTTGCTCATTATGTGAATTATTTTGTGCCTGGTTCGCTCAGTCTGTTATTAGGTATTAAGCCACTCACATTGGCACTATCTGTTGCTACTAGAGTGCTGAAACGGTATAACAACACTATTTTAATGGCTCACACTCTCTAGACCTTAAATCTGTGGATCTCTCCTTTCGCCGATATCTTATATAACAATTATGTTTAAGTCAGCATACAGTTTACAAATCTTCGGAGTTACAACAATGCGGGGAACTGTTAAAATATAGTGTTTTGAAAAAACCCCAAATTTTTTGCAGGTGCACGTTGGCTAATTTATGAAGAGACTTAAGCTGTTCCGTGAAAGGCCTCACGGAGCAGCTTAAGTCTCTTCAGTTGATAGTTTAATAGCAGTCGTGTTCAATTTTTTTTTTAATTTGTTGTGGCGAAATAATTATGATATTTAAACCTCCAGAAGCTCATAAATGCGTATCTCCAGGCGATGCAAATAATCTAATTTTTTTTGCGTGTTGTATTTAAGCTTACATGGTACTTGATTCTTTATCATAAGAAATGAGTTGTAAGCTTGGTGCTCGGTGATAGGGATATGAACCTGTCATAACGTAGATTCACGAACCATGCACCAACAAGGACATTACTGGATACTGAGTCTTACAGCGTACAGTGCTACCAAATATGATTTACGTGTGCAGCGATCGAGGACGCAGGGACAGTGCGTAAATAATAATAACGTTCAGTGAACTACGTACTTTCTGCTCAATGTCAGCGGCATTCACGTGTCAGATCTGTAGCCAGAGTACACATATCAAGTCAGTCACACAAGAAGACAACTTACAGTAATGTACACTGAGCCTTACAGCGTTGTGTTGTCATTATAAGACCTAGTTACATAACATGTGCACAACCGTGAACAGAGACTGGAAGAGTTTTAACAATTAAAGGATGATGATTGGTGAGGTCTATGATCTGAATCTCAGGCAACTTTCCCCGGCCCAGCCATTCTGATTTCAGCTATCCACGGTTTCCGGAAATCACTCCAGTCGGATGCTGAGACTGTTTCTTGCTACAGGCCGTGGATTATTCCTTCCCCATCCCTAATTCTTCGAGCAACTTGCTCCGTGTCTAATGACCTCGCTGTCGACGAGACATTAGGCTCAGCCGACCTTCCTGGAAGAATCACTCCCAGTGCCGTCGGCTGGGATCGAACACACGACCCTCCGAAGGCGAGGATATGGAAAACTGCTGAATTTACGTCATACTGAAACCAAGGACATGGGGGTTGGAAGCGCTTACGTAAAGNGGCATTAGACCCAGTTCCAAGTCAGGCTTCGAACACCGCTTGGGTAGTGTATATGAGTAGCATCACGATTTGTGTCTTCCAATAAGAATATTCTGCGTTCCGCGCAAAGTCGCTAAATGTTTTGTTCGAATGTGGTGACTCGTGAAATGTCAGAAACTCGTACACAACCAGTTTACGCATCCAGATGACAAATTAATGAGTTGAGACAGAATACAGAAAATGTGCGTAACGCCACGTTGGGAATATACGCAGAATGGGAAGAATGTGAACTGTCTCGCAGACGCTTCCATATTCGCACGTCGCCATACAATGTAATGGAGTTTCACCAGACAATGATGTTACGAAAACTTTGCGATCTTGCAAGAAACAATCTAACTCGAATATGAGTTCGCGAAATGTTTTTTTGTTGAGCCGAACGTAATTCGTCTTATCCGAATAATCGTGGTGCTGATTCCGCCGAGCGGCCGTAGATTTTCCCAGATTTAAATTATTCCGCGGTCGCGGCTTCAAGCAGGGCGTGGCGGAGGGATCAGACGGCATAGCGCGCTGAAAAACAAATAAGAAGGAAATGACGGCCGAGATGGAAAACTGTGGCAGCCGCCGGTGCCTTATGAACCGCCCAGGGTGTGGGGGTGTAAGGAGGTGATGGAATGGGGGCTGGAAAATATAAAGTTTACTCACCGCCACCCCTCGCGGAGGGAGAGGCTGCGGCGAGAAAAGTTTTATCCGGCGCAATGTTGCCGCTGTTCCGGCGCGCTCTCGCGGCGACACTTGGCAACGCCGCAGTGCGCACACCACACCCGCCGCTTCTTCCAACACCACACTCCTCTTTACTTGGCGTCCCAAGCGTTATTGTCTCGCGCGGCGCGGGGCAGGATGCACGATGTTTGTTTGCGCGCCACCAACATTTGGGATATTAAAATCCTCGCTTCCTGGAGCGGCGCGTCCACACCTCCAGTCCCCGTGGCTCGAAAACTTCCCGGCGAAAACAACGTAAATGAAAACGTCACGCGGAAAGAAAAACCCCCCAAAGGTGAAGTGATTCCTGCCAGTGGGTGAAGGATTTTCGATTGTGTCTTATTGTTAATTCCCGCCAATAGGAAAAAATCGCTTTGTAGCAGAGAGGCTAATCGTAAAAACAAAAACGGGCATTGCAAACTAAAACTTAAACTACATTTGAAACTAGAAATCACTGTCTTAACGGGGCCGCGGTGGATGAGCGGTTAGACTGCTCGCCTCCTACCAAGGAGAACCTAGTTCATTCTCCGACCGGGTCATTCCCGGATTTTCTCATGTGGGAATCATGCCGGACAATGCCACTGGTCGGCGAGTTTTCTCGAGGATCTCCCGGTCCCCTTCATTCCGGAGCTGCTCCATACTCACCTCAATCACCCTCATCGGCTCTCAAGACCTCGCTGTTAAGAGCCACCCAAATCTCGTCATTCACTCACTCTGTCCTAACCGAGATTAGAACCAAGAACCACTCGCATAGTAAGCTAACATTCCATCTAGCTACGGTACGTAGGTAGGCAAAGTGATATGGCGCCCGTCAAGAAACGAGGAATGAAACGATGGGGGAAACGAGAGTAGCCCGAGAAAACTCCTTGGCCAATGGTACATGCATATCTGTATATATGTATACACGCTTAAACATCGCGAGACCAATGCGTTTACCAAATCACTCTACTTAAATCATACCCCAAACTGCAATAGAGTGATGGATGTTGCTGAGTGTCCAAGACTCTCTCTTTTTCAGCAGGTTAATCGTGCAATGGATTTTCGTTCTCTTCAACAGTATTAAGGCCAGAAGAGAACAAAATATCCTAATCCTGAACTCGAGAAGGAATTTTCTTTGATTTAATAATTATTGACTTATCACAACGGCGTCTTGGCTTGCATTTCATTGCATCCTTCTATGGCACAGTAAGCTGCTAGAGAATTAGGTGACACGTGTACAGGGTAGTTACGAAACTAAAATACGCCGGGGGGAAATTCACCCCTGAAACATCGCCGCATCACACACACGGAGATCCCATGTCGAGAATTCTCCGGCCCCAGGTTCCTGTATTCGAAGTTGATTGTGGTGGGGGCGGGCACATAGTGTACAACTAAACCATTCGTGAGTATACGCTAAACTACTTGTCATGAAGGAGGCAAACCACCTTTGTTGGGCGGTGTCACGTCATATCCTCTCGTTCGTGGTTTCAGCATGACTTTGCAGATGCCGAGTAGTGCGACATGTATTGTATAGGCAGTCCGTGGTTGGAAGAGCACTTTTCAAAGCTCTTCTGAAGATATGTTTTCTGCCCGTTATGTATCCTTCGCTATTTACAAAATCGCCGTAGCCTGGAACCCAATAAATTCATTCATCAAGTGAAACTACAGAATTGTTTAGTGTCGTAAACATTTTAGTTACATGCCAATTACTTAAAACTAAAAGAAATTAACTAAAACGTATTGAGTATTCACAAATTAGAATGATAATTCACATATTATTAATTTTAACGTGACGTAAAAACATCGAGCAACTTTTCATTCCGTGGTGCTACCTTTACTGGGAGCATGCCAGTCAATATACCTGTTGAAATATACGCGATTATGGGCAGGGAATTTCTTCAAAGGCAGATTTCAGAAATTCTCAGCAGTTTATTCTACACAGGTTTGCAACGAAATGAGACTTCTTGCGGGATAGTTTGGCATAGGGAAAGTTTCCACCGTAAGTTGCGCTGGTGTTTTAAAGATATCGCTTTTAAGCTGGCAATAAATTAAGGAAATCTATGTATTTGTTGCAAAAGTTTGTGTTTGGTCAGAATTACCCCTGCCCAAATATTAAGGATCAACTTTATTGGTTAACTATTATTCACGCTCTTGCAATGCTGTCAACAAGAGTAAACAGTAAAAATACAATTCATAAATAAGCTTCAGTAGTAAAAAAAAACGAATTTAAGAGTATTGAAATATAGGTACGTGTCATCAAAATAATTTTTTTTAAATAAGTTTTCACATTTAAATAAAGTAATTCGGTAATCCTGCGTTCTGCCAAATCAAATTTTACGACTGAATATTTATTTATCAATATGTTGACCTATTTCGTGAAATAAATGGGAAGATTTTACACAATTATTTATTTTTTGGAAATTGCAATTATCTCATTTGTTTACATACAAAACGGGGAGAATCCAGTACGCATGCAAAATCAGTGCTACCTGGTAGCGAGTATTTTGATTTGCCTAAATATTATAATTGAACTTCCCAACCTGAATAAAATACCTTAAGAGGGATTTACGTCGCTCATTTGTGCTACGGGACTTGATGGTAAGACTACCTGTGTACCCACTTGGTGCTCAAATTCGGAGTCATTTTGTAAGTATGTGACAGCGACCACAAGTTAGGCCTGATTGCCTCGTGAGCGTGGGATAGTAGCCACGCCCACACACGGTGTGTGATCATTGGAGACCAACCACCGTTGTCCACGTGGCTGTTTACACGATCACAACATTCAATATAAAAATACTAAGAAAGAAACAATATAATTTCCGCCTGCCCGAGGCACCGTCTTGTGGCGAGACGCTAGCCGTCGCTCTTTTTCCTTATAAGAGAGCCGAACATCCTCTGCAAAGGCCATATCCCTTTTCTACTCTACGGTTGAGTCTGTTGTCGAGAGTTTCCTTATTTACTAAGGCTGCTAATGATTCACTGACGACGAATGCTTTGGCATCTGGATTGGAGGCTACAATTCCTGCTTTGACCACTTCTTTGCAGGAAAACAGACGGTCTCAGCAGTAGCAGACGAACAATCATGGCGACGGTAAACGATAATTCTAACCAATTAACTGTAACATTGATGTTAACTACCGAGGATGCGAAGAGAATAAGTGTGGGTTATCAATTACTCGTGTTTTCACCTGAACTAACAACCTTTACTATGATATTTACAAATTAGTCTCTATATCGTCAAAAAACTTATATATTACTAAAGACATATCAACAAACACGTCGGGCATACCTGACGCCATTTATTTCTACTTCTAGCACTGTCCACAAACGACATGAACGCGAAACGTAATAGAATCTGCTGTTGTCAAAACAAATAAGGGCCGCGGTGGTGTAGTGATAAGACTACTCGCCCCCACCTAGGCGGTGGTGTAGTGATAAGACTACTCGCCTCCCACCTAGGCGGTGGTGTAGTAATAAGACTACTCGCCTCCCACCTAGGCGAACGGGGTTTTATTCCCGGCGGGGTCGCGCCCGGATTTGCGCAGTAGAAATTGTGTCGGACGATGCCGCTGATTGGCGGGTTTTCTCGAGAATATCCCGTTTCCCCCACCCTTTCATTCCGGCGCTGCTCCATATTCACCTCACATCACGCACATCGGCTCTCAAGACCTCGATGTTAAGAGTTGCCCTAATCTCTTTACTCACTCACTTCACTCACTCAAAGTATACAGAATGTTCGGAAACTAAACGCCCAAACTGCGGGAGATGATTCCTTATGATAAGTAAAGTCGAAAATATATATGACACCATATATCTAAACATAATATTAAAGATATGAGACTGTAAAAACTGGGTTTTGAACACGTATTTCCGCTGAATGCCTTGTACTTTCTGCCTGCGGTAGGGATGGCAGAGATTTACCCACAGTACGTCCCACAACACCATTTGGCGCGTTATGGAGCGTGCGTTAGTGGAAGGCATTTCGTTGATGTACTGACGTATCACTTCCTCAAGCCCAACAGTGCGCATAGACCGAGGCGGCCAGCATTACGCATGTGTCTCTGCAACATGGGAAGTAAATCACCTTTTTGCTGCGTACTTTGTAGGCGTTGTTCAAGGCATTCGGCAAAAATACGTTTTCAAAACCCAGTTTTCATAGGCTCATATCTCCTTTAGTATTCCGTTTAGGTATATGGTGTCCTATATATTTTTTACTTTATTTTTCCAAAGGAATTACCTCCCGTAGTTTGGGAGTTTAATTTCTGTACATTATGTGTGTGTGTGTATATATATATATATATATATATATATATATATATATATATGAAAAAAGATTACAAATGACATTTGCTGTATGCATCAGTTCCTACATTTCTTTACAACATCGTTCCCACAGTTTTAATGTGAATTCTATAGTTTATGCTCTGTAAATGTATTGAACGACAGTAACCGCGATGGTGGAAACTATGCAACTGCTGTACAAAAATAAATAAAAATGACGTAAGTCTAAATTATTTTCAGTTATTTGATAATTGCCACACAACAGCATGTGGAAATATGTGCGCAAATGAAACAATTCCACGTATCCAAGTATCCATTCTTAAACAGCAACGAGATTCCCACAAAAAAAAATTTTGAATCAAGACAGCCATGTTATTGAAATCAAATTTATTGAAGATGGGGCGTAACAAGTGTTCCGCCACTAAGACCCCTGATTGGCTGATAGCGTTCCTGAATGGTTAACCTTTGATTAGTAACCTCATCACTGTGAGTAGAAAAAGCAATGTAGCCTGAGATGTGTTATATGGAGAGGAGAGAGAAAACAAAGAGCGGTCGCTAGCGTTAAGTTATTATCAGTCTCATATAAGTTAGCGATATTTTGACAGTCAGTGATTGGCAACTTGAAGAATAAGAAACAAACGAAGTGCCATTTACAAAATTCTGTATCAGCTGATTCACGGATGAACAAAAGTTAATATTACGTTTGCTATTATGAGTGCACTGCTTACGCACATAAGACAAGCAGAAAATATGCGATAAGAAAGCGTTCCTAGATTAATTAATACATTTTATTGTACGTGGTCACAAAACAGTTGTTGTTAGTGTTACAAACTAAACTTCATGATAAAGTAGTAATGTATAGGTGTTCAAAATAAATTCCACAATAAAACGATCCTTATCCAAATTAAATGCAGCTTCAGAATCTTTTACACGTCGTATCCCCACTCTCAATCCATGCTTTCCATACGTGCTTGATATTAATTCCAAAAGCATACAGAAATATTGCATTATATTGTTTAATTGCTTTTTCTAATAATTTTACGAAATATATTTCAAATTCGTGTCGTTCTGAGCCAGTAATAGAAGAAAGGTCAACTTTTAAAAAGACGGGATCAAGAGGCGGGCCAACATTCTGCCACCTGTTGCGCAACACAAACGGCTCACACCTCGCACTGTCATGCCATGCGCGCTATCTGTCCGCTCTTTCCCGAAGCATTACCAGCCGGAAAAAAATAGCTTTCGTGTGTAATATATAACAAATTTACAAACAGATACCAATAATTTTTTTTCCCGCGAGCTCTGCATCATCTTTTAAGTAACTAATATTTCGTGTACAGCGATTTTAAGTACTAGTAATTTCTATTCGGCCGGTAATCGTTCGTCTACGTAAATTATACGCCATATTGTTTTCCCGAAAACCCATTTCCTTGTTTCCGTGTTGTTACTCTATAGTATTAATATAACGAAGAAAGTGGGACGCGCGTAAATAGTTTTTAAGCAATTCTTACATTATTCCACGTCACATATTTCCAACTAGAACTGTTGAGTATCAGTAATATCAGAATTACTGCTTTGCAATAAATAGTCGTTGGTGAGTTGTTGGCGAATAAAAGTGCGTTGTCTATCATGTTTCCCGAAATACTTTTAGTTTTAGTTATATTAGCTATGGCGTCCAAAGGGTGATAATAACCACAACTACCGTCTCGTAAATGTAACTCCAAATTCGCTGTCTTGGACAAATTAAAAAGAGTTAGCAAATATTTTATTTTTTGCAAGGTTTTAGAATTTTTACTTTTATAACCTACGAATTTTTTACACAGATGTCATTCTACAAATACCTTAAAATTAGTTTATCATTACTGTACAATGGCAAGTGGATTAGCTGACAGCGTGTTGATAAAAATAATACAGCCTCCACTTGACGCACCAGCTGATGGCAAAAGGATATATAAACGAAAAGTGAACATTGGTGCTACTATCGCCGAACTGTCAAAATCTTGCATAGTTACATGAGACAGAGAGTACTTGGCTTGTCGTACGATGTGCTACGAACGAACGGAGCCGATCACAGAGTTACATAGTTGTTTTATCTCTCCTTTCCTTCTGTAATATTGTTTGTATTCATCGGTCAGAGCTGCTATCCACAAATGCGGCATAGCACGAGACAGTCCTATGCCTCGGAGGGCGTGCGGCAAGACAGTAAAGAAAGCGACCAAGGCAAGGAAAAAAACAGCCCAGAGGAAGGCAATAAGAAGCACTAGCGGAAGGGAAAACTGCGCTGTCTATATCTGCAAAGTTTTGAAGAAAGTTCACTCCGACACCGCCGTATCAGCATCGTCAATAACAACTATATAGACGACGTCTTCGAGCTAGTTTCGGGGAAGTCGGCAAGCAGTTGCTCGAAGAATGCTGCTTTTGGAAAGTCCCTTTGTCTTTACAAGGGTAATCTTGCTACTTTATAGATATTATATATATGAATATTTGGTTTTTCCCGTGTGCTCACAGAAAACAAAACAAAATAAATAATTGCCACGTAAACTCATACACACATTGTGCAAAACTCTGAACATAACTATGTACATAAACTGGTTACAAGTGGGACTACGATTGTGTGACAGGCAATTTTCATGATGGCAATATGGTTTAGTAATTTTTCATCTTCACAGTTTCTGTTTCTGCGTAAGCGCAGTAGAACGCTTAAGCTTAGAAAGTGAAGAACAATTTTTGTAACTGTTTCTTTGTAAACAGCAAATATAGATAATGAGGGCATTTCACGAAACTACAGGAACGCTGAGAGAAATGTCACAATTTTAGGACAATTCGCTTATTTCCTTATTTCCAAGACTTCCGGGAATTTCGCCGGGTAATTTTCTGTCATGTGGGGGCCAACACTGCCACCACATATTTTCTTGTTTCTACAAAATAATACTTGGAGTTGAAGAATACTAGCTGGCGTTAGTTTCTCAACAGAATATCGTGGGTCACACTTTGGGTTCGATAAAGATCGATAAACGTTCAAGATAGGCGCCAATATTTCATGAATGCCACCGTCCTGTTGGTAAGTAATATAACCAACAAGCTCGTGTACTTTACATTACTTGGCCGGCTCTCAGCCAATATAATGCCGCGTTGACAGTTTCTCAGTCAATATTCTTTCCTTTGAAGCATAATATACACTCCATCTTATGCACTAGAGTCATGTACATTTGTAAGTGCTGCCGACGTAAAATTACGTTTAACTGAACTGTATGGACAATTCTGACGTCATAACTTTACATCGCCAAAGTCTTCAAAGAATTTTATTTATTTTGTTATGACATACAGAATTCCGCATTAGGCTGGTTTACAGTTTGCCGTGCAAAGATTTATTTTCTACGTACAGTTTTGATGGTATTCAACCATTACATACTACATGAAATGTAAGTTAACATGTTGAATGTTTCTAAATACGCAAAAGCTTACATTAATTTCCTCTTGCTGGCGAACACATCTCCAGTATCTTTTTTTCTTAAAGTATTAATATCACAAAAAAAAATTTATGTTCGTGTTTTAATATGACGGCAAAGTGTATATAACTGTGTTAAGTTCAGGCAATGTAAAATTACGACGACAACACTCAAAATGTTGCACATTCGCCGTAAGGTGAGTCTGATTATGGGGCCTGCCTACCTGGTGCTATGTTCCGCGTCTGAGGTCCGGAAGATTTGGGCATTATGAACTACACTGTTACATCCATCAATTAAGGTGGCCGCCTGGTTGAAGGAATTTTGCACGTCTGAGGTCTAAAAACGTGGGAGCGCTAGGGGTGATCGAGACATGTGCATCATCTCTCTCATCGCAAACATACAGCCCATACCAGTGACACAATCAACTTATTCTCATTCATTGTAGGGTCTGTTTGGACGAATGGTTGAGGCATGCTTTTGTTATAGTGGGTTGTATGAGTAGTGAGTATATGTTTTGTTGGTTGGTAGAGCAGATGTAATTGGTGTTAGGCTATGAGTTGGTCTGATTTGTATTGTTGCTTGGTGTATTTGAGTTACGGTAAATGGAATGGATGGTGTGTTGGGTAGTATGGTGTATTAGGAATAGTTTGACAGATGGTAGGAGTTTTGTGCATTGTGGTCGACCTGAAATGTATTATTGCTTGGCTAGCTGTTATGATGTATAAGTATGGCCGAGTTATTTTTTGGGTTACAGAGAATAGTGCAGTTGGTTTGTATTACTAAGATTTTCATAGGTTAAAGTGGATGGTATAGCTGGTCGGAATGTTGTGAGGCATGCAGGGATAGATTTGCTTAGTGTATGGGCTTTACTTTTAATTTGGTGTGTTAGCTATGATTTTTCTAGAAAGTGTATGTTTGTTTTTTTTCTGAGCTATGTTTGGTTGTCGACTTTATTTGAGTATGATGATGGACTAAATTAATATGTGAATAATTTTGAAATTTCTATATAAGTAGTTTAATACAATATAAGAGGTTAAGTACTATGCACAAGGTGAAAAGACGAACATGAATGAAAAAACGTAATGTATGAGGAACATGTGGAAAAAAGCACTACACAAGTGGTTAAGTCCTACAAAAATGGCGACCGACAATGAGCTTGCCTGCTGGCTAAGGAAAAATTAAATCGTAGATGGAGGCCTAAAACAAATGTCGTCAGCAGACGAAACACGAGTGTGGTTCGAGGGTAATCAGCAGGCTACTAAATGTATGTGGAATTACACAGCATGATGTCAAGATAGCAGGGCGAATCGAAGGCGACTAAGGCGAAAAAGAATGACAGAGCATGATGTCAAGATGGCAGAGTGGAATAATGGTGACGAAGAAAAATGGAATCCAAGAAGGCTGAAATGAAATGACAGAGTACGATCTGTAAAATTCTAGAAACAAGATGGCAAGGTGGAATGACAGAGCATGAAGTCGAATGACAAATGGTTATAAGGAGCTGGGTAAATAGTGATCGACTAAGGTGGAATGACAGAGTATGTGGTGAAAATAAATTGACTATAAAAATGAAATCCAAAATGAACGAGTTCGATGTGGAATGCTATAGCATGCAATAAAGGTGACTAATGTGAGAAGGAATGACAGAGCATAATAAAAAGTGACCAAGGAAAATAAAATCCAAGATTGTGGTTTAAGGGGACCAGGTAAATAAATAGAAGATGACTTGGGTGGAATGACAGAGTATGAGAAAATCAAATCGAAGATAGTGGGAATGTAATGATAGAGCAAAAAAGAAAGGTGAGTAATCACAAAACAAGATGGCATCAAGATGGTGATGTAATACAAAATGGGGGTGATGATGTAATACAAGATGATGATGTAATAAAAGGTGTTGGCTATGATGTAGTGCAAGATGATAATGTTATACAATGTGGCGGTGGTCAACATCGCAGCACCGATCCCTGATCCCTTGGTCCCGTGTCATCTTTTTCTATCTACTCGTACATACGTGTTCTGTAACCTCTGCAATCCTACACAGCAGAAAACACGGCCAGTGATAGAAGTCCCCTCCCCCACCGCCTCAAGTGTGGAAGGGCTCATTCGCTGTTGAAACTATATTCTGTAGTTTCATAAACATATGCTGCCAGTAACATGAAGAGTGAACAAGTGTATAGCAGAAACCTCATACGGAGTGCAGTATAATTAGAACAAAAATCTGTTTGTTGCAACGTTTGAAACGATACGTTTGTTCGTGTGACAATGGATAGAGTGTGCACAGGGGGCTTGGTAGTACAGCGAGTTGTGTGTAGATGCGCGGAGAAGCGCCGTGCGCGGATGGCAGGACGACTCGGGAAGAAGCTAGAGTATTCTTCAGAAGGGTCGGTCCGGTGGTCATTCCTGGAGTGGTCAGAGTACGCAAAGGGCGGGAGGGGAGCGCGCCAAGGCTAACGGCCCCCCAGGGCGCAGTGGGTGACACCTACCGGCCCTCCGCCGGGGAAGGCAGACTGCCCACTATTCTTAATTGCTTCCTGAGGACGTGCTCGCCCACTGGCTGCGCTCTGAGAGATCCGTCGTGGTGTTCGTTCCGCCCTGCAACCTGGCGCATTTCCTTCTGCTTTCCTGCGTACTTTGAGACTATTTAGGGCTCACGCCTACCTGGTGCTTAATCTGCGTTGCAGAGTCAGTTTGAAATACTCGTTTTTTACGAAATTATTAAACGTGCTTCCAATGTGCTAATATACGAAAAAGAACACACACTTCAGACGAGGGCTGTTGAGTGCTTTTAATATGTCACGTACATCAGAAACACTATTTCAGGCTACCCCAAAGGGATAACAACAGCTTTTTCGAAATGTTTTATCTCAAAATATAAGCTTCAGATACAAACAAAAGTACTTAAAGACCCTGCATTGAACCTTCTTACAAATTTTCCACCAATAAAAAAAATAGTGTCACCTCTCAAAGTTCCATAGGTACACGCAGTGAGATTAGAATACTGCACGCCCACTCAGAGCCTTGCGCTTAGCGGCGATGGCGCACTTGATGCCAGCAGCCGTGTCGCCCTTATCGCTGCCGTGCTTCTCGGCCTCAAGCACGTGAAAGAGCGCTATGTAGGCGAGAGACTTAAGCATTGGAAACAGTAACAGGAATGGACGGCACGAAGTGTAGTGCTCACCTGCCAGTCAGAGTATCGTTAACTCCGCTACGCCTGGCTGGCGATACTCGCGTGATTGCCAACGACATCAACTGCGAAGCGAAAGTCTTTCTTTAAACAGCGGCCGGCGAGATCTCAGAACGTCACCCCAAGACTTTGCGATGGTAAATGGTTCCTGCTTCGTGCACCGAGAATGTACTGTTGTGTGCAAACAACAGATGCCTTGCGAAAATATACCGCCCGCCATGTTCACCAAGTGGCTGGGTCTGTTTCCCCGTCACCAGTGGAAACTCAGGATTTATAAATATTACCTCCGAAAAAAAACTGTTAAATCCAGAAATGCATGGTGTAAGATCGTTATGACACAGATACATTGAAATAGCTCAGTAAGTTCAAAATAAAACTGTAGAGAAAACAATGAAATATATATTGAATAAACAAACAAACTAAATTTGTTGTTACAAATTTCAAAATAACGCATTTTCTAACACATGTATAACGATGGGGAAGTTCACGAACCCATGTGAGAAGATGTTAGATTTCAAACATGTTTAAATTTCCCTTACTTGTTCAACTGAATTACAGTTTATTAGGGAGGCCCTGGACACCTGCGAATCAGTTACTAACGTGCAATAAAACAGATTTTGAGTCCCCGTGCTACCTTGCCTGCAGTTACACAATAAAAAATATTCAAGGCTTGATACATATGTGTATGGAGATAAACGCATAAGTTATTAAACCAGCACAATTTTTTATCTTTACTCATAAATGTGTTAACAACAACAACTGTCAGTTTGATATGCCGTGGAGACTGAAAAGGAGTTTACGAAAACATTAATTTGTTTACAGTAAATTTTGACCCAGCCCACACAACTGTGTGCAAAACGAACATGAAGACTGAACGACGAATATTCTCACCTGTGAGTTACTTATTTCATAATCCGTTGTATTTATCTAGGTTATGATTGGTTCAATCTACTATAGCCGAGCACAAAGCCTACAGTTCATATTGATGTGACACCGAAAGAAGTTGCGTTTTAAATATAATCGGCATAACAAAATTTTCCGTTTCGAGCTGGTTAAACCGTAAGAATTAATTTATAGTCCATTCACGGTTACGTCCAAATTTCTGAAGCCCTACTGAAATTCTACTTCCAGAATATTCTTCCGCCTCATGCAAACGAAGCTTAACCGAGTTTATAAAATTACACCAAAGTGACAACGCACCCCATTCGTGCGCCTACTGTGTAATAATATTGTTACAATTTCTCAAAGTCAGTGGGCTAAACCAGGTTCGTTAAGAGATGGAGGCCTTAATTAAACAAAAGAGTTAACTATAATTTCCTAATTTATTTACAATAACTGCAAAGAAAATTCTCTTGTCTCGATATCTCACACTAAATTAATATCGCTTACTATATACAATTAATAAATTTAATCAGTACATTAATTTACAATTACCTCAAAGATAATGTGATTAAATAAATAGAATCAGTCCCAATAAACAGTGTATCAAAACATATTGAATTATTTTATAAATTATGTGTTCATATTTCACAGTTCCAATATTTACAATAAAATTCGTATTACATGTCCATTAAGTCCTACCTCAGTTAAATCCAGGACCCACCAGTCCGCAATGTTCTAGAGTTTTCCGAGCTCACTTTGCTCAGTAGCCTTCACTCATCGGGTATCGCGCCCTCTCGTCCGTTCACACCACAAACATCTCGTCCACCGTCGTCTCGCAATCTCTCGTCGTTGTCCGTCCTCTTCGCCAATGTCCTTAGCTACACTCGACTTCGCCCGATTACCGCGCTTAACAAAAGACTTCTACCAATAGGCCGCCGACCGTCCAGCTGTGGCTGTATTTATAGTGCCGTCGGCGATCGCCCAGAAATTTCTCTAAATGCCACATTGCGCCAAGGGTCCTCGTTCCCAGAATATTCTTGTGCATCCTCTAAAGTTGTCGGCTTCCATGGCAAGGGGAGGAGGGGGCGTGATGCCAGCCAGGCCAGTGTTCAATCATTCCCGGCCGCCCGTCATCGGGACCGCGAGGGGTCAGCATGGATGGTGGGAAAAGGCGAGGTGGGTCACCCCCACAGGGCCGAGCACGCTCATAGCAGCCGCGCTGCGCACGGTAATCAGCGCAAAACACTACCCCCTCCTTAAGTCTGTTTTTCCCTAATAGACTCTCCAACATCTGGACCTTTGTACAGCGCCAGTCGCTCGATGCGAACAACCTTAGATTTTTCCTGCAGGGAATCCAGGGAGTCCCGACGACATATCTGGAAGAAAATATCTCTCTCTCGCTTCAAAATTTGGCAATTGCCTTCAAACATACTTGACACTCAAATGTATTGCCCCCAAGTTGTTTCATTTCATACATTCACACAGGCCGCCCTTCCCTGAATGCATCGACTGCAACTCTCAGATCACGTCGGGTGTTCCTGTTGATGCCAGTAGACACTGGGATATGCTCGTCTACTCCCTCTTCACTGCCTTCCTTCTCCAGAAGATGCATATGTGCAGGTTCGTCTGTCAACTGTAATACTCTGGTTGCCTCGCCTGCGTTAACTAAGGGTTGACTTCTTAAGCGGTCCGACTCCAGTATGCTTGTTCTCCTTACCACCATATAGCGATCTTTCTTCGTTCCCTCAGATAGGATGTTGCCAGTAGTTTTGATAGGCATTAAATTTGTATAAGCATTTCTGTGGCTGTCAGTTCCAATAGTTGGTACAGCTCTCCTCTATTCCGTTCCTCGATTACTAGTCTCGGGTGGCACCCATGGACACGAGGCTCCTAAGTGTCCTCCCTTTCCACAGTTCCAGGATTCTCGACGCCTCCGTCGACGAGGGACAGGAATCGCAGCTTCTACGAAGTTCAGAAGTTCCCCATCCCCCATCTCTAGTCTTCTCAAGAAGCTCTCACTTCTGGCTACCGGGTTCTGCTGTTCTTTCCGGACACTGGATTCTAAAGTGTCGTGTCCAGCCACACTCCCAACATTCCCGACGCTTAGGTGGAAAAAAACTGGGCTTCCTAGCAAAGACTCGGGCAGCAATGTCTTTCATTGTGGTCTCCAACTTCTTCAAGACGTCCAGGATGCTATCTCCATCGTCATCATTACACGGGGTAGCTGCCTGTACTGCATGTCAGAACGTTGGCTCCTGCTTCGCTGATTCCACCTTCAGTGATTGGGCACTGGCATCAAGCATGCTGGGTGGCAATGCCAAGCTTACAGCTGGTCGCACCTGGTGTCAGCGATAGAGTCGAATAAGAAGCCGACTGCAGAGACATCTCGTGCCTCCTCAGAGCGCCGCTGAAAAGACAGGTGTGACAGCCTCACGATGTCCTGCCACAGTTCTTGCAGTGGTTCCCCTTGTCGCTGGGTGCGGCTTCGCAGTAGGGCATAGTAGGCGTATCGCTGGTATCGGTAGCCGAATAGCAACTCCAAAGCCGACACCAATATACAGTACTCCAGTCAATGTCGTTCTGGCAGGGACTGCAGTATACTCAGTGAAGGTCCTCTCAGTACAGTCGCCAGGTAGTATGCCCGCTGTTCTTCATTCCAGCCATTCAGGGCAGCAACAATCTCTAACTGGTGCCAGTATTCGTGCCAAGGTGTCTTTCCATATAAGGGGGCGGGGGCTTTATTGTGGTGCCATTACCCACCGTTGAGGCATACCTACACTGCAGAACTGCTGGGCATCTCATCCGATGGCTGTATTGGCGGCGACCACCACCTTCTCCTCGCTGCCCACATTCGTTAGCTCGGTAGAGGTCGATCTCCGCTCCTCCTCAGCCACTGCCTGTTTTATCCGCTGCTACTGCAGGAATTCCTGCCATTCGTTCTTGAGGGCACTTACTTCCTGTTCTACCTCACTTCCGACACTGTCCACACTTTCATTTGTATTTTCAATTTTTCTTGTCCACACAGTCTATTTTATTGTTCGCTAATTCGTTTACACCTTCTGTCTTTCTGTCTACATTCTCATTCATGCTGGTTCACATTTTCGTTCACACTGTCTATTTTTCTGTCTACCATTTCACTAACACAACTAATTTGGCTATTTACATTTTCGCTAACACTATCAATTTTACTATTTACGTTCTCGTTTACACTGCTAATTGAGCTACCCAGTTTTTCTAACAAGGCGCGCAGAGCTTCCATATCTGCCGACATTTTCCTGTATAAATCTCACGAATTTTTTGGTACCATTTCAATCTATTGGTACGACTTTTATTTAATTTAAAAATTTTGTGCTTCTAGTAAATATCCTACTCTAATCTTAATTACAATTGTTTTTCTTAAATAAAATGCTTCCATCCTACTTACGACACCAGTGTTATAATTTCTCAAAAGTCAGTGGGATGAACCAAGTTCGCTAAGGGATGGAGGGCTTAATCAAATAAAATAGTTAACTACAATTTCCTAATTTATTTACAATAATTACAAAGAAAATACTCTTATCTCGTTAATTCACACAAAATTGATATCGTTTGCTACACACAATTAATACATTCAATCAGTACAATAATTTACAATTAACTCAAAACAGTGTAGCAAAACATATTGAATTATTTTATAAATGATATGTTTATATTTCACTGTTCCAATATTTACAATATAATCCGTATCACATGTTCATTAAGTCCCACCTCAGTTTAGTCCAGATCTCACCAGTCCGCAATGTTCTAGAGTTTTCCGAGCTCACTTTGCTCAGTAGTCTCCACTCATCGGGTTTCGCGCCCTCTCGTCCGTTCACACCACAAACATCTCGTCCGCCGTCTCTCGCAATCTCTCGTCGTCGTCCGTTCTCTTCAGCGATGTCCCTCGCCAAACTCTACATGGTCCGGTTAACGCACTCAGCAATATACTTATGCCAACATACCGCCGATATAGTTGTAGGCTTCCCCGACCGGTGGCAGGAGGGTCTGCGACGCCAGCCAGCTCAGATGTCAATCATTCCCGGCCACTCGGCGACGGGACCGCGTATTGGTTTGCCGGGCGGGGGGGAGGAGTCAAGGTAGGTCACCCTCCTCTGAGCCGAGCACGCCCATAGTGCCCGCGCCTCGTGTGGCAGTCGGCGCGTAACAATATTTTGCAAAATAACTATTTATTACTAGGTATAGTTAACACACATTTTTCTCACTTTTTTGTTCATATTAATTATAAAATGGATATAGTAATTTCCAGAAAAAATATAAGTTAAAGTTCGATTTAACTAAAATAATGCACCTTCATATTAAGAAAAGTATAAAACGTTTGTGATAAATGACATATTTAGGAAATAACTAAACACGTCAGACATGTGGTAATATATTTAAAAGGTTTTATTCAAACAAGTGTGAAGAAATCGCGAACAGACGATAGGTGTGAAGTGGTTGTGTTAATGTGCAAGTTCGGCTCGGTGCAGCGCGAAGCTATCCCAACAAATGGGCTTGCCGTGATTAGGGAGGAAAGCCTGATGAGCAAGTGCGCTTTGCAGAGCGAAGTGCGCCGAGGTCCTGCAGACGGTCTTCACGTGTCTGGTGCCGCACACTTAGCTGAGTGCAGTGTTATTTATCGCCTGGCGTCTGGAGGGCAGGCGTGTTGCGACCGCACCTGGAGGAAACTGCGTCGCTCTCTTGGAGTCTCGACGACTATTGTCGCTCCTCGTCCCGCGCTCCTCGACACAGCTGCCCACCATGTGCATCTACACACTGTAAAAAAAATCGTGCACGTTTTACAAACAATTCCTTTTGCAACTAGTCGTCAAAAAAATTTCTTTCGACACAAGTGTCTCGGCCACTTTTCAAGATATCACTTTCAAATAACAAAAAAAATGTTGACCGTCTTTCCCAGGGCCCAATTAAAAAAAAAAAGTATGTAAAATTTATACCTTGAAAAATTGCGGATAAGTTAAGATATGCAGACTCTGGTTGAATTCAAACTCTTATTAATTTACTCCTGCTTGTTCTCTTGTAGCATGGTTTTCTCTTCAAAGGGAACAAAGTGTTTTGTTTTAATTTGAAAGTTATATTGCGAAAGGAAGCTGACATGAGGCTAAAATCATTTAACACGTAAAACCATATCCTTTCACACGTCCGGACCCGCACATATCTGAGTGTTCAGAACACATATAAAGTATACAGTATTTGCGTATTTTAGCCTATTAGCGTTTTGTCCACACTTTTTTTAATCAAACCTTTGAAAAAACACCCCAGACGTGTTTGGTTGTTGCCTAAATATGCCACGTATCACAAGATATGTATACTTGTGTTAACATAAAAGTACCTTATTTGTGGTTAAATTGAACTTGTTCTTGCATTTTATCTATAAATAAAAGTATTTCATTTTTAACTAATAGGAATAAATACAGAGATGTAATAGAATCGTTGGTAATGGTTAGTAAGAAATAGTTCTTATGCAAAATGTTATTACATAGAGTGCTCACGAATGCGGTGTATTGGTCCTCTGGTGTAATTTCGTAAGCTTTGTTTGTATGAGGCAGAGAAATATCCTGGAAGTAGAACTTTATCACGACTTTAGAAAATGGGTAAGTAACCGTGAATGGACTATAGAATGCAACGTTAGTTTTACACACTCCACAGTAACGTGTTGTGAAAATTGCCGTAACTTACTTGCAGTGTTGCGATCTTAATCTAGGCAATAGGTATTCCCAAGAATAGTTTGTAATAATACAGAAAATGTTTACAGTGCACGGTGGTGGCTGGCTAAACTCCCAGGTGCGGCTTCCGAGCAGGAGGGAAACCACCCCATCGAAAGCCTTTCGTAATTATACTTTCCTCTCTGCCACTGCGTTTATTTTCTCGCGTTTTTTTTGTAAGAAAGAACGGTCGCACTTGAGAAAAGTAGTTTAGAAATTCTACTTTTCTTCTTGATTGCTTTCAAACGTCAACGCCAAGTTCTAGCTGCGGAGTTTGTATGATATTTGAAAAATTAAGTGCAAACTTAGAAACTGAAAAATTGGCTTGTTTCGTGTCTTCAAAATACTATCACAATGTAAAAATCTGTCTCGTTTAAAGTTTCTAGAATCCATTTCGTATGTCTTTGCCTGTACCTGTGCATTTGTGTGTGTGTTTAAAAATGAATACGTGAGTACGTGTTAGGCTGAAATCAAGTTCACACAGACGAAGCCATTTTTGAAACCACAAAAATTACCGCAATATATGTAGTCGGTGGTGACGGACAATTGAATGAATGTTCTGGTAATTTGCTTCCTCGGCGCGACCTGACATGCAAATAAGTTTGTTTGCTAAGGCCCACGACACTATAAATTCCCCCACAGTCAGAGACACGACAGTTTATGTGGTAGTAATCTGGCTGAAGTGCGGTACTTTGGAAAAGTCTGTTGCAGCATGGGACATCAGCAGAGAAGACGGGCGATGGCTGAGCAAAATATTGGAACTGTATAATATAATTATATAATTTATAAAATAATTAATTTGGTGCTGATACACCTTGATTGACACTGATATTAGTTATATGATTGCATTGAGATATGTGATGTGATAGACGATTATGTAAATATTTGTTGTAAATAGCATGTGAAAGCAAGTGATTGTGCAATATTAGATAGAGAGAATTTTCTTTGTAGTGTCTGTAAACAAATTTTATAATGATTATTAAATCGTGTATTTAATTATGACCGCAATACCTTAACAAACTTGGGTAAACCCAATGACTTTAAGAAATTGTAACTACACACGAGCACACACAAGCGCCTGGGTGTAGCCACAATTGAGAAGGATAGCGGATTTAATAAAGTAAAAGAAGTGAAATTATATGTCATAAATCAGTTCCAATTCTAGCCAAAAATTACCTATATACAGTTTTTTTCTTTTACTATATGCTGCAATTCACTCCGTTAAATTCCTATTACAATTAATAGACTACTATTGTGTATATAATTAAATCAAATAAATTTAAGAAATAATTAAACCTGCTGCTACATTCAAGGTAATGAGTCCACTTGCACCAGTGTGTCAAGTCTCTCGTGATCTCTCACCTCAACTGCGACGCCCGGGTTAACCAAAAGCACCGCCGCAACCGTCCGAGGGAATGACTATGTCTCCACGCACAGCCAGGGATGTATTTACCAATACTCGTTTGTACCCCTTTCTGGATATTTCCGCAAGTACCACGTCCCCGACAACCCAATTCAGTATTCAGATGTTTGTCGAATGGAGGGTGGGGTCGCTGTTGTGTAGTGTTCAGACTACTTGCCTCCAACCAAGCCGAACAGAGTTCGATTCCCGGCGGGGTCAGCGGGCTTTCTCGGGTATCTCCCGTTTTATCCGTCCTTGCATTCCGGGGCTGCTTCATACAACGATTCACCATTATCGGCTCTCAAGACCATGATGTTAAGAGCCGCCAGTAGTTATAAATGGTCCCTTCTGGGGACGAGCCAGTGGCCATCTTGGACGATGTCACGCAGCAACCTCCTGCTGTGTCATTCCTTGCCGACGTAAGTCATGTTGGATTTCCCCTCTTGCTGTGTCATTCCTGGCAAACGGCAGCAATCTTGGATGTCCTTACTTCACACTCTTGCATTTTGCGTGGGGAGTTATATTTCAGAGTCCTTCCGATCTCCTTTATTTCCTCGCGCTCTCTCATTCCTTCCTACCAGATGTCCCCACTTCATGCTCTTGCATTCCATGGGGAGGTTTCCTCCATGCTATCCCACCCAGGTACCCACCAGGATGCCAGGTTATTCCTCCCAGGTCCCCACAGGGATGCCAGGCTATCCCTCCTAGGTCCCGACCATGATGCCAGGATTTGCTACATGCTATCCCTCCCAGTTCCCCACCAGGACAACAGGGTTTTTCTCCATGCTATCCCTCCCGAGTCCCCGCAAAGACACCAGGGTTTTCTCCGTGCTATCATTCAAAGGGCCCCGCCAAGCCACCAGGGTTATCTCCGTGCTTATTCTCCCTGGTCCCCTCCAGAATGCCATGGTTTTCTCTGTACTAACCCTCCCAGGTCCCTGTCAGGATGCCAGGCTCTATCCTGGGGGGTTGCCTCATAGTTCTCCCAGTCTCCTTCCTGCCTCTCAACCATTATCGAAGTCCCCACTTCATGCTCTTGCATTCTGTTTGGGGGAGGTTTTCTCCATGCTATCCGTCCCAGGTCCCCACAAGTATGCCAGGTATTTCTCCATGCTATCCCTCCCAGGTCCCTGCCAGGATTTCAAGCTCTATCCCACGGGTTGCCTCAGAGTTCTCCCGGTCTTCTTCCTGCCTCTTGTCCATTCACAATGTCCCCACTACACGCTCTTGCATTCTATGTAAGGGAGAATACAGCGAGGACTGTGATGGCATAGCTCATTTGGTGCTGGCCCATAACCCGGCAGCGTTTGAGCACTGACAAAAAATGGGTTTCTGTACAATGCCCGATAGGTGTGCAGTATACTACATGCTCACAGAAACACCTCTTCCGTGCAGTAAGGACGAGCTGGTGAACCATGCTGTGCTGCATGATGCTTATCCATCCTGCATGTGGAGGGTTTCCTCGTGCTATCCCACCTACGCCAAGCTATCTATCCCCTTCAGGTTCCCCCATGACACCAGGCTTCATGATATTGCATTCCATGTTGGGGTTTCTCAGCAACCTCTCAATCACCTTTATTTTCTCATGCTCTCTCATTCCTTCCTACCGGATGTCCTCACATCACGATCTTGCATTCCATATGGGGAGTTTTCTCCATGCTATTTCTTCATGCCAGCACCATCCATATTTCCTGAAGAATGTTCGTGTTCATTGCCCCATCATATAACATCTCTCATCATGCGGTATCATTCAATTTTGGTACTTTTCATATTCCTTCTGGGCTTCTTTCATCTGGCATCCTAGTGGGTACAAGTCTCATGCTCTGTCATTCCACCTGTACGACACAGAGCGAGGCCTGCCCACGCATGCCAACCTATAGTAGCACCGTACGCGAGCCAAGTACGTCCTGAGCCCACCTATAAGCATAGTTGGCTGTAATTTCCGAAAAGTTTGAGACATAGTCATCAAATTGATAACATAGGCATCACCACCCCTCTCCCTCCGGGATTAACCAAAACGACCACAGGGTCAAGTGTGCCTAAAGTGCACTAATAAGCACAGTTGACTGAAATTTCCGAACCATTAAAAATAGAGTATCCAAATGCATAACATAGGCATCACTGCCAAGAGAAAAGGCCAGCGGTCCAAGTATGCCCTAAGCCTACTTATAATAATAGTTGGCTGTAATCAAAGTTTTCGCATGTTTTTTCTTCAGCCTTAAATATAGGTACGTGTATATAGTATTTAAATTTAAATAACTCTTTTTAACTTGCCTTGTGTAACAAAATTTTTCTCGTAAAGCGAAGTGCATGAGTGACCCTGATTGTGTGTCACACTGGAGCCTGATTCAACTCTCGAATAGTGTATGTACCATCCCTTCTTCCCCATGAGACCTGCTGAGTGCCTACGCCGTCGGTCGACCACCTGGCTACCTCTCAGATTCTCGAGATGTTAGTAGATCACACAATGTAGGACAGGGTGGGTGCGTTTCACCGCTAGTGACATGGGTTGTGAGTGTTGGCTGTAATCTAAATACTACGGTTTCATTCCAATCGGTTCGTAANAAGATTATGAGAGAATGCTGGGGGCGTAACTCAAATAATGACTCGTTAATTCGGTAGTGCAAAACAGTATCTGATGAATTTATTACAATTTACGGTTATACAATTATTATTTATATTAGCATTGACCGGGGGAGCTTTACATTGAATTTAATATAATGTTTATTGTTACTTCACTCACGCCATTTTAAATAACCCTAACCGGAACGTCATCACCTTATTAATGTTGCCGGAGGCTGAATCTAGGAGACGGTTAGCGACGGCCGGACACCCATCTTCCTGGTCTGCTTGGCTGGTAGGGTCGCCCAAAGGACTAATGATGAATGCTGACAACAAGACGGTTAACGACGGCCTATATCAAGCGCGTGGTTCTGCGGCCGCGCTCAGTGACCGGTGGAGGGGATTTCTGCAACTGCCGACGACCAAATGGTGGCGTTGCAATCCCGCTCGTTTATGTTTGAAGGTGTGATCAGGCAAGCCATTCAGCTAAGGCCTGACCACACCGTAACAGTAAGAAAATCGTTTGATCTTCTGTTGTACTGACCAGGGTGGTCTGGTCTTGTCTAGCATCATCTAAACCAGTTTACAGCACCCAGCGCTCGTGTAATATGTGATTTCAATGGTTGGCAAGTTCTTATAACTATTTTCCTTTACATTTTATTTTTATATCAGTTTGCACCAGTGTGTAGCAGCATTGTGCTTATCGCACCTGTGCACCTCGGCTTCGCAAAAGTTTTTTAGACTAAACTGACGTACAGTGCTCAATGCATGCACGAAATACATAGGTTGTTTAATGCGTATAACTATTTGTTTTATAATAATTTTTTCGTTTGTTTGCATAAGCATGTTGCAGTAATATCTCTTTGCGCGACTAATGGTTTCAATTTATGTTGTTTGGGGCAAGCAAAGGAACACAGTCTTTACAAGTTGTGTAATGTGTATCGCACTTCACGAATTGTAGTAATTTTTGCGGTTGGCCCTTGTGATCATTCGTTTTTTCTCATGCGGGCGTGCATTTTAGATTTGACTAAACTTCTTGTAATGAGACCAATACTGATATCACAATCATGAACTGTGTTTCCATCGGGTGTTTTTTATTTATTGTGACACGTTATAACATCATGCTCGTGATGTACTTGCATATATGCCAGTCCTCTATTGTTTGTTACGTGACTGACTTTTTCATGTACAGGGCTGTTTCATATATTTTACACTCTGTTTCACCTGACCATTTCGGTAGGCTGATGGTGTTTATTTATAATATTGCATACATGTTTTAGTGTATCCTGCGACTAAGCATGTCTTGTTATCGGTACAATTGTATAACTCTTTGTTCTTCAATATATGACATGTTGTTAAGGGCTACCCATGCTAACGATTACACGGGCCGCCGGCCCTTGTGTTGGACTGATGGTGTTAGTCGTACACAACATAGTTTATTTCCCAGTTCTGACACCTCACCGCTGATCCCTCAGTGCTGCCTTCATGCAGTATCGACGCCGAGCAGTTATGTTTAACAACCGGTCAGTTTTCTATGGTTGCAATAAGTTATATCACCATCCATTTGATCTAATACGAAGTTGTCTTGTAATTCTCTCTGTAACGAAGTAGAGGGAAATCCGAATGCAACTATTTTCTAGACGAGTGCGTGCAGGCCGATGCATATGTGTGTGCTATTTCAGACCCTACGCTCCTACATGTGGCAGTAACTTTGCGATGTGCCCGAATGTAAATATTTAATTTCTTTACATGCGTGGAGGGTTGTTAAATGATCCCGAACTTAAAAGGCTTGTAAATGCTGACCAACTGTGCTTGATACAGGGTTTAAGGCCCATTTCCCTTTATCTCCTTGATTGCAGCCGTAATTGATGACTGTGTAGTATTCGTAACTTCAGAGGGTTGGAAACATCGGGCATATATGGTTATAAGAGGACTTAAGGTTTATTTGTCCCTACCACCCTGGTTTTCATTGGAGGTGAGGCCTACGATATGAATTTTGTGGCTATAGTTACTGTGAATGAGAAATTATAGTCAATTATGCTTATAAGAAGGCCTAAGATGTACTTGTTCCAGTGGTCCTTTTCGTCGTCGGAAGTGATGTTTATGTTATGAATTTGATGACTATAGTTTCGGTGGGTGGGAAATGGTGGGAAACTATGCTTATATGTGGGCTTTTGATGTGCTTGACCCTGCGGCCCTGTTCATCATCGTATGCGATAACTATGTTATAATTTTGGTGACTACACGTCAAACGGTTCGGAAATTACAACCAATTATGCTTATAAGTTTGTTTAGAGCCTACTTGAACCTGCAGCTCTTTTTATTATCGGGGGTAATACCTATGTTATGAATTTGGTGGTTGTATCTCAAAGTATTCGTAAATAAGAGCTGACTATGCTTATACAAGGGCTAAAGGCATACATTTCTCTACTGTCCTATTCAACATCAAGAGCGATAGCTATGTTATTAATTTAATGGATGTATCTTAAATTGCTATGAAATTACATCCGACCATGCTTAAAAGCTTGCTTAAGGCATACTTGACCCTGCTGTCCTTTTTGTCGTCGGGGGTGATACCTATGTTGTGATATTTGTGGTTGTATCTTAAAACGGTTCGGAAATTACAGTCAAGTATGCTTATAGATGGGCTTAGGACATACTTGGTTGCGTACGTGGTGTGACTGTAGTATAGCGAGCATGGGCAGATCCTACTCCATGTCGTGCAGGTGGAATTACAGAGCATGAGGATTGTCCCCACCAGAACACCAGGTGAAATTATACCAGAATTAATATGAGAAACCAAGGTGGAATGACAGAGTATGAGACTTTTCCATGCCATTGCACCAAATGAATGGATTCCAGAAGGAATATGGGAATACCAAATTGGAATGAAAGAGCATGGGTCTTGTACCCACTAGGATACCAAATGAAAGGAGCCTAGAAGGAGTATGAAAAAACAAATGTAGAATGATAGATCATGATGAGAGAAGTTTCATGAAGTAGCAATGAACTCGGACATTTTGCAGGCAAGGTGTATGGTGCTGGCATGGAGGGATAGTACAGAAAAAACAACACACATTGAATGCAAGAGCGTGAAGTGGAGACATCTACTAGGAAGGAATGAGAGAGTGTGAGATAATAAATGAGATTAAGAGGATTCTGAGAAAACTTTTCACACAGAATGCAAGAAGGTAAAGCCTGGCGTCATGGTGGGGACCTGGTGTGGGAATTCCTGGCGTCCTGGCGGGGATCTAGCTGGGATAGCATGGAGTACACCCTCCCCACGGAATGTAGAATTGTGAAGTGAGGAAATCCGGTAGAAAGGAATGAGAGCGCGTGAAAAAATTAAGGAGATCGGGAGGACTCTCAGAAAACCTCCACATGGAATGCAAGAGTGTGAAGTAGCAGCATTTAATATGGCCGCCGTTGGCCAGGAATGACATAAGATGTAAGGCACAGTTGGTTAACTGTGCTTTTTATTTGTTAACGGGGCGCTCTTAGCCATTCGGCCTTTCCGCTCCCCGGCCTCCCAGTAGGCGGGGGAGAGGGATCACGCTCTCTCAACGCAGACATTACCAGCGTTCGCCGAAATTGATCAAACCCGTAGCTCCAACCTTTCATCAGGCCGCACCGAGCGTAGCCCCGATCTGATTTACCAGATCGCACCGAGAATGTCCTACCACAAGGCCTGAGATCCTAGCACTCAGTTTACCAAGCAAGTGGTCTGGCCGGAGCACTACCCACACCCCTGACGTCATCTCAGGACGCCCCGGAGCAGTGCCTGCTCACCGCCGGGCTCTTCAACAAGAGGAGGAATCTCTCCGAGCCTCCTCCAGCATGCGGAGTCAACCACTGCCAGCACGAGTCTAACCTCAGCTGATCCGTACACCAGAGGGTATCTCCGGATGGGCCAAACAGATCATCCCGTGCTACCTCTTATTTTCCATGGCATGTATGGGTTCTCCAATGCCCGATCGCCAGAGCCCCACCCACGGGCAGGGAGACGCGGGGTTCCTCTTAAACAGGTGGGTACCGTCATCATTATCAGGTTTTATACCCTTGGTTTCTTCACCGAGCGCCGTGATCGCCACGCCGTCCATAAGTCTGGGCTCCGCTAACATCGGACACGCGTCCTTTACCATCCTAGAATTTCTTCACAGGGATATTCCTGTTTTGGGCCCCAGTGGCCTGAGTGCCAAGAGGTCCAACACCCCGCCAAGTGGTCGGGCCTTGGTACTATCTATCGGCCCAAGCCATCACGGCAGATACCCTTATAGAGCCGCTAGGAAGCTGATTCCCATAGGGACTTGGTGGCAGAGCCCAATTCTTTTAAACGGGGGTGGCACGAGAAGCCTTGGGTTGCCATGGATGTTGAGAAGCTATAAGAGACGCTTCACCCATCCATTCAAGAAATCGGTAAGTAGGTTGGGCTCGGTTACTATATCATAGTACTGCCACACCGCCTCAAGTGTCCAACCTACGCTCCTCCCGCCGGAGTGACCGTATGATCCTCCCCCGGCCAGGAATGACAGAGTAGGAGGAAAAAATTCAACATTACCAAATCGGTAAGGAATGACGGAGCAGGAGGTTGTTACATGATGTCATCCAAGATGGCCACCGGCGGACGCCAGGTAGGTCAGAAGGAACCATTTCTAAGTACTGCCGCCCAAATCTCTTCACTCCACTGGAATGGAGGAGGTAATGCCCGAATTTGGCATGGCACAGCTTCCCTCCCTTCATCTTGCATAACATCTTCCAATGAAGTACATGTTGCAGGAGTGTGTCAGGCAGATCGCCGGCTGGCGTGGATTGGGACTGTTAACCATACATTATATATATGTATATGCATGTGTGTGTTTAGAATTCGTTTGTCAAGAGATAGAAAGATATATGTATATTTATTGTTTGAAATGGCAATTAAAAAAAGAAAATGAAACTGTGTGTCATTATTCGTTTCTTAGCTTCATAACACGCGCATTATTACAAGTTTCGAATTTTTTTTATAGCAGTACATTTGATTTCAGAACATGTTTTTTTTAATGCTGTCAGATAACATTCTTTCAAATACAGTGCACGGCTTTCCTGAAATTAGGTTTTAACGCTTGGGCACTGATATAACTTGCTGGTGATTACAAATAGAAACTTTAAGCGAGCAGTATACCATTAAAAAAAAAACATCTGAGATCAAACTTTTATGATAAACACCATGTTTAGAATTGGTTTAATACGAAATGCAAATTTGTTATAGTTCCAGTGTGTATTCAAAACTATTGGTCTGTCATTTCTGCGTTTCGGTCAAAGGACATTAAAATACAAAATATTTACTTAATATGGTGGTCAAATGGAACACATTTTGTATTACAAATTTCATGCAAAACCGAACAATCAGAATCCAAAACACACTCAAAATAATTTTTCTTATTTTTTACTTTCCATTTCCCTTCTAAACATGACACTGTGTGTTGTGTGTGCGGTGTGTGTGTGTCTTGTACGAATACGACTGAATAATGTTTTATCCCTAGTTATAGTTTAGATTTCTCAGTGACTCTGTAAAGCGTACTGCTTCGTTGAAAAGCGATTGAAAACGGTTACGTTCCAAGGATGTTTTTTAGCCACTTACATGCCAACATACAAGCTTTCATCTGCCATAGCATCTTACAATACAACTTTATATTAATTTCCATACCATGTATTATTGAGACAATGCTTGGTCCCGCTGTTACACGATGCTCGACTACAAGGCAGCACTAAAATTATATGGTTCACAGCTTCGTAATTAGATAACCAAAAATAGTCCCTTCTTGGGTGAGGAGGAAGTTTGTTACGTTAGGCCTGAAAGTTCTGCAACAGTTAGAAACTGAGACTTCTAGAAAATAATAACATTTTATACATGCTTATATTTGTGGGTTTCACTTATGTTTTTGGAAGTAATTGTTTTCATCCGAATTTTGCCCACATTAAATAAGCATTCGTAGGTTCCCCCCATTATTTTACCAATCAATTTACTTCCAAAATAATAAAATGGATTTTACACAACTTGGAGAGCACACCGAAAAAAATATTTTTTTAAAGTTTTTTAAATATTGTCTGAGTTTAACTACCCCCTTTTTACTAAAGTACCTCTTTTAATTTGCTGTTAGGGAGGTTGCTTGCGTCGTACCGAATGTAGTGTGTCTATGAATCGCATTCCAGAAATCGTGGGTTCAACCCCATCCGACTTTTATAAGAACGGCTTCTTCAAACTTATTATCAGCACACATTCCAGGCAACTCTTGTTATAAGCTGTATAAGGCAAGATCTACTCGTACGCGTATTGTGTATTCTTCCCCCATATGTGTAATTAATATTGCCATGCCCTGATCACTTTGTTCGTGAATCAATCAAGTGAAACTGTGAAATTATTAGATTTAATTAATCGTGAGCTGCCTATAAAATGTGAGTGTGCACGCTGTCCCCGTCTTCAGGCAGGGTCAACATGGATGAGTAGAGACCGAATCATTTCGAGTTATAAGCATACTACGAAGGCGAACGTAATTGACGCGCCATGAGAGAAATAAAATGCATACATTTCTGGCAGTGTTTACTGCTCAGTTGCTAATCTCCCAATGTTAATGCAGTTTGACACACGTGTACTAACAAGGAACCACTTGCGGCGCCCACGTACCTCGAGTGATATGGTGTCCTATGTGCAGGCGCTCTCCGCATGGCGTGCCAGTTCAGTTCGCCTTCGTGATATGCAACTTGTGTATGCAGGTGCGTATAGCTGCACACTTCCTGCGTTGTTTTGCCTAACATCAGCTTAAATTAAAAAATACTATATGATCTATCCAAAAATTTTGTTTATAGAAGTCTATAGATACTAATGTTTGATTTTCAAAATGTTATTCAAAACCACCTTCTATAAGTGAAGATTAATTTTAAGTGTGTTATAGAACCTCCGCTCATCCAACGTGCCTTTCACGACTCACAGCCAGTAGTGAATATTCAGCAGCCTGGTAGCTTCATTTCGTGTGGCCGGGTGGAAAAGGAGAATGATTTCTGTTTGCGATGTCAGCCATTGAACGTGTGACATTTGCTAGAGTGTGTGAAGAGGCGTCAAGCCTAGTTTGGTGCCATTTTATAACGCGAAACGGCAAAATCTCGACGAACTGGAGAAGGGTGGTGCTGAGTGGAGCATGCTGCCTATCCGAGAGACCCAACTGTGGTTATGGCCAGGCCGATGAATAGACGAGGTGGTAGAAGAGGAGAGATGGCAGGGTAGCAGCGGTAGAATGAAGATTCCATAGGAAATGGGAGAGCCACGAGAAAATCCCCACACCTCAGCAGTGTCCGCCACTACCCCCATGAGATCCCCTTGAGAAATATTCCACCCGCCGTGGCCTAGGATTGATCCAGGGATCCGAGTACTGAGAGTCTAGTGACAAACCAGTGAGTCAACAGTGGGTCCAGAAAAACGCTGGTGCAGTTTTAAGCTCACTCATGTGTCTAATTTATTAAAAGTAATTTAATAAAACTCCAACTAAGTTGAAAATAATTTTTAAATGTAATTGTGACAATCGTAACGTTAAATTTATGTGCGAACCAAACTTAATAATATAACATAAACCAAAGGTTGATATAAATAAATTGTTCTTAAATTTTATAATAGTGCCATGAACACTTCTAGACCCTACTCTTCGATCGTCCTGCAATTTGGCGTATATCTACGGGGTAACTTTTTATTTGGATCATATACCAAAACCTAAAATCCAACTACCGGCGACATTTGAATAGCTTTAATATGTATCTCCCCAGTGCTGCTCTTTGTACACCAAGAAAAATACTTATTGTAGGAACCAAATTTCGGTACCCTTATTCATTTCGACTATTATAATAGACACAGCAATCAGACTGCTTGTTGATACCATCTAAATATTGTTAACGTAGACAGAAATTGCAACAAAACTGTGTGCTGTGTCTTGCCTGCGATTGTATCTGCAACTATGCATTAGTTCTACAGCAGAGCTCACTGTTCCTGCTACAAAACTGTGTGCTGTGTCTTGCCTGCGATTGTATCTGCAACTATGCATTAGTTCTACAGCAGAGCTCACTGTTCCTGCTACAAAACTGTGTGCCGTGTCTTGCCTGCGATTGTATCTGCAACTATGCATTAGTTCTACAGCAGAGCTCACTGTTCCTGCTACAAAACTGTGTGCTGTGTCTTGCCTGCGATTGTATCTGCAACTATGCATTAGTTCTACAGCAGAGCTCACTGTTCCTGCTACAAAACTGATAGTTCCTTTAACAGAACAACATAACTTCAGCAATATTTGAATTGTATCCACAACAAACAGATATGTCTGTACCAAACAACAGAACATTCTGTTGGTGGTGCGGAAGGTCGGTTGCCACTACCGTGAACACAGATTGCCGAGAACTGTTCTGATGTCACATCTCCTCTGGTAATGTCAGCTACTGCAGAGCACTACTGTAGACCAGAAAGTTGAGGTAGACCGATTTTCCTTTTCTGGGCGTGTACCCAACGTTGACCTACCCAAGAAAATTTCCACTCTCAAAATCTCACGGTCAGCAGTGATGAATGCGCTTTTTTATACCGTATCTGAATTTTCAAAGGACAGTTTCTTTTATATGAATAAAATATTTTTACCAATTTAAATTTAATATAAATGTGTTAAAGTTAGGTCAGCAGAATTACATAAACATCTCAAAGCACTTTTTTAAATAAACAGTGTTATAACCTCAGATCTTATCCTCGTCGTTTCTTATATGCGTATTGGCAGAAAAGTAGTCCAACGTTGGGACACAGAGTCGCAACTTGGAACCTAGAGCGCGCACTCTACCCTATTTACACTCTACGGTGAAACCCAGGTTCCTATCATTAGATTGAACATTAGCAAGAGTGCGGACGCTAGCTGCACCGTAACAAGTTTGTAAATTGCAACATTAAAATGCTGTTTTCCTATTGGAACTGTTAAAACGACGTGGCTCGAACTAAGGTTAGAACACTGGCTTATATCAAATGAGTTTTTAAACGATGTTACACTTCCTCTACCAAAATTTCAAACTACTGATTTATATTCAACAGAGCATGAGTGTTTTGGAAAACTAAATGCAAATAATAATCGTGTCACTGTTTTAGCGAGTAATTTTGACAGAGCTGTAGGTAATTCGCAAGCTAGTGCTCTGGACGTAGGAAGAAGACGAAAAATAGTGTACCTTACATTAAGCATTTGCTCCAATCCTCAGTGACCCGAGGGAGAGAGGCAGTTGACGGTAGTGTATCACACGAAACATATGGCGAGTTGACTATTCCTTTCTACTTAATGTCATGCGTACATCGTGATTTGACTTTCTGCCTTGAAGCTGTGGTTTTCGTTTTCCACGCCTCGCCTTTCCCAAGTTACGCAGTGTTTAGTGTCATGATAATCCAAGGCTTCGCCGTAGTTTCCCGTGGCAACAGAGCAAGGTCGTTATTACAGTTAACTGGCCTGGCTACGATACGCTGCAGGGCGACCGAGCCACACCTGGGATCTGCCCCTTAGCCTTCTCGGCTTGGGGCTCGGCCGCATGCCGTGCGTCTCACGATCTGGAGCGCTGGAGTCAGCAAGCCACGTGCTCCATGCTCTGCGATGATGCGTGCAGAGCCGCCAGCACGTGCTCCAGCCAGGGAAGAGATCTGGGCCGCCACGAGAGCCGATGAGAGTGAGGCGAGGTGAGTACGGAGCAGCGCCGGAATGCAAGAGGGGACAGGAGATCCCCGAGAAAGCCCGTCCGGCACTATTCCCACATGCGAAAATCCGGGGTTGACCCCACCGGAAATCCAACCCGGTTCACCCAGGTTGGAGGCGAGTAGTCTAACCACTACACTACTTCGACACCACGTGCGCGCCAGCGTGTAGTATTTTATGACCAAGTCTCGGGTTCCATGAATGATCAGCCAGCTCGACACATCGCACCCTCTGACATGCGTAATTCGCTTAATTCGTTTCCAAGATAAACAGTTTTTAGCAATTGTTATTAAGTAAAATCTTTACCTATATTTTCTCTAATGTCCATTAAAATTACATTTCTTATATTATTTCTTTTGATCGTCCTCCCTTTAAACCTAAACAAAAAGCGACACACATATGGCTTGCCCGAAATTCAAACACACAGCCTCATCGTTTAAGGAGGTCTTAAATAACTCCGATACGGAGGATCCTCACTGACAGCTAATATTTTAATATGTTTTCCCTTAAAGTCCGTCTTTCTTAGAGTTGCCTATTTTTCAAGACGGGGCATATATTTTAGAGTTAAAATTCTTTAATAGGCTAACCTTCAACATTGCGTTGATATTTTAAAGCAGGTCGAATATATTGTGACTGTTTTTTACTTGAAGTTACTTGTGTGTCTTGGCCAAAATAATTCATGCAATATTTGTTTTAACTGTGATCCTATTGAACGAGAAACCACTTAAAATTTTCAGTTATAATTCACGGAAATTCGCAGGCGCGAAAATGACTATATTGCTACCAGATTTTCAAATGAATAGAAACCTACTAAATTTTGCTTATGGAAATTTATTCGTTACCCATTAACCTCATATACATACATACGCAAACATGCTTACCGACAACTAAATTTTTTGTAGAAGTAATTCTGATGTACGAGTCGTTCAATATGTGTTATTTATGCTGGAGGTTTTTTTTATTTATGAAGATAAAAATTCTACTTGTTCAGATTAGTACAGCCTTACTTTTTCCTCGTACACTTGACCACTGCTCATTACCACACTGGCTGCTATGCTGCAGTAAAACTGACAGCTATAAAAGAAAAGTAGTTCTCGTCTTGTAAAGTTTAAATTTGTGGACGTTGAATTTATTTACTTCAGTTTGTGTTTGTTTTATTCACATTACAGTAATAATTTACATTTCAGTGAAATACAAACAAGCCTTATAAATTAAAAGTTTCCATATATCGGCGCAAAAATAAAGTTATTGGATCCATGGTAATGTTAATAGTATATATGGCGGGAGGATACAACGTGAACAGGAAAGTAGATACTATGCATGGCCTCGGAAAAAGTCAATTAACCGCAAGCAGTACATAGCACTATGTTTTTTTTATTTCTAGTACTGTATTCACGGAGGCCTTGGTCTTGGAATTTATTTGAAAAAGAACAACGAGCTTAAAACGCCTACTTTAGTGTTGGAAACAGGTGAGAATCAATCGACGCCCAATCAAGAGCTAAAGGGTGGATGGGCAGCTTTCTCCAACTAACTGTTACAAATTTGGCTTGTAGTTTGAGCAGCCAAGTAAGGGTGGGCGTTGTCATCTATCTGGATGACTACAGCTGAGAGTAGACAATGGCGCCGAGTTGCAGATTTCGATTTCTCCGACGTTTGACAAAACACAGTCACTAATCGTGCTTCCTCGCCTGAAGGTAGCCAGGGTTTTCTGATGTCCAGTGTGAAATTTTTGCAGAGAAGTTAACATTTTAAAATCAATAATTTTTATTAAAATGCCAGAAGTGCTTAACCCTGTAGCATTATTATACATGCTGAGTATAAAAGAATGCCCCAACTTTGAAGGTCTATAATATCAAAACCAAACAACCTACAACATTGATTGACCAATAAAATGACCCGTGGTACCGTGAAATATGTTTACCATACATTCATAAATGTTCAATGTGAGCACCATGAGGGGTCCGAACGACATCTACGCGATAATCAAACTCGTTCCACGCTCTTGTCAGCATTTCCGGTGTTGCGGTTTGGAAGGCGTCCGTAATTCTCGGTTTGAGGTGGTGAGGGGGTAGCGAGCTTGCATTTGACACGTAAATGTGAAGGGGAGGATGGTTTAATGTTTTATTTAAGGTGCGCCACTCCATCGGCACCTAGCGGTTCGCGGATACCTGAACGAGACGTTCCCGCAACGCTGGATTGGTCGAGGAGCAGCTGGCGACCAGGCTCTTCATCACTGGCCCCAAAGAAGCCCGAATCTTACTCCGAGCGATTTTTTTCTATGTGGGTACATAAAGGATTAAGTGTTTCGTCCACAATTGCCGGCTAACATTGACGACCTCAAAACTATAATTACGGACGCCATCCAAACCGTAACACCGGGCATGCTGATAAGAGTGTGAAACGAGTTTTATTATCGCGTAAATGTCGTTCGGGGCGCTCGTGGTGGTCACATTGAACATTAATGAATGTATGGGAAGCAAACTTCACAGTTCCACGGTTCATTTGATTGGTCAATCAAATTGTTTGGTTTTGATATTATAGAATTTCAAAGTTGGGGTATTCTTTTATACACAACCTGTACTTACTGAAGTACTAAAATATGTTAATAACAAACAATATTGCTACCAATTTTGTGGAAGAGACATTAATCTAGGTAACTCCATTTCTGCAGAAACAATGGATATTGCCCAAATTGTAGCAGCCAAAAAAAATATCACTAGTCGAAAATTTAGTCAACTAATCGCTTTGTAAGTGTACACAGGCAAACCGTCGTTTGTTGTTATAATTTCAAAACTTTTATCTTTTTTTTTTTTTGTAATTATTTAAGGGTAATTCCACCTCCACTGGACCCCTTCCCCCTTTTCGTTACGCCCCTACCTATCGTTAGAGAAGTTCAATATCTTACTACCCCTCAAATCCCAAAACACAGTTATAAGCACGTTACGCACCGGTTGTGCCGCTTTGAGTTTCTTTATAATAGAAGAAACCAGATGTTTTCTTTCATAGAGTCGATATTCTCTTGTTTTCAGAAAGAATGTGGAAAATGAAAGTCTCACCCGTTGTCACAGTGAGATGATTCGTATTTCTCGTAGTACACTATATCATAAAATCTGCGGCCCTGTATGTACGACATAGGAGGCTGCGGTGGGGTAGTAGTTGGACTACTCGCCTCCAGCTAAGGCGGACCGGGCTCGATGCCCGGCGGTCACCCGGGTTTCCGCAGTTGGGAAACGTAGCGGACGTTGCTGTTGGCCGGCGTGTTTGGTCGGGTCTCTCGTTCCCCGCGCCCTTGCATTCTGCCTCTGCTCCAGCTTAGGCTAAGCTATTAAGCGATGACCTTAACCTCTCAATTCGTTTGACGAGGAATAGAGGATAGAGGACGGGGCTCACTTAGGGGGGGGGGGCATAAAAGTCCTCATCAATAAGCTTTTCCTGTGTAAATATCCAATGTGCTCGCGTCATTAACCTTCATTCTCACGTTTGTCTGGATCATTTCTTTCACTTTGCCGTGGTTTCTGTGCTTTTGACTGTGAAGAGACAATCGGATCGATTTTTGGTGAAAATTTCCCACACTGCCTTCGGCGAACATGTTGCACCTCATATTACGATTAACAGTGATGTTACAGAATGGCCGTGCCCAGACACCAGTTTCCTGTGTTCACTGAATGTGAAACCATTGAAAAACTCAAACCGTATCACGCAACGGTATTCTTCCTTACACAACTCTCGAATACATTTGTATCTGTACGTATGAAGACTTATATGCTGTAAACTGAACGACTTTGGTACATGCATGCGTAACATATTGCTATTTTGCCACTGTTTTAACATATCTTTACCAAATATAAACGGTATCCGCAAATGCACTGCGAATAAAAAGTGTAGGATTGTACCACTAAACACGGAACTAACTAGAACGAAGACAACGAGGATGTTGAAGTGAAACGTTGCCCGTACACAGACGTATATTGCTACCATGATGGCAACGGATATTTACAAGAGAACCTTAAAAAATGTGACGTTGTGGCGAGAGGATGGATTCAGTTTATTGCTAGGAATAAATTAAAAAGTGCGGAGAGCAAAAATATTTTTTTTCCACCCCGAGTCCTTTGATGTTTTTCATTTACCGTTTGCTAAACAAAATCCTAATAAAAAAGTTCGACGTAAAAAAGCCGCGTCAAATTTGCAGTCGCTGTTTTAAAATATTGCGAAACACGAAAAATGAAGAGCTTGGCTGGGGATTCGGTGTGATGTGGGTCAGAATGCTTGTCGTCTGTTATTGCGCATGTTGTGAGCGCTGTCTGGGCGGTGAGTAAAGGAACATAACTCGCGGAGCTCGCCCCATTACGGCCAGTTTACGTGCAGGATACGGGATCGTTAAATACAGTGCACACCTGATCATACTTAGGATGGTGTAATAGGCCCCCGTGTCGTATTAGCGTAATCGCAATAAACACCATCGACATTGTGGCACGAGAGGTATGAACGGCGTGAACCTCGTGCCTTGCGTCCCTGGGAAGTCACCTCCCTGCGTCGTCAACTTGTAAACTCATCACGGAGTGAAATATAGGCAAACCTTCGTTTAAGTGGAACACCAAAGAAACACAGAGAGAGGTGTGGAAAGAGTATAAGTAATGGAAAAATAAGCAAGTCATAGCAGTGCGAACATTTTTCATTATAGACGTACATCTGTTTATTATGAAAGATAATTTATTGTTAAAAAACAAATGCAGAAGAATTTATTTGCGGAACATTCTTATCGGGTGACCACAGTTCGCAAATCAATGTATGCCGTTTTCGCCGCCCATTAAACAATTTTGTAGATTACTGACATGTAAACAGTTTATTTAATTAACTGAAAGGCCTGTTTATTCATGAAATGTAAAGTGCCTAAGGCGTTTGCTTACACACTCCGCCACATTAACCAGGTGAAATTTCCCTTTGACGGAAATTCCAACCTTAAAAATATAGGACACAGCTGTAGTAACTAACCGCTGAGCCATCCTTTCTTGGTGATACAGTTTGAGTATATCTATATCGTCATCTATTTATACTATTTAAATGCTTGATTATTTTCAACAGAAAAAAACCATTGAGGCTTTTCAAAAAAAAATGTGCCAAGAAGCCCTCTAGAACACCTTATATTTTTGAATTTTAAATGTCTAGACTCGGATGAACCAGGTTATGGTAGACTTGGGTATGTTAGATTTGATCAGCTCATGGTGGGCTTGGTTAGATTCGGTTGGTTTGTGTTTGATTAGATTGGGTTTAATTAAAAAATAGTATAAATTCATTAATATTTGCTAAAAAATATTTTTTTTTATTGTTCTCTTCTTTCCTCTTCGCTCATTTTAGGGCTCGTCCCTCTCCCTCCTGTCTAGACCGAAGTACATTTTCAGTAAGGGACTTTTTGCTGTTTTTTTTTAAACAATAATACATCCGGCATTTTTCTTATTCATCCGTTAGTTGGCGTGTACTCCATGACACGCCTGGCTCCAGAAACTGGCTCCCGACTAACTTACAGGCTGGCCAGGAAATATGTCGAAACAGATTCGAACTGATTGCGTCTGGCACCAACTTGGACACCGAACGTACATTTTATGTCCATTTGCTACTATGCAATTCTGTGACAAGAACGTAAGATCATCCGTACACTGAAAAAAAAACTTTTTGTTGGCTACAAAACGTTTTGTTGGTATTCACCGTGTCAAATTATTTTGTGGCGATCAAGACATTTTTTTGTTGTCGCGACTAAATTTTGTGGCCAGTAAAAGTTTATTTTGTGGTGACTACAGAAATGTTTGTGTTTTTTGTCACAAAATAATTTGGCAGGGTGAATACCAAAAAAATATTTTGTGGCTCCCACAAAGTATTTTTTTCAGTGTACACGTCATAAACCTGTAAAAACAGGCGCAGCCGCAAAAAGGACGCATGACTGATCTTAGTGAACTTGCGTGGGTGTGGTTATCGTTGGCTGCAGGATTTGTTTATACTATAGCATACGAGAAATGTCCGGCTGGGCCTAGATACGGCGAGCCAAGATGGGAGGTCAAATGGTGGAATAGAAATTTGGGGAATTTACAGAACAACAAAATTGACTTTATAAAGGGAAAAATTGTCGGATAGGGACCGTCATAGTTGCTGACGTGTGTTAAAGGCAAGCGGAGGCCAAAGGCTTTCTGTCGGCTTTGGTAATTGTGTCATCTGCCGGGATGTGCATGCGATTGGACTTTAGGACGAGCTGCAGTCCATAAGTAGAGGCACTGGGAAATGGTGAAAATATGCTGAGTCATCACATCTGTGAAAACAATCTAGCTACTTGATTCTATTATAATTAGGTCATTCAGGTTCTCACTTGGCTTAATTGTTTGCAGACTAACCACAAACGTTCTTCTTTAGAGTACGAAAACTCTCAGTCGTCCAGTGAAGTATGATAGAAGCTCATACATACACGACAGCTAATAACGAAAACTGTTTATCGCGTGTGTAGTACATTGGATGTAAGTCAGAATACAACATTCCCAGTAATGAACCATCGTCCCAACTCACACGTCTGCGGTCATTGCTCGAGATGCCGCCTGTTATTTACAGAAGTGAAAAATACCTCGCCATTTGACTCGAGAACAGTGTAACACAATCCCGTGGCTTGTCGAATTACGCTGCATGTTATGATTATCTGATGGACGTGTGCGTGTGTGGTGAATGGGTGTTTAGTTTTACAAAAAAAAGATTTTATTTCTTTCACTGCGAATTTCGAAGGAAGTTTATCGTGGTATTGTCACAGTATACGTCCCTTTAGTTCCTGTATCCACGGATTTCTAAGTTTATGAAACAGTTTTGTACAATTTTGCACTACCCACACTGTGGCAAACAATTTGTAATTTGCCTGTTTTTATTTTCATCATGACAGTACGCCAATTTACAAACCAAAGGTTATAAAAGGTGTTTAGAGAACATACGTTAGAATGAACTTGAATGCCTGGCACAATTTCCCTACCTAAACACAATTAAAGATATTTGGGATGGTTAGGAGCGCCAGTTGAAATTCAGGACAACCCTCTCTCAAAAATTACAGAGCTGTTCATCACACTGAAGGAGAGAAAGAACCAAATTCTTACACTAACCCACATATTCATGGAAAACCTTCGTCGAAGTGTAAAGACTGGATTAGCTGCGAAAGGCGGACACTAACCCACATATTCATGGAAAACCTTCGTCGAAGTGTAAAGACTGGATTAGCTGCGAAAGGCGGACACTAACCCACATATTCATGGAAAACCTTCGTCGAAGTGTAAAGACTGGATTAGCTGCGAAAGGCGGACACTAACCCACATATTCATGGAAAACCTTCGTCGAAGTGTAAAGACTGGATTAGCTGCGAAAGGCGGACCTATGTCTCACTGCCACCAACCTGCACTTTAAAGACATTTTTCGCAATTTTAGCAAACCTTTGAATACGCATATTGAGGAAACAAGAGTTGTGCATTTTTTCCCCTAACTTTTGTGGTAGCTATCTTACATTTTTTGAAGAAAGAGTCAAAGTCTTGGTAAAGATCGCAACACTCTATAGAAACATTTCTATATGTGCAACATGATGTATGGTAAAATTTTCACGCTCTTTATACGCTAAAATCTTCCATAAGAGTTTAGGAACTGTACTGAAAAATTACAATGTAGATCGTAAATTCAGTACATTACTAGCCGTGTCATGAAACTATGTTAACATAACGTAATTCAAACGGCAGTTCTCACTACTTATTCTGAATTTACTGGATTTCAGCCTATACCTATTTGATTTTGCCGGGAAGAAATATTTCTAAGAAGCCATTGAAACTACTTAGCCGTCCTTATTGCCATGCAATGCACAAAAGCGTTAACTTTGCAGGACTGAAAAATTAAAAATGTTAAGTGCTTTTCTCTCTTTCAGTTAGTGAAAAGTTTATTATAAATAGGTGGTGATAGGTTGAAAACACTTTAGAAATATGGTGTGGCTGTAAGGAAATATCTACATTTCAGTAAATTAAAAATGCTGAAAATTAAAATTTATTATAATAATTTTAAGGAGCATTTATTAATGGTGCTAGATATCAATTAAAAAGTTACTTTCTAAGTCTTTGAACTGTTGTTTAGTTTCCAAAAAGAAGGTATCTAAAAGTATAATTTTTTTTATATTTTTTTTAGCTGCAAGATACTAGCCGAAATTTATAGCTTTCAATTAAACCTAATTGTTTTACAAATAAATATTTAATTTGTGAAAATAAGGCCGAATTATAACCAAATTGTTATTCATCATTTATTATAGTCAGGCCACAAATGTGTATACTTGCGATTAATTTGTTTATCTTAAAAGATAGATTACTTACTTACTAACTTTTCGTAATGCCTTCAAAAAGTTCATATATACATCCATAAATGTATGATATTGTACACAGCACGTAAAATAGCAGAAAAAAAGAGCTAGTTGTGACAGATTAGTATCAAATTATATTAAACAAAAATAAGTAATTTCCTCCAAACAGCGTTGTTGGTATGGTAACAAGTTTTACTATCTTCTAAATATCGACTAAGGCTTTGTTCAGCATTCTCAGCACTTGAAGGATGAGCCACACAAACTCAGCTGCTCTACGCGCGCCACAAGAAACACTTTCCCGGGTTTACCTGGACCTCTGGCATGTCAAAGCCGGCGTCTATCGACTTCGCTGCAGATTTCTGTTCGCAACTCCGACAAGTTTTGCAAACTGAAGCCCGGCCGAACTGTTTAGTCAAGTTATACGGCAGACGGCTTTTTTCTCCTCTCTTCTGCCCATCTCTCCTTTGCTCTGTACGGCTTTTTGTCTGTCCTTTCATGCCACGCTTGCCCCGTCCCCAATCAGCAAAGCTCTACTTTACAGAGCATGTGATCATTCATCGTGAGACAAAGTTTATTTTACGTGGGTCATCGTAAGTTCGCACTATCTTTGCAGACAAGGTTCTTCTATACATTCGTGGACGGTCTTTCCCTTGATAATGCTGCCCAGAGTAACATGCAAATAACCAAAATGCGAAATTGTGATAAATGTACGTACTTCCTGTGCTAATTCAAAAGCACATCTTTCATACCACAGAAACGCGCCAACTCTTAAACTTAAGAAAATGCCATATGTGAAAGCATCTCATTGCTAATTCCTTGGAGTTCACATGACTTTGTTTTGAGGGTAAATATGGATTTATCACGATTATGATTCAGAGATTCACGTGCAGAAGAAAGCCACATTTGCTAGACAGGAAAAAGCACGTAAACGTGTTTCAAATTTATCACTGTTTATTTATGTTGGATGGTGTAAGTGTACTTTTACAACGAAGCCACGGGTTCATTTGACACATATTTTTGTTCATTTTCTACTTATTGAGCATATTTCTTAGTATTACGAACTAGGAAAATGTTTTTACGGCACGTGTTTTCTTATATAACGGTACTTAAAACATATTTATAAGAATTGGAATACTGCTAACCCCATATCACACCATACATGCATGTATATATATAAGTTGACGCATTCTGCGTCCCTATATTTTATTCGTCAGAACACACGCTCTGGCGAAGCTCGCGGGCGTACGACCGCAATAAGGATTAAGGGTTTTGCGGACGTGCCGGAAGAGTGATGCCATGAGCCTCGCAGCTGCAAAGGCACCCTATCAAAGGTTTCTGCACGTGCAACTGTTCCTGCACATGCAGACGACATCCGGAGACAACGGAAGGCGCCAGGGCGCGGACACAGCTGCATTTTGCAGCTGCCCAAGAGACACCGAGATCCCACCACCAGCTGCGCCTGTCCCGGGCTTGTACCGCAATAAACCATGAGAGCTTTTAGCGGACGTGCGTGCAGAACGGGACAATAAACTTCCAGGCCAGAACCAAGGGATGACGCCACGCCAGCTGCGGACCACACGAGCAGCAGCCACGTGTTTTATGACCCAGGGGGACGACAAGCACTCCGGACGGACACGTGCAGAGATGGGGCAAGTTGAATATGGTAATGGACGCTACAAAACCACACGAAGGGGGGAGCAACGAGGCAGTCAGTGGAGAGACGTCGAATCAGAGTTAGTCGCGGATCGAGCAGTCAGTCAGTCAGCCGGAGTCAGTAGAGGATCGAGAATGCATCACGACGTCGACCTCAGNCAGCCACGTGTTTTATGACCCAGGGGGACGACAAGCACTCCGGACGGACACGTGCAGAGATGGGGCAAGTTGAATATGGTAATGGACGCTACAAAACCACACGAAGGGGGGAGCAACGAGGCAGTCAGTGGAGAGACGTCGAATCAGAGTTAGTCGCGGATCGAGCAGTCAGTCAGTCAGCCGGAGTCAGTAGAGGATCGAGAATGCATCACGACGTCGACCTCAGTCGGAGGCCGTCAAACGGGACATGCGGCGGGAAGAATCCGAGATAAGTCAGTCAGACTTCGTCAAACGAGAAGGGTGTACCAGGAGCCGAGAGAAAACGAGTTCGCCAAATGCATCAAGACGTGGACCTCAGTCGAAGGCCGTCAAGCGGGACGTGCGGCGGGAAACATCCGAGAAAAGCCAGTCCGACGTCGTCAAACGCAGAGTCCTGCGTGGACCCGAGAATGAGGAACTTCGAGGCCAGGCGTCGGGACGCCCCACCAAGCCGCCAGCCGAGGGAAGACAGCGCAGCAGTGTCAGATAAGTAGTTCTACACCAAGTGTGAAGAATCTCCCCTCCCCCCCCACGACGCCAGTCGCGGCGTCAAACCATACGTAGCCTACATAGAAAAAGGGGAGGGGAGTTTTGTCTCGTGAGTTCATGTACCAGTTAACCTGTTCAAGCAACAATAAAACTCGATTATATGAACTCACAAGTATAGTGTATGTTATTAGCAAATTGGACCTAGAGACAACAGTGTCGACGTATTTATACGCCCTATCACTGAGGGCTAGCATCAAGTGCTGGCGCCTCACGCCGCAGAGCAGAATCAATACCTACTTCCAAACTTCAGCATTTGGCAGGTATCAAAGTTATTGTATAAATTACTAAAATTGAAATTACGAAAAATTATTTTTATGGTATATTAGCTAAATACATTTATTTACAATTTTTAATGTATGGCTGGGGTTTAGGATGAGAGTAATACACTTTCTATCTTTCCTTCTGACTACTAGTAAATCTGTACAGGATGTGACACTAACTTTTGAGATTAAAACAGCAAATATCTTTCACTCCTGATTTTTATTATCTCTGTCTACTCCAGAGCCAAGTTCTTTATGTAGGGCCTATACATATATATATACATAAAAGCTTTTAATTTGTTTATATGTGTATATATACATAAATAAAAATTAATCTCTTTTATGTAAACTTAAGAAGGAAAAAACTTCACTAAATAACATTATACAGTAAAGTAGTTTTGTTTCTCTTAGTAAAGTTTGATCAACATCTAGGTCGTTAGCACTGGCGAGGGTGAAGTGGGATTACGATGGAGCAGCGGCGTAATACAAAGGCGGGGGAAACGGGAGTACCGAGAGAAAACCCGCTGGCCAACGGCAAAGTTTGCCAAGTTTCACACATTCAAAAATTTGGATGATGTCGCCGATAATCAAAAACAGCCAACCTTGCTGGGAGTCGAGGATTCTCACCACCGTAGCCCCATCGATTTCGGAGTTGGAATGTTTTCGAAATATGGACGTTCTCGATCCTCAGGCATCGGAACAAGAGTTGTTCAAGAGTGATATGGACGTTCTCGATCCTCAGGCATCGGAACAAGAGTTGTTCAAGAGTGAAACGGTTTTGCTTGTATCCTTCCATGATATAATATCCGCATTTAATAATTAGAAATCAAGCTTGTCAGGGTACAAAGAACGTCATAAGGAACCCGCATGACTGATGCCAGAATTGCGTTATAAAGTATTTGAAATCCAGGTTTTTTTACAAAACTATTAAAAGTGCGTCCAATGTGCTGAACTGCGTTAAGAACAAACGCGTCAGACTACGCCTGTCACGCACATTAGAAACACCACTTCGAGGCTCTACAACATAGTTAAAACAGTGTTTTTTTTTTAAAGCGCTGCATCTCAAAATATGTGTGTTATATACACACAGAAGTAATCTAGAGGCATGCACTGAACCTTGCTTCAGGCTTTCCAACAATCAAATGATAGTGTTAGATCTGAAAGCACCATAGGTACACGCACTGCGACGAGAACACTGCACGCCAGTTCAGAGCCCTGCGCGTAGCAGTGATGGCGCACTAGTAGCGCATGCCAGTGTAGCCCTTATAGCTCCCACGCTTCTCGGCTTCAAACGCGGGGAAAAGCTCTCGGCAGGCGGGCCTCTTAACACTTATTTCCAATTGCAACTAGTTTTTTCCCGTCACTCGTTTTATGTCTATACCGTAATCAAATGGTCCCTCGTTAGATAATAATTTTTGTCCCACATATCAAAATACGGATGTAGTATCTCTAACTGCAAAATAAGTTACCTCAGGAAAATAAATGTACCTTAAATAACAAAGAAAAAATAGACTGAAATGAAAAACTGGCAGGTGCGCTTTCAGTTAAAAGTGGTATATTCGTTCAAACTGTAATGGATATTAAGTTACTGTGTAACCACGACCGTGCGCGCGCACACACACACACACACACACACGAAAAAACACAAACAGAGAGAGTGAGAACAACAAAAAATGAAAGAAGGAAAGTGAGGTACATTTAATTTCAGTATCATTGCATTTTGAATTAAAGAAAATATTTAGTTAGTTCCAAAATTCCCTGACTTTAAAAATTCAATTTTTATCTTTTTTCTCCGCTAAGTTTAACATTTATTTAAACTAACAATATTTTTGACAATTTTTATTGGCCTTGTAATTGTACCTAAATAAAAAAAACTCAAAGAAGCAACAACTGATTCTGAAAGAAACAAATTTTTCTTGAGCATTGACTACATAATGCAAGTAAATGAGAATAAAGGCGGTAAGCAACTGCCAAAACATATTTTTTAACAACCTCTTCATATAAAATAAAAATTGATATTTTTTTTTTGGAAGTTATTAGGCATTACAGCAGCAATTTATTCGTATGTGTGGCTTTAAAACGCAATTTTCGTGACGTTATTATTAAATGTATATTTTATTGATATAGACCTACTACCAGTTCTCAATCATCACTCAAGCGTGAATCATTAATGTAATTGCAAATGTGGAAAGTTGAGAGCAAAGTACGTTTCAAGGGTTCTTTGCTGATGTGAGCTGTTCACGATCAACAGTTTTGAAATCAACCTTTGAGAAAATTGTTTGCCGGTTAACAGCACATGCGCTACCGTCCACCCGCATGCGAGGTACCAGTTTAGTTGGCAGGGAATTAAATAACAATTTTTTGGCGACTATTTAATGTAAATTGCACTGTGCTTTCTTCACAATACACCCAAGTTTAATGCAAATTCAATTGTGCAAAGGGTTCGATTGTTATTATTTTAATAACATGGCACATACCTGGCAGAAAATGCTGTGTGTCGAGACAAAAGCAAGAAAATAACAACATACATACGTTCGTACACACAATCGAACAAACCAGAATGCACCACAAAGTTGATGTATGTCAAGCAAATATAACGCTGTTGACTATCCGATGCACTCAAAATTACAAATAAACACCGGTAAGTTACCATATGGCATATGCTGTCTCCGAGAAATCTGCATGATACACAATCCAGATGCTTTTCCATATGGCATATGGCATAAGTCGTGACATTGTATTACAATGTAACTATGGCAAATCGAGATCGTGTTAACTTTTTGCACTGTGCACATTACAGTACCAATTGGTACATTAGTAGCACATTTAGATTCCTAACAATTTTACGCTTTCACTTGACATGGCGCATGAGTACATTCACTAGCACCATGACAGTGTATAATCCATACATGGTTACTTTCAACAACTCTTCTGAAATCCTACTAAATTTTTACTTTCAGGATATTCCTCCGCCTCATACAAATCAAACTTAATCGATTCTGAAAACTACACGGACGGGACCGCGCACCGCATTCGTGCTCTCTCACTTACAAAATACTTCCCATAAGAACTATATCTTATTAGGCATTACCAATAAACCTATTTTCTCACTGTTTTTATTCATATTAATTTATAAATAAAATATAGTTAAAAGTTTGAATTGACAAAAATAAGATATTGTTTTGCTAACAAAATTATAAAAGGGCTGTCATACATGATATATTTGCGAAACAACCAAACATATAATACATGGGGTAATTTATCTATGGTGTAATTTAAAAAGTGTGAATAAACCGTGAATAACTGTAAATAATTGTACATGGGATGGAAGGATACAAAATGAGGAGAAAAGTAAATCGTAAGCGAGACTTTCAGAAGTTCTCAATTTACTGTGAATATCATATAAAGAGCTCTACGTGTGTGTGTAAGAACATATATATTGTTATATATATATATATTCTAATATATATTATATACAGGTTGGTCCGGCTAACGAGGACACCACCAAAAATTTTCGAACTGGTTGCAGATCACCAAATGCTGTTTTCGCTCAATGAAATTACGTACAGGAACAAGGTAATTTGCCGCAAAGTGACTATTCGCAACTCATGTATGGACAGAAATAATTAAACCACATATAATTTTTCCCCTGGAATCATACATTTATTTCGACGGCATCTTAAAGTACGCGCAAAGAGGAATTCAGTGATATAGCATATGCAATGGAAAGTAACACAGAAACGCCAACAAAATAATGTGCAAATATGATTAAGTTAAGTGGGCCGGTAGCATGGGGCAGTGGACCTGTACTCCAGCTGTAAGCAAGCACCATGCGCCGTGACTGATCCTGGTGGGACCGCTTCCTTATAGCAGCGTAGCGCTTACCGCAATGAGGAAAGGGGCACGGACTACGATATTCGACAAAGGAGAGCGGACGGAATACGGGCAATGTGACTGCAAGTCTAATATCAAAACATTACATTTTATTCTGATACTAGCGTAAGTCAGGATATTTGTTTCCTAGTTATTAACTGTACTGAGTAACGAGTACGTACATATGCACAACCAAAATAGAACAAACCAACCTAAGGTGAAATGCAATCGCATCCGCATGCATTATACAAAAGAGCATAGTTATGGTTGAAACGCTTCACATTAGGTCTTTTCACAGCATGTGCTCGATGTGTTTACCATCGACAGCAATACACATCTCTAAACGCACATGTAGCGAGCGACGAGTGGCCTGAAGTGTTTCTGGCGTAATGCCTCTGCAAGCTGCCACAATGCGTTCCTGCAAGTTTTCTGGAGTATTAGGAACCATGTTGTACACTAGAGGAGGGATTGTGGGGACTTTGGCACATCAGGACCTAGGACCGTAGCATGGGAACTGTTCGTACTCTGTCATTCCCGTCGGTTGGCGACCATCTTGAATCCAGGTGACATTGGCCCCAGTAACATCTGACCTTGAAAACCCAAAAAATCAAAAAGAATCCCAACAAATCCAAAAAATAAAAAAAAAATTAAAATCCTTATATTAAAAAAATTCTAGAAAATTATTTTAAAATAATTTTTAAAATATTAAACAATTTATTTTAAAAGTGTATTTTTAAAAAACTTAAATTTTCGAATGTCCCCCACTCTCTCCACCCATACTCATTCCACCATCTTGGTAGGAGCAGTACACCATCTTCGTAGGCATCACAGCCACCATACGCCGTTTGTTATTGGTTTATACATTACAGCAGTATGTCTCTCACCTTCGTTAAACCGCCATCTTGGTTTTTTCGCTTGTCATTTTTTTTGCATAGCTGGTGCTGTCCCCAGCACCGCGCCTAGCAGACGACTGACCCCCTCCACTCCCTCTTCCTATATATTAAATTGACCAATTGCCCCACCCATGATTCTCATTGGATATTTACCCACCTCCTTTCAATATATTTAATTTATGCGCCAATGTTTCTCATTGGCTAATTACTAGGGGGGTTTCTGGAAACCTTCGTTCCTACCAATCGGCGGCCTACACTAACAGCGAGGGTGGATTATTTTTTTCCCCTATAAATTCTGTATAAGACGCCCCATCGAGAAATCAGTCATTTTTATAGCTCTTATAAATGAACGCGTGTTGTCTAAGCGGCCATAAAATCCGTTCGGCCATTTTGGCATTTCGAAGGGTGTGCTCGCTTAGTGCCTTGGACGAACGGGACGAGTTACCATACCTGCCGAAAGAATTTCTCCTGGTCTACGCACCTTACGAAATTTCGACCGTATTCAAGTATTTGCCGGTCTACCTGCAGCAGGACGATGACATACGAGACTGCCTCCCATGCAAGGAGTGTTTCGAGGGCTGCGCCACCTCGGTTCCCGACACGCCGCATCGCAGAGGATGGTGCAAGGCCCACCGAGCGCCCGTGGAAGACGCCCTCCCCGTAGAAGATAGAAGACGACGTCCCCGCGCAAGCTGTACTCGTGGAAGATGCTCCCCTTCAAGAAACTTACTGGCCAACAGTACTTGACGAGGAGACCAACCCAGAACACAGGCGCCCGATGTGTATGGACCTCGATGAATTTTTTAATGACTTTGTAAAAATTTTGTGTTACTCAGTGTGTTCATGGGAACTTGATATTGTTTTATATGACAAAAATTGTATGAATGTTTTGCAACATCCAAGGTTTTAGCTCGTTGAACACGTACACCATCAAGCAGATTGCCATTTCGTACAGTGAGGAAGACGATAAAACTAATGTTTTCACTTTTTTACCGCCATATCCATGTAAGCACCTCGACCGCACCACGCAACAGACGTACCGCCTACAGACGTATGAAAGGCACTCACTAAAGAGGGAAGAGGGGAATATTCCGTACGAGGAAATTCCGACAATGCTGGACTCTGCCATAATTCCCTATTACCCTGTGAATGTGTTTCGAAGACGCCAAGCGTCGGCGATTCGCAATGCGTGCCCCATCGAAACGAACTTTGTAGACCTCCACAAGCATTGCAGCTGCCCGCCGTTTCAACAGCTCGTCGAGATGTACGCCCCAAAACTTCACGAGTGCAAAAATCAACTATATTTCTGTGCTCTGTGCAACTTCGAAACCCTAAGACTGTGGAGTTATGATAACCCGTGGTACATTAAAAAAAAAACTACGAGGAGCCTATGGTAGAGTAAAAATAATAGATTACAAGTGTAATGCTCTCCAAGACTCAGAGAAGAAACAGGTGTCAAAAAACGTATTCCTTGTATTATGCAGAATAATAATAATATTGTAAGGTGTGTGCGTAGATAAATGTGTTAAAAAAAATATGTATTTTATATAGAGTTATGTCTTGCTCGCGTAAGTTAAAAAAAACTGTTGGTAAAGAAAAAAATTTAGTATATATAAATATCAGTTTTGTTATAATTTAAAGAAACAAAAAAAATTAAAATCTCCAATGAGACTCTATCCATCACTGAAACAACCTATGATATATTTTATGTGTATGAACATAATTATTTATAAAAATTAATTAAGGATGATGGTAAAACATTTTGCAAATGAAGGTGGCCTCAAAAATAATATTTAGACGTGCCGTGTAGCAACAGCAGAGACAGCCGGAGTTAAGGTTTGCGCAATTTGCCGTATTCACCACTTGGCAGCCGTGCATAATATATACTTTGCTCTTCCTGCTGAACATGCAGCGGGCGGGCGTGCAGGCCACCTGGAGTCTGGGTAAGGAGGCGAGCAGCTTGCCTACAGCGGTGGCTTCACGCTAACTACATTACATTTACTATTCCAACAAACATCGATCGCTTATTAATTTGTCATGTAAAACTTTAATACATTGCAAAAATAATTCACGAATGCGTATTTATTTTATCATACAAAAAAAAGGAAACATAATTTTGTCTTTACCCCATTCGAGAATGCACAGAAAGCTCACTGACAAGAGGGTCCATGAAAGAAAGAGGGTCACTTAGAAAAATTTACACATTACCGTACTGATGAAAAAAATATACCAGTTACCATACTGATTTGTGAAAAAAAAGACAGAAAATACGGGATGGGACAAACAGAATATACTGGTGGCGAAAAAATAAAATACTCGTCACATACATTCCAAACACCTTTAAAACAAAATTAAAGCCATCGCACAGGGAAAATATGATGATAAAACGTATCTGCACCTTCCATTCATAATCTGCTTCTCGCTTACGCACTTCGCATAAAAAAAAATTTGTATGTGCCAATTTGTACATGGTAAATACTTGGTAAAATGGTACAAGTATGTTTGCTAAATTTAAAAAATACATATTTTCAGGATGTTTTTATTTTTTCTCAAAAAAGTATACAATATTATAAAACATGGAGGGTGGGGAGAAGTAAGATTTCGTAGACAAATTTATTAATTGTTCTTTGTGACGGTAAATCATATTAGAAACTTGCAGCCTTGGACAAGGCATCCTTTCATTATCATAACTCCAATGCATGCATGGCTCACAAAATCCTGAAGAAAAATTTAAAGCAATCTTTACTTTAATAAAAATAATGAATATTTTTTTTTTGTTTCGTCTGTGGATTTGGTAACGAGTGTAATTAGTACAATATGTTAACATCGATTTACAGTTATTTATGGTAAAATGCACGTTTAACACCTGAGAAAAAAAAGTCTCATCTTTGGCAGGACGCTACACTGATCAAGCCCATTAACGCGAGTTTTACATAAAATGGAACAGTAACTGGTAGAGATTTATTTTTGCAAAAAAATACGCGTACATCCCAATGTGTGGAAAATATATCAGTTCCACGTACTTTTCTTCGCTTTTATTGTAATTTGTTATTGAAAATTATTCTATGGACTGATTAATATTGAATATTCCGTTTATATTGGCTCTACACTGTTTAGGTAGTCTGTACGAGTCAAAAATTCTAGCAGGGCATGTCTTTGGACTGTGTCCCGGCAGTCAGGAAGTATGTCGTTCTGTCTGCAGTATCTTGAGGGGAAATCGGACTATTTTCAGACACGCCTAATTGACCTCACCAAATTCCATTCCAATTGGCTGCAACCAAAATCTAATTCCCATTGGCTGAGAGGGAGACGGAACCTTGTACCATGAACAAATCCCATTTTCATTGGCCGCGAAGGAAATTGTTCTGCGTACTCTCCCCACGCACCTATCTCTCATTGGCCACGAAGGGAATATTGCACTTTGCACTTCCCTACACACCGATTTCCCATTCGTCGCCAAAAGTCGGAGTGTGGGAATTGAGGAGAAATTAACGAGGAGAGGGGTAAGAATTCCCGGTAAAATCTAGTCTCATATCTGAGGTGCATAAAATTTCCAAGGTCATGTTGTGAGAGACAGGAAATAAATTTACCCTCTCTATTTATACATTTATCCCATAAGCGTTACATAGTGTACTTTCGCAGACTAACTTAGGGCACATATGGAGCAGTGCAGTGGGCCAGCCCTCCTCCCGCCAACGCACGCGACTCGACGTGGCTCCCCAACAGCGCGTAGCCCTGCAGACTCAGCCCCCTGCTGCGTGATCGCGACCACGAGTCATTGTCGGGCTGGCCAGCCAACCCCTCGCGGGTTCCTGGCGTTCAGGGCCAATTTGAAGACGTGCGTGGCCGAAAACGCAAGTGACACCGCAAAAGATATCTGTAATTATTTGACCAACATTAAGCAAAATATAACCAACCAGCTGACGGACGAAGTGAGAGAACATGGCGCAATAAAATCAAACGTTTGGCTCTGGTGTCATTATTCGAAACCGGCTCCGTTCGATGAAGGTACAGACAAAAGATCATTCAAGACAAATCTGCCAATATGAAATTAGAGATATTGAGGAGGTCGTTCGAAATAGCGTAGAAACAATATGCACTGAAGAGACGCAATACAAATATCGCGACTTCGGGTGGACACTGTCGTCAGTCAACCACATACAACTCCGCATAACCAGCTAAGCTGGACGCCCTTCGCGTATCCTCGTACACCGAGCTGCCTGCTTCCATAAAGAATAGACATGCTATCATAAACCCGCAAAACACAAACGACCACATGGGCTACAAATGGTCCATTCTGGCACGTTGCGTGGAAGGTGAAAATCCGCAGTAGGTCCACAACCACTATCATGAACTAGAATCTAAATTTGATTTTTCAGAGCTATAGTTCCCTACGCCATCACACCAAATAAAGGTTTTTGAAAAAAGAATTATTCGTCAGTATCTGTGAATATTTACGCTCTGGACGAGAACGGGAAGGTTTTCCCCGTACGTGTGACCAAAAAAGAGAAGTCAGACCATTTCGACCCCCTCCTCGTCACCGCCGAAGATGGGAACGCCCACTGTTGCTGCGTAAAGAATTTAGAGCGTTTGATAAGATCTCAGCTGACGGCCCACAAGGAAAACATTCATATATCCAAGCGCTGCTTCCCGTATTATCATGATTTAACACGAACTTCCAGACTGACGGGACAGCAGTGCCTCGAATAACACAAACAATATTGCAAGGACAATGCCACAGCCGGGGGAGGATGGTAGGCCACCAGTATTAATATTTTAAAATTTCCACCTCATTGTTAAATAACCAATCGTTGTTTGAGCAGATTTTGAGGCCATTCTGAAGCCGATTCACACCTGCGATCCAGACGCCAGCCGCTCCTGCACGCGCGCCTATCAGAAGTACGAGGCGTATAGCTTCTGCATTTACGTCCACGTGGACAACGACGCCATCCCTGCGGCACTAACATCCACGCTGAGCCGGGACCCTGTCATACACACGGGGGAAGATGCAGAGGAAAAGTTCATGGAGGCAATTGTATATTTTGGTAAAAAAAAGTAAAGGATATATATGCTACTAAGAAGAAGATGGAGCCGCTCGCACCAACTGAAAAGGCAAGCTACTCACGGGCGACGAGATGCTGCTGCTGCCAATCGACGTTCATTGTAGAAACGTCGTATTTGTCCACAACTTCAGCTACGATGAGAATTTTATCAACAGGCAGCTGAGATACGATACGAAAGACATCTTTATTATTCCGCACACAAGCGAGAAAATGATCACATTTTCGAAGCAGCTGGGAGTCATATTTTCGGTGCAGTTTGTTAATACGTTCCTGTTCATGGCTTGAAGTCTGGCGTCCCTGGCCGAGTTGTTAGAACAGAATAAATTTATCAACACCGCAAAATTCATCAGTTCCAGCCAACTGCCTCTCGTCACGCGCAAGGGCGTGTTTCCATATGATGATATCGACAGTTGGGAGAAGCTGGACGAGCAGCAGCTGCCTCCGAGAGGGGGGAAGTCTGTAACACGCTGACGGGCTCTGGGATCAGCGACGAAGAATACGCCCACGCTCAGGAAGTATAGGAAACGTTCAACTGCGCAAATATGGGAAAGTATTCAGAATTGTATTTGGAGACGGACGTGCTAATTCTATCAGACGTGTTTGAAAATATCAGAAATTGGCGCATGTCAACAGACAAGCTCGATGGTGCACACTACGTCAGCGACCCGGAGTTCACATTCGATGCAATGTTAAAAAGGACGGAGTATATCTAGAACTTGAAACCGATTACGACATGCATATGTTTATTGAAAATGTAATTGGCGGTGGCGTGGCCCAGTGCGTGAAGCGACATGCGGTGGCGAACACCACCTACGCGCCAGAAACATACGATCTCAGCAATCCCACCACGTTTTTACAACACCTCGACGCAAACAACCTGTATGGCTGGGCCATGTCACTGCTTGCCAGTCGTAACTCCAGGTGGGTCGACACCAACATCGACGTCACGTCCGTGCCGGATGATGCTGATGCTGTTTATATTCTGGAGGTCGACGTCGAGTAACCCGCAGCCCTGCGCGAGGAACATCGTGATTTTCCATTTCTACCCGTTAACCAGTGCCCCACCCCCCTTTATCAAACATGCGAAATTAATAACATTAGAAACTAAAAAAAAATACATCGTACATTACCGCAACTTGAAACAGGCACTGGATCATGATTGAAGGTTACGAAAATTCACAGAGTGCAAGATTTCGAGCAAAGCCCTTGGCTGAAACCTTACATATATTTAAATACTGCAAAACTTCAAGCGGCCACCAACGATTCCAAAAAAGAATTTNACGTTAGATATTTAATCACAGCACAAACGAAAGAAAAAAAAAAAAAAAAAAAAAAAAAATGGAGCTAGTGTGCAGTGAAAAGCGACTAAAGAAACTGGTAGCAAGCCAACATTCCTAGACCGAACAATTTATAATGAATCTGTTTCCCTCCTCCATCTGCAGCACGACTTCATTCTGTCAGATAAACCTATTTATGCCGGCTTTTCGGTGCTCGACCTCTCAAAAACAGTAATGTATAGATACCATTATGATGTGATGAAGGCTCGGTACGACAAATAGATCGAGCTACTGTATACAGACACCGACTCGTACCTATATCCGGTTCGAACCCGGGACTTTTGCGAGGACATTGTTTCAGACGCACAGTTCATTGCAGAGTTTGACACAAGCGGCTGTCCCATTAACCACAAGTGATTTTGCCCACCAACAAGAAAGTCGTTGGTAAATTCCAAGATGAGTGCGATGGGAAGATCATTACCGAATTCGTGGGACTTCGGGCAAAAATTGTATTCGTACAAATGCGACAGAAAAGTAACAAAAAGAGCGAAAGGTATTCAACAATGCGTCGTACGAAAATAAAATAAATTTCGACGATTTTATATGTGTTCTGGAGCACCACCGTACGATGCGAGTTCACACTATACGATCACACAAACACACAAATTATTTTCAGAATGAAAAATAAAAGGGCCCTGACATGGACGGACGATAGGAGGCAGTTACAGGAAAACGGAATACACACACTAGCATATGGGTACATTGAAACATATGAAAATATATATATATCAATTATATCCCCAACATTTATATGTGAATATAGCGATACACAAGGTTTACTGTTTGCTTGCCTTGCTATGTAGCTGTTCATCGATCAGCCATACACATATAGATCAACATGCTATAAAATATAAAATGCGTATTGGTTCCTAGGAGAGGGTGAATGAGGCCGGGATGCGAGGGTAGTTCCTCACCTCGGGGGTGTCAAATCTGAAGCTATTTTACTCCCTCTTCTCCCCTAACAAAATAAATACTGTCATCATAAAGGGCTAATACGATGCACTACAATGAGATGTGCTTGCCATTTTTGTTTCCGCAATTTCTTATTCGCTATCACACATACACATATACATGTAGGACCTCCGACCAGGTTTTAAAGCCAATTCCTGGGGGGGGGGGGGTTGCAATGCTTATTCCCCCGTCAGAATTGCAAGGGGCAAAATGGTAGCTATATCGTACGCGTGAAAAAAATCTGGAGGTGACACTTTATTTAAAAATCTTTTTTGCTTCTGCGGCAGTGGAATTACTTTAAGTTTTCCCCTCATGACTGTTTTTTTTTAATCATTTTATATCTTTATTCTATATTTTCCTACTTATTCGTTTCCGGTAACAGTATTTGGGTAATTTTTTTCTCGGTAGTTCTTCGAACCGTCTGTCTATCTAGGGAGTGTTTTAAGCTGCTGATGTCGGTATGATTCTTGATTAATTTTTTTACTTACGTTTCTTCGATGGTGTTTATAGTACTGTGTGGGCTTTTTTTCTATATTTATTAATATTTTTCATCCCTGGTCCTATAATTTTGTTTGTTTGTTCTTTAGTTGGTGGGGCGCATATTTCTGAATCTTTCTGCGAATATTTTACAAAGATTGTCCTGACATTTTTTATCGATGGTGGGGCGTAAACGTCTGAATATTTCTGTTAATATTTTTCGTTGTTGGTCCTGACATTTGGTTTGTATTTTTCCTTGTTAGGGGCTTCGGACGGTATATATTAAATTGGCGTCTGTATAGTTCTGTGCCTGTGTTTAGAATTTTGTTTCTGTATTTATTAATATTTTTCGTCGTTGGCGTAAGCATGTTGTTAGTATTTTCTGTTTGTGTTCTTTTCATCGTTGTTGGGGCGCATATTTCTGAATATTTTTGTTAGTATTTTTCGTTATTGGTTCTACAATTTTTCGTCGATGTTGGTGTATACTTCTGCATCTTTCTGCGAATATTTTTCGTCATTGGTCCTGGCAATTTTAATGTAATTTTCTTTGGTGAGCTTTTAAATTTTGCTTCTTTGATGGACATTTTTTTTCATCAGTGGAATTATAATTCAGCTTTTAATTGAGATGTGTCGAGACTCTTCAATGTTAAATGGCTGTGTCACTTTTTTGGCCGTTTAGAGTATCTGGAATTATTTTTTCATTTGTTCAGCTTTGGGCGTTCCACCTACTTTTTATTGGTAGTGTCAAGAAATTCCTGTGAAGCTTATCTGTTTGAGTCAATTGTATGATGTCTTTGGCTCCTTTTAGTTTACTGGGGGTTTCAACGTTCGAAATTGACCATCCTCTTAAGAAGCTGTCGCTTGTAAGTTTTGTGTGCAGAAAAAGAAATCATCTAGTTGGAGCGTGCGTCGTCGGAACACACCTGCATCTTATCGAGATAATCATTTTTGCAAAAAAACTCTTAAAACATTTTTTTTTAATCTCCGTAATATGTAGCCCTCGGTCCCAACGTCTGAGGAACCGCTCACATGGACTGATCACAGCCACATCGGCGGTAATAAGGAAGGAGTCGACGCATGTCCACGAGATATATAAGTGGAAACGTACACCTAGAGGATGAGCCGTGGGTCGTACACCTGGCTATAGTTGCTAATGTTTACTAGTAAAAGGGGTACATGGAGGTACGGTCATGTGGTTTCTATGTAACATGTGTATTGATATATAAGCAGCTATATTCATGACGGAGGTCTCAGTGCTGGCAGACGTCGTGTAGAGCAGATCGTCTGTATAAGTTACTCTACTTGAATACTCCATGGACACTGGACAGCCTTCAAGCAGCGCCATCGACTTCAACGATATCTTAGGCTGTTCCAGTAGCACTGGGACTGAATATTTAACGTGCCCTCCGAAGACCGGAAGAGCTTAGATGTTATGCCACTAAACGGTCACCCATCCAAATGTGTGCCGCTGAGAACGTTGCTTAACTTTGGTGATCGATTAAGATCCCTCAGTCAAGCGCAAAAAGAAGTACCTATACGCACTTATTTCTAAAGCTATAACTCGATGAATCTCACGTTTTGATTCTCATACATCAAAAGCGGAAATGTGGTAACTACGCGATAGTTGCATAGACACACTCCAAGAACAATACCCAACTTCTTGGCTATCGGGTAAAAAATATTTCCTTCCTTTTGGGTTGCCGTAATCAGTTAAAAATCTAGGCCAACATAGTATAATTTTATAATTCTTTTTTCACATAAATTAATTGGTTTTTCCCTATTTATTTATTAGTGTATCACTGTAAAACTCAATTGTACCCGGGCGAATACAGGCCGGTTCGCTAGTCATATATATATATAGGGAGAGAGAGAGACTAAAGATTTCAGTAATTAAATACGCATTGTGTGCGAGAATTACAGACATAGTTATTGCTATAGTTGCTGCGCTCAATCGTACCGTACAGTGAGCGTGCATTTACTATGTTTCAAACGTGTTTTGTTCACTAATTATGAACGACATTTTTGTAAGTACTGTAGGGTTTATATATAGGTATGTTGTCAAACCATGATAGTGTAAAACGGGAACTGCCTTATATGCCAGTCTAAAATGTAATGAAACGTACAGCGTGACGACAAAACGACTGACTTGTACACACACTACACACAACAATATACACTCAAGAGAAAAAAAACTGGCATAGGCGTGCATATGCAAATAACAGAGGTATGGAACTAACCAGAGTAATTCGATGCGACCGGCAGCGCCTGTATAAGACAACAAGCGTCTGGCAAGGTTGCTAGATCGGTTACTGCTGCTACAATGGCAGGTTATCAAGATTTAAGTGAGTTTGAACGTGGTGTTATAGTCGGCACACGAGAGATGGGACATGGCATCTCCGAGGTAGCGATAATATTTGGATGTTCGCGTACGACCATTTCACGAGTGTACCGTGAATATCGATAATCCGGTAAAACATCACATCTTCGACATCGCTGCGGCCGGAAAATATCGTGAACGAACGGGACAAACGACGACTGACGAGAATTATTAACAGTGACAGACGTGCAACCCTTTCTCAAATTGGCGCAGATTGGATTTGTGTACTGCCCTGCAGGATTCATGGTGTGAATTGCCTCCTGCATACCTTCAGACATTAGTCGAGTCCATGCCACGTCGTCTTGCGGCACTTCTGCATGCTCGGGGGGCCCTACACGGTATAAGGCAGGTGTACCAGTTTTTTTGGCTCTTAAGTGTACAACAATGTGAGACACTAAACTTGCAAAATAATAATAAACCGACGGAGAAAGACGTTCTGTACACCTCATTGCATATGAGGGTGGCGTTGCGACAGGTGTAGTACGTGTAACAAATTTTCTGGGTAGAGTGCCTAGCTGCGCAGCACGATCGTTCAAACTGGTATACGTATTGAAAATCAGAACTATTGCCTCTTTAACTCCTAGATGACACAAAACAGTGTGAGAACTGAAATATGGATTCACCTTAGTGACGCTTGAAAGCAGACTGGCGTGCTACTTTTGCCCGGCCCCATCCAGACTGTAAGTAGAGATACACACACTTGATCTTACCAATCTGAAGTAACGTCTACCATGTGTACATCCAGCAACACAGCAGCCTCGTAGAAAAAATACTACGAAATGATAACAACTGTGTTAAATAAAATATCTGGAGGTTTAATTGAGCTCAGAATAAATTGACTTGTCCCAGAAAAAAAACAAAATAATTCATCCAGGTGGCATTACAAATTAGCAGATTATTTCTGGCTCCGAAAATATTAACCATACAATTGAAATATTTCTGCTTGGGATAGTGGCTTATGAAACACTAGTGCCCTCGTGATGGTTAAAAATGAAAATACATGAAAATGTTCAGAAATCACGCCCAAATCTTAAATATTGCTTAAAAAATAATTACTCTAAATAAAAGGTTAGCAATTAGCTAGCGGCAGAGCAAGGGTTCAGTTCAGGTTTGCCGTAGTAAATGTCGGAAAGGTTGTGTAGGTACGAAAAACAACGTGGCAGCGTGAAAAATGTTCTAGAAGTTTGTGTTAACGGTGTTGGGTGAAAAACTTTATTTTGATTTTCTTAGCTGGAATTAGTGGTCAAACGCTGAATTTCGATGATCTTGAAATTCCCGATGGTCAGGTACGCCGACGGGGCATCTCTCCGGATGCGCAGCAGTCCTGGGTGACGTCTTCCCTATACGTAAGCACGCGGCTTACGGTGCTAGCATACAGTTCAATGGCACCAACGGACGTCTCACGAGTTCTAGATAATCTCTCTGAAAGCTACTCGGAGGGGGCTCATACAGGCCTACATCTTGCTTTAAACACTCACGTCTTTGTCTCTAGAAGATGGCCTGCACTTCCAGGGGTGCGAACTCGGACTTCCCTACGAAAAATTTAAATGTACCACCTAATGCACAGCTAACCCGGGCTGACTGCCTGACGACGCGTAACCAGATGTCTGTCTTTCTCGTTGAAAACTTAACTTACGAATGTTCTTTAAACACTGGCTAATCATGAGGATCATAATTTAAATTCATCTATACTGTCACTTTAAACTTTTACATGTATATAAAAATCGGGGGGCAATTTATATTTTTTAAGGTGTGGATTGAAAACAGTAATTTTTTATGAACGAAAAAATGTCTCCATGCACGAAAATAGAACCGTACCAAAACAAATTTTCAGCGGGAATACATTTATATTTAAAGCAAATGAATAAATTTTCATAAGACGTTCTTCGTGGCGTATATTCCTTAGTAATCTTGAGTTTCTCTACTGCAGCATCCGAATCACAGTGAGTTTGGTGCGAGGTACTGCTGAACTTGGTTTTAAAATTATATGCAAATTATTCAAAAATGAAAATTTTTTGGTAAATAACACGCGAGACGTGTTATGTACGTAAATTCTGACCTGTTGATTAATACGAAGGTGCCAAAGTAAATTAAGGAAGATAGCCCAATTATTGTTATAAATTAATCTTATATCAGGCACAGGTTTTTTATTTGTTGCGCATAAGTTTTATTATCTCTCTTACATATACTGTAAGCCAAGCATTTTTAACGTCTGCATTAACGCACTGTTCAACATCACTTTAAGGGAAATAAGATAGACCGTAGGAGTCATAAAAGATCGATTTACATCGGAGAGAACAAAAGGGAACAAGCGCGAATAACCAACAGCGACCAATTCGCTTGTTTTTCACCATTCGCTTCTGTTTTATTTGTAGTTGTATTTTCACTGAAACGAGAGGAGAAAGAACACAAGCGATCGTGACACGAGTACCTCAATCATTTTGCACCTTTCTGTGATACTTTTCTACGCAGAATGCACTGCAGTGGGTAAAGATGACAAGAGAAGCTGGTAAAAAAAAGTACGAATATGTTCAGAGTACATGCTTTTTTTTAGCAAGTATAAGTTGAAATGTATTTAGCGACTAGTTTTCATCCCACCGTCACATGATCATGTGATATTTTAAATTAGAAGTTACCAATATAATTAATTAGCATCCTTTCCCCTACATACTTATGCAAGTGAATTTGAAGAAGTGGGCCCCTACTCTAAGATTGAGGTTAAATAAAGATGGGTGTTAAAAGAAAATATTTATATTGCCACAATTTATAAAATATGTGTCTGAACGAGTTAAAACACATCCGTTTACATAAGCTGCCGTGGTAAAGTGTTTTTTTTTAATTTTGGGGAGAATGGGATGACTGTTTCTCGAGATATAGCACAAAAGTGGAGCTATCATACAAAACGGTGAAATAAAATAGGGTCTGTGTAGACGCATTTGACGATTGTAATATAGACTGCTAGTAGCATACAGTATTTTGTTAAATTTGGTCACATGTTTTCTTAGATATAGCGTTTCGTAGATATAGCGTAGTCATAAAAATACTCATATGATCACCGTTTTAAAAATCATTATCTGATCCACGTAAAACATATCAATTTAGACAGAGCGCCGTAGTATTTCTTTGTTTCCCAAATACGGTATGAATAGGTTGATTGTTTCTCATAATATGACTCTCACTTAATTTGTTATGTGGTGCTATCTTACAAAATGGCGGGAAAAATAGGCAATACGTTAACACATTTGGTTAATACTTCCATCATATCAAGTTAGGTCGAAATTAATCCAACAACACGGTATATATACAGAATTAACATAAAATAATTATATGTCCGCCATATTGAAAATAAGGTTTTTACCCATTCAAATTGCATGTGTTAACAGGGCATTCCATAGTATGATATACATAATAGCTTACGAAGTTTGGTTTAAATTGTTTATACTGTTTCATAGATTTACCACAGTAATCAATGTTTATGACATCAATTTTAAAAATTAGTGTGTGGGCGACTTAAAACATATCGGTTTACGCGGTGTACAGTAGTATTTCATGTTTGTCAAATTTGGTAGGAATCGGCTGATTGTTTTCCTAGATACGAGAAAAACCTCATTTTTTCATGTACTGCTATCTTACAAAATGGTGGACAAAATAAGCTCTGTATTAGCATATTTAATGCTTTTAGTTGATAATTTAAGCATACCCATCAGGTTTTGTCGAAATTCGATAAACGGTATGATTTATATACCAAATGAACCTAAAATATCAATATGGCCACTATGTTGAAAATAATTGTCTTATCCATTTAAGTCGTATATGGTAACATGGCCGATCATAATATTAGTTACTTGCAATGCTATCTTCCAAAATGATGGATAATAACAATACAGCTACTTGAATAAAATTATTAAATAATAAATTACCAAAATACGAAATTTTGTCTAGATTGCTTAAATGATTACCGAGGTATGAAATAGCGCCCTAAATGGTAAGTAGTTACCATTTTGAAAATAAACACACGACGTGGTAAAAAAAACTATAAAAGTCGGATGTTGTTGCTAAGTACTGTATGTGCACCGAGTTTGGTAAAATTTGGATCACGGGTTCAAAAAATGTTTTGGGAGGGAGGAACATACATTTTTGACAGACATACGCACAATTGCATAAGTGTATCTTTCCAAGGAAAGCAGGCTAAATAAATGAACAAATATCATGCAAAGATGCCGGTTCTCATCATAACGTCCATAAAATATTCCGTTATTCCGTGGCAACCATTTAAACATTACAATTTTAATAATATGCTAAAATAGAGTAAACAGTTGTCAATATTTAACCAATACGAGTATTTCTGTAAGTACAGACCATGCATAGTCAACGGTACAATCGAGTTTATATTATGTAGTCTAATTATCTCCTACGAACAATAAATTCACTTGGTAAAATTCAGAAGTTACTTAATTTTAAAGACATAAAAGAAATGTGAGTCCTCAAAGATTGATGGGGCGTAGAAAGGTTGCAAGCAGCGGTTGCAAGAGCAAGGTTGGAAAGCACAGTTGCGTCTCCCGCCACCAAGGCCGTAGGACCGTGACTAAATGCGACCTAACAACAATCAGCTAACTGCGAGTAGGGTTTATTCAGAAGTAGCGGACACATTGGTGAAGTGGTTAGATCATTCGTCTCTAGCTACGGTAAACCGCATTCGAGACCCGGTAGAGTCACATCTAGGTGGGACGTCGCCATTGGCCGGCGTGTTTTCTTGACACTCTCCCTTCCCCACACCCTTGCTTTCCCTCACTGCTCCATCTTAGAGACTCATCGAATGCAACCTTTCTGGTATGACGAACACATGCGGTCCTACCAACCCTTCACTCGGCGCACCCCTCGCACGTTTGTTTTATATTCAGAAGTTGGTATCTCATTTGCAGGGACCTGCGAAATGGCTTTTGTAGTTTGTTGACGGACTAAACTACAAAACCTTGTACGTACTTTTGTATCACTTTTATCGCTGAATCACTTTATATCAGAACGTAGTCAAATGGGTGGTATAGTCGGCCTGTACGGCGGGATGGTATGTTTTGGTGTGTCGTATGTTTGGTATGACTGACTGGTATGCTTTAGGTATGGAAGTTATGGTTGGTTAGTATGGTGGCTAGAATTTTTGGTTGATAATGTTCGCCAGTATGCCTGAGATATTTGGAACGATATGGTATTCAGTATGGATGGTTGGTACGGCTGAGTCAGGCTTGTTTCTTTATTATTGGTATTCTAATCTGTGTATGGTTGTTGGTATGGTCAGTAGGGGTGTAACTGGTCGCCATGCGGAGAACGCCTGCACAGGAACACGTGTGTCGAACTGCAGGAACAATGGCAGATTAGCAGTTGAGTTGTGAAAGCTGCCGAATGTGATTGCGTGTTAGGCCTGTGTTCGCCTCGTCATATGCAACTTGCTGTTCACGTAGGTACATGAAGTTGCGGACTCCCGGCGCTCTTTTACTACTAAAATCTATCGTTTGTATTAATAATTAGCCCATAGATGCCGTGGTTTGAATTTCGACATGTAGTTCAAAAACACCTTGCATAGAGGTTTGTGAAGGCTAACTTAACGCCTCAAAATAATGCCAATTTTGGTTTTTTATGTCATAGGTTGTCAATATAACTATTACCTCTTGAAATGCAGGCCATTTTCTTCATAGTATGGGTTGCACAAGGTATCAGATGAGAATTCAGTATACACCGTCACTTACTGATTGTATAAATATTTCCGAAATATAATTTTTCTCTCTCGAATGTATGTAGTTCGCAATTAATTCACTAACTACAGCGAGTAACTGAAAATGGAAAAGTTTCGCGAAATCACTGTGAAGAAGCTAGTGTTCAAATACATACATACATTTGAGTTAGATGTGCATACGGATTAATGTGCATATTTTCAGACGCGCTGTGGACAACCACGTGTTACTGAACAACCCGCAAGAAAAAAACGCTAGTTCCCGATATACCTGCTCTGGAGTAAAACTCACTGAAATTTGTTCATGTTTATTTGAGCAAATTTTGAAATCAACCTATGAAAATTTTACTGCCACTATCTGCATATATTTTTTAACAGGCATACTGACTGGCATGCCCCTATTAAAGTTGGTGACGAAAGAAGGAAAGCGGTTCCACATCTTCCAGTTGAACTAACCATTTCATGTCAACTGTAGACAATTGTCTACATGTAGCACAGGAAGGTTATATTTGACAGGAACTGTACATTGCAAGACTCAGTGTCCAGTGATTTTCTCTGAGGGTGGTGATTCATAAAACGTGCCACTGCTCTATATCACTGGTTCATATCGCTGATTGTCAACACAAAGCCTACCGCTTATTGGCTGTGACAACTAAATAAATTCTTTGTCAGCTTAAGTACAGCGCGCATTAAAATTTTTATTTGCAACACCTGCAACAATAAATTAATTTCGAAATGAAAGGTTACAAGTGTTACGTAAACATTTGCTATTACCTAAATGATACATTTTCCTGAAAGATTTAGCAAATGTGTAAAATATTTTTATAGCAATTAAACTTTTTCACTTTACCGACGCATAAATAAAGTGATAAAGCCAATGGGAAAATTAATTTTACATTAGGTGAAAGAATACGCAATCTGTATACAAGTAGACCTTAAGCAGATATTTCAAACTTGCTGACTTTACCGTGAATAGCGTATACCTGAAAACCACTTATATGGTCACCAATTGTGGGAGACTAATGTGTGCAAGTAAAAAAATATGTAGCGGGATATTTAATACATGTTTTAAATGTTTGCCGCATGTTCTATATATATAGTAATGACATTAAAGTTTTTGCAGATTTATTTGCCGGAATTGGAACACGAACTGTAGCATAAAACGCGGATGAAGTATTTTGTGGTAAACAGCGAAAATAGACGCCAAATTTCGTTGTCGATGTCTGTGCCAATACCTATTCAGTATCTGTTAAATTGGATATTAAACTTTTGATGCATGTATGTGATTTCTATATGTCATTAATTGTAAAAGTTTTATAGGCGTACGCAGCTTCCATGCAATTTAAAACAGCTATACGAGTTCAATGTCGGCGGTTACTACGTGACAACATGAAAACCCCTTTAGACCTGAGAGAACATCCTCCCCGTCCGAAAGTCCCTTCCCGACTGTCTGTAAAAAATTTGTAATAATAATGTTTCTGTAATCCGCCCTCCGCTATCTCCCTTCTTTCAGCGGCGCGCTCGCGGCACGCACTAGCTCGTTCTCTCTCTTGCCTGTGTTTCCCCTCCTCGTTTCCCCTGTTACCCCGCGTTGAACAGCTCTCACCGAGTCCCACGCCGGTCGCAGCCGAAGTCAGCCGAGCGGCGCCCTTTCGGGTTCGGAGCAGCTGCCTTCCTAGCCAAAACAATAAACGAAGCGGCCGCACGCCACAGTCGCTGGCGGACGCGCGCTGGTGGAGGTTCAGTGAGGTGGCGTCGCTATCGCGTGGCTACGACGTGCGATCACGTGGAATTGCGACTTTCCCCCGGGAGGGGACGCCATGACCGTACTCGCCGACCGACACACACTGTGAACGAAACTGTGTAATCAGGCGCCTGCGTGTTCCTCCCGCGCTCGGCCACGTTGTCATGGCCTAGGCTAGGACCGGAGAGGTCCTCGATTGCCACCCGGACGGCGGTGTAGGAGTAACGCGCCAGTGTTGCCACGCATCTCCAGCGCGAAGATGAGCCGTCGTTGCAGGAAGAGTGGCGTGGGCGTCGTGCGATGGCTGCGCTTGGTGCTGCTGATGTGCGTGCTGTCGGAGCTGGGGGTGTTCGAGGTGGACGCCGAGTACGACAACTACTGGCTCTCGTACTACGAGCTGCCTTGCTGCGGCGTCACGCACCGACACCTCCGCCACCACAAAGGTAAGCGTACCGGCATAGCCGCCAGCCCGCCCGTCTTTGTTCGCGTCGCCGGCCAAACCGGTTCTCAGGCCAGCTTTTCCCTTCGTCTCTTCGACCAAACTCAGGTATGCCGTGGTCAATCTCTGCCCCGAGTCTCGTGGCGTTTTACGTGGTATAAAATTTCAATTGGTGCGTGCTAACTTTCAACTGTTTGGCATGAAATGCTACTCGTTTTTCCTCACACCCGATAAAACGTGAAAATGTAATAAAACAGAGGAGTTGAAAAAAAAACACATTTCTGCATTAATATTTTAAAGTCACTGTTTCACACATTACATCAACACATTAAATTAATTGACGTGTAATTTCGTCGTTACTTGCTGTAAATTTCCAAGGACTAAGTTGTCATATTTTTATGTGTAATACAAGTTTATTTAGTATGCTAACTTCAAATGTACTAGCATGCGTATTGCAATGATGGTGATTTATGGGCGTTGTAACCGAAAAAATGCAAAATACAGATTAGAAAAATATGTGATGAATTTGGAAACAAAATACGGTCTTATAACCGTGTTGTTAACCAATATAACAGCCAAGCACGGCCTCAGCGGTCAGTTGTGCGTGTAATCCCAATATGCTAAAAGTGTTTATTATAAGAAACTGTTTTGCGTAGTGTCTAAAACTGGGCGTTCCAAAATTGTGTAAGCTATGGCTTGCAATTATCTCAAATCTCCCAACTGCACGAAATCCTGAAATTTTAGAACGCGTTTGTCAGAGTATAATTAACGAATAGTAGACATCGCTACCTATCGTGCCGGTGGGTTGTAATTATTGCATGATAGTAAGAAGTAAGCTTGCCGCTTACGTTTATAAATTGGTCCTCCAGCGACTTCATAGGAAGATAAGAAATTATAAAACGTATAACATAGGTTTTTCTGGAGCAGCGGGAGGTTACGTGTTTTATTTAATACAACCGAGCGTCTTCCACAAAAAAATAGCTTCTTATTATCAATTATAGAATTATTAGTTACTAAAATTGTCACTACAATGAATTATACGTGAACAATATTATATTTTTTTCCTTTTTTTTTTTCTCATGTTCCCGCCGAATTGCGTTTCCGCCTTTAGTCGGCTTTTGAATGAAACCACGCGCGGCTTGTTTAGCTGCTTCGCGACACATGTTGCCAACACGTGTTGGCTTTCCCTAAGCATGTGGCCCACTTCCGCCAACCGTCCCATGTGAAATTTCCTTTGAAATCGCTTGGAAGTAAACTGGCCTGTTAACAGCTAGAGGAGCGGTTTGATTCAGAGAAAAGGCAAGTTAAATTATTGTGTTAGTTTTGCTCGTCATTTTGAAACCTAGTTTATGGATTGTAATTAAAAAATAACGCAGAAAATTAGTAAAATTTAGTACAAGCCGAAATGCTTAAATATTTGAATAGAAAATAATGCCTACATTTATTAAACAAAATTGATTTTCCTCTCAGTTAGTTTGAGTCTTTTTTAATAAAAAAAAGTATGAATCACCGTTTACTGTCTCCGGTTTTGTGTGAATAGCGTTTGAAAATCTAAACGCCATTTCAATTGTAGTGAAATACCTGTTAAAAGCTATTTTTCATGTGCTTGAAAAAATCGTCATGCACAAACAAAACGAGCACACTGAATAATGTATATTATGTATGTTGAATAAAGATTGTTACTGAATTAAAACCTGAGACATGTCTTCTTTGGATTTCCTCGCCGTTTACATTTTCACCATTACTTTCCAAGATTTTTGTACCTTTATTCCCTTAATGCTGTTCTCATTCTGACGTTCACTGTGAAAAGTTAAAAGTATCATTGCGTGAGATAATTTCACGTATCATTAAAATATTCTTAATAAATCCTTCAGCTTTAGTGGTAAAATGTAGCGTAATGATTTTTAAAAAGCCGGTAATCTACTCTGATTTTTGTGATCCAGGATTACAATCCCTTGAAATTCCGTCAAGTTGAAGAATTTTATATAGGCTTATTTTTTGGCCTCGCAAAGTGTTAAAGTAAATCTATTGGGCTTGTGAATTTATGAGTAGAGTTGCAAAACCCTAACTTACATTTTCACTTGCTTTCGGTTGAATGCCGTTTACTTATCACATTTCGTTCATGTACAGTCGCTGCTTGCAAAATGAGCATACATTTATTTGCATGGATCCCGTGACGTATCGTTTCCCGCTCGTAACAAAACACGGAAACTTTTATAATTTCTTTCATGTTTCGTTGATTTCAGTTTTATCACCCATATAAAATTTTCCCCCGTGACTTCACAGTGTCAACGAAAAATAAAATAAATTCCTGTTTTTAGTACAGGTGTCAAGACACACATTGAGGTGCTGCTAAAAGTCTCCTCTCATTTGTATCAGTAGATATTAGCAAGGTTTTAGATTTTATCTGAAGGAAAGGTCGGTAACAGCCGTTATTAGAATATTTTCAGCATAAACTTAAGCTCCGCCGTTAAATTGTAAAAATAATATCTAGCATCTCCGGTGTTTTGATTTAGGATACTAAAAAGGAACTGCATTACTTTATCTTACCAAAGATTTTACGATTTTCTTCTACTTGTCCAGTGAACTGTTTAATTTTTACATTGATTAGTTATAGATGTGCAATGTCGCCATAATCTTTATATTTTTTTAAGCAGACTTTTTCCAACTATTTCCCAGGTGTTTTAAATTCTTCACAGCTTGATAAATCCATACGACACTGCTTAGACGTATTAACAAAAAAGTAGCCTAAGCAAAACAGTGCATTTCCAACAAGACTATACCTGTAGCAGGTCCTTGAAAATGTACGCATTTTCATTTTTTGCTTATAAAGTCTGCTACTTCGACTTCCCTGCCTTCGTAGTTATGTAAGTGTGTCACCTCTAGCTCTACCGCATTATTTACAACAGTTTAGAATTAAGGGCAGAACGTATTGCTGATAGTAGAATAATACATTATTTACAAATTCACGAGACTAAAACCAACCGACCATTACAGGCCTACTGAAAAGAATAATCACTGTGTTTCTAATAGTGTCTGTTTGCCTTCCGGCACCTCTGAAAGCCTGGCTTGGAATACCTACTTTCTCCACATTTCCAAACATTTTGCTATAAACTAGGCTATGTGAAATTTACTTTGCAATGTACTATTGTCTTTATTATTATGTAAAATTGTTACGAACCTATGCATTTCCAATTGTCAGTTCGTTCTCTGTTGTAAAAAAAAAACTGATTTGATATAAATCTAAGCATTGCACTCGCGGCGCAACGTCAAGACTTAGAAATATTTTACTAAATTCGTTGTCAATAACTGGGAAACTGCATACACGTACGTAGTTTCCGGGCAGTGATTATCTACCTCATCGTGAACACTCTGTATTCTCATGTTGACCAGTCTGCGGACAGTAATAACAATTTAACGTATCCGGGAGATCTCTCTTTACTCTTAATTTGCATGTGCGCACTTCTTTAAATATTACAAACCAGCGAATGAACAAATACATAGCGAGAGTGGGCAACTGTTACGCGGCAGATTGATATAAATAATAATTTGGTTAAAATGCCATGGACACTTGACGTTAATGCAGCATTTACTTCCCGAGTCTGTGACTGTGAATAATCGTACTGCGTGGTCGTACTTTGTGGTCATGTGTACATTTGTCTTGCTAGTTAGGGATCTCCCATTGTTGTGTTCTCAGGGGGCTATCTGGAACTAATATCGCTTGCCTGTCGTTCCTGCTACATCGTGGGCTCCACCCTTCACTTCACGTGATAATAGCCGCACAGTTGCGTAGCTCACTCTTCCCACCCATGTGGTGGCGTTCAAGAAAGTCACACTAGCGTGTCGACATTTCCAAAAACATTTCTCCTTACGTATTGAAAACATCGGCCGAGTATTAACTTTTGTTAATGGTATTACTTGTTGCAGCTAAATAGAGATTTGTGTATAAACTGGAGTACTATACCGACATCCCTGCTTTAGGAACACTATAAGGCTTGTAGGCAATATAGACTCTCTGATAGGCAAAGTGTATCTACCGTTGTAATATTCCTTGGCGCGAACCTGATTACTTATGCAACGTTTGTACTTACACAGGAAGTTTATGGTTTAGCATAGTATTGGGTGCATCTGTTAAATAAAGAAATTTTAAGTAGGTTCAAAGACTGTACTTTATTTTGTTGTTCAGCAGCGAGTCATTCTATAAGAAAAATGTAGTATTTTTCCGTGCTGTGTGTTTTGGCTGCCATTTTTTTTAAATTTGCTGAATTGCTGTGCATAGCTCTTGAAGCAAGAAAATAAACAAGTTAGTTAGCATTTAAATGTTGGTGGTAATTTTAAAGCAATTCAATGAAGAGATCAAAAACACAAACCATTTATAATATAATTGTGAAAATATTGTGATGCGGGGAAAATGTTACTAATATTTACAATTTATAACCCTATTTCATGCTTGCCCTACACTGGTTTCAGAAATATCTTTTGTTATTTTATCCATATCTTTGTGTAGGAAAAATAAGGAACTATATTATATTTAATAGTACATAGCGAAATTAATCATTAGTCTAATTTAAAAGGATTCCGAAACATGTGATTCCGATTTCGATGCTCAAGTTTTAAATAAATACCTGTCTGGAACTATACAACTTTCGATCCGCCCCTTTTTTTTAATGGATGGATTAATTTTGGCATACTAGAAGCACGGAAGAAGAACGCTGAGTATATACTCCAACAAACGCCTCATTTGGTCGTGTGTAAAAATAGTAAGCATTCTGTAGGAAAGGAAAGAAACGAATAAATGCTTATGGGAGTAACAGAAAACTTTCTTAAACGCAAAATCATACATGGCACAATTACAATTTGTGTCGCCGAGGACAAGAATACCACTTCACACTGCTGACTGGAAAGTAAGCTGTGGCACAGTTTCAAAGTGAAGTCCATCATTGCAGGATACTGTTCGTAGATTCACCATGTTATTGTGTACGCGTTCTTAGAAAGCACCAATAGTATTGTTTTCTCTCCATACATTCGTGATAGCTTTCCTACAATTTCTCACGAAAGAAACGGATGTAGAGACGATATTGAATAGTTCCATACATGCCGCCAGATGCTGAATTTTTATACCTACTATGTTCACGCAAAATTCTTCCATTAGAACTTAGGAAGACTGAATCTTTCTTCTTCAGTGTCGCAAAAAATTTCCAGCCCATAAATCATTACACATTTCAGCTCCACCAGTCCATAAATGACGGAGTGGGCGCGCAATGGAATTCCTTATTTTTCTGGCATCAAACTTCTTGACTTCCTTTCTGCGATAGAATAATATGCAACTGGTGAAGAATTATAGACTCTGATAGTCTATCTCGTGCTATAAATAGTCAGGAAAGAAATAACGCTTGGATTAATAAATATAAGCATACTATCAATCAACTTAATTTAGGCCTAGCTTTTCCGCCAAGATTATAAATCACCTTGTTTTCTCGTTTTGGTCTCTAATTCAAGGCAGTATACAGTAATAAGAAGATAATGTTGCTGGATGTACATTAAGATTTCCTTGAACATTAAGCGCATAGTATAAACTTAAAAAAAGTAACAATAATTTTTTCTGCTAATTTCACAATTTTTACAGTTAGTGGTGCCGCTGTTAATCGATTTGAAAAAGTTTGTTATAATTACTATTTTCAATATGATTGACACTTTTCAAATAATCAGCCTTTGAACTTCTCAGAGTTTTGTTCGTAGTCTACAACCTGTATAATTGCTTGGGCATCGATTCAAATAATGTTTTAATTGCCTACGAAGAAAATCCAATTTTTTATTTGTAGATCCGTTTTGATAGATTGCGCGGTTTTTGTCAAGATTAATTTTTATGAACTTTGTCATTACCTAAAATACGAATATATTAGTTGTAAAAATGCAACAATGCAGGACATGATGCAAGTATGAAATTGAATAACATTGTGGTAGATTTGTAAATAATACATTAATTGTTTCCGGGAGATATGCTTATGTACGAGATGCATCGAATGGGTGTGTAGAAATTGAAGCTGGCCACATATTTAAAGTAGTATAGAAAATTTAAATCACTATTAACTGGGAATTGTTGCGCATATTTGGCTTATCTAACTACTTTTGCGCATATATGCAACAACTTTGAGTAGTTCAAAATCGCGCAGCTTTAGTCTGTTAAATACCCTGGCATTTGTTTGAAGCAAGGGTTTCTATGTTCTGTGAATGAATGGAATCATGTGAGAGATCTTAAATGGAGTTAAATAATAAACTCTTATAAAAATATAAATTAGTGAGACCATCAGGGGACTCATTCTTTGCCAACGTCTCCGGTGTTTCCACATAAGAAGCACACGTCTTGACTGAGCTAGTGAGCGAAGCTGGACGTCAGCTGTGAGAAAGAAATTGCGACGGTTCAAAACACTCCATCGTTATAAACGTTTGTCATATTTAATTGCAAGCAGCAGTATGTTAATCATCGTATGTGTCTAATCGACATGAAAAGTGTAGGCCCTATGTAAAAAGACGCCGATAGCTTAACCGTTTATTACTACACCACCAAAGACACTTAATCAAGCCGAAAATGGTTGCATTGTATTTGGAATGTGCTTCGCAGTAGCGTATTTACTGCCGGTGACAACGTTGGTCAGGGAGGCGAGCCCCAGTCTGTCTGCGCAGGCACCCTGGCCTGGTTGGAGGTTTCCAGGGGACGTGGTGGATGTCGCCACTATCGGCGACATTTACTTCCGTTTCCCCAGCCGGCCATTCCGTCGCCGCTTCCCCTATGTGGAGCGCTCCCATTGTTTCTCCTCGTGAGAGTGCACCTTAAACCGCAAGTTAATTTCTCATTCATTAGTCTGAATTTTTTGAAGAACGAAGGGTTTATGAACATATCTTGTGTCTATGAATGTTTACATATAGGCTGTCCACAGTAAACTTGCATTTACTTGTATGCATGCACGTTGTGCGTTCTTCAGTCACCCGTAAAATTAACAATACCACAGGCTTGATCTCTATTTATGCATCGGTCAAGTGAAACTGTAAAGTTATTAGAAAAGTAAATATTTTAAAAACATGGCAATTCTTGCACTTTTACGCACTAAAAAAAACCAGAAAGCAAAATAAAATAATTTCAGTATCCACGAATGTTTACCCGAACTTTATAATTCAACATCAAGACAGTGAACTACTCTTCCTTCGTCGTNTTTATAATTCGACATCAAGACAGTGAACTACTCTTCCTTCGTCGTAGGCAACTTTTTCTGAGCGCATGCAACTCAGTGTGCCGTTACAATGCTGCAGGTAGGAGCAATGACAAGTTGCAAGGTTGATTTAAAAAGTACTCATTTAACCGCGAACAGCTTACATTTGCTTTTATGGGCAGATCACTTCAAATGTTTTGCACTCCTTGCACGGATTTCACACAAGTCGGTACATTTAGGCAAAAATACAGGATTTTTTTATTTTGAAAATTGCAACCGTTTTATATTGTTGTTCGTCATATAGTCATTCAATAGATTTGAACCAAAATTTTGTTGAAAGCTGTTCCGGGGCTAAATTCAGAAACTCGGGTCCTTATTGGGTCGATATTTTGGAATATAGGGCCAGTTAAAATTAAGCTGTCAGGCTTACATCATGCCATAATACAATAGTAAGACTCCTAAACATATACGATTTTAATATATCAGACACTTATTTTCAATGTGGTGGCCGTAAAAATTATTAAGATCGGTATGCTAATCTTCTGAACAATTGAACATATTCCAACAAACATTGTGTTCTGGTTGTTGGTCTACTTACTGAAATCATTAAATACGCCAGTTTAAAGCTTCCTTGAAAGAAGTTTTGTAGGGTAGCGATACTTGACATTATTATTTTTACTTCGGTTCTCGGGAACAATTTAACCTATTAAACAAATTTAATTGGGTAAGTTTTACCGTGTTAAATAATGTCACAATAAATTTAAAATTAAACTTAATATTTCTATAACTTTAGAATCCATTCCGACATTATTTTACACGCAGACAGTACTAAGGAAAGCCGTCTAATATTATTTAGCAGTCTCTTACTATCAAAGCTGTGGTGCTAAACTCGTAGTTTTTTATGAAATACCCTTGGTATCAATCGATCCACCTCAATCTTTAAATGCTAAATTTTACACTGTGTGCACTGAATTAATTAAGTAATAACTCTAATATCCCGCCGTTTTGGAATCTATTNAAATGCTAAATTTTACACTGTGTGCACTGAATTAATTAAGTAATAACTCTAATATCCCGCCGTTTTGGAATCTATTGCTACTAATAAAACGCTTCACAACCACTCGTTTAATGACTTTCATAACTGGTGGAAAATTCCGTCAGCTTAAGTTTTTTTTAACGTAATTGATTCTACTAAGTCTCAGAGTACGTAATCAAAATTACTCCCACAAATGTGTTCAGGAAGATATCCAGTATCCTTTCGGTTCCTCGTCCATGTGTTGAGATATTCTTTGCACACAGAATATAATATTATTATTATACAGATTGGCTAAGTTCGCGATTTTTGTTGCCCACTCTCTCTTCGCGTTTCGTAATTATAGTAGACTGTATGGGATTCCGTAGAAAACAATTGTGTGTTGAAAGGGCCCTGGAATTCTTGTGCGTAACTTAAGTTGAAATATGTAACGGCACACCGTCGCGGGGTCTCAGAGCTGCCAACGAGCAACGTTGTGGAAACGACATAGTTAAAGCCACCACACCCGCTCCCCCTTCTTGAGGCCCTCCCCCGTGCCAGAGGCTTCTCCGACCGCGAGCCTGTATATAGTCGTAATGCCGTTTGTTCGGCCCCAGCGAGCGACGCGGGCCGTCTGAGAGTCGTCGAACGCGCGCGCACACCCACGCACTCACTCACTTACTCAGTATACACCCGCTCCCCCTTCTTGAGGCCCTCCCCCGTGCCAAAGGCTTCTCCGACCGCGAGCCTGTATATAGTCGTAATGCCGTTTGTTCGGCCCCAGCGAGCGACGCGGGCCGTCTGAGAGTCGTCGAACGCGCGCGCACACCCACGCACTCACTCACTTACTCAGTATACACCCGCTCCCCCTTCTTGAGGCCCTCCCCCGTGCCAAAGGCTTCTCCGACCGCGAGCCTGTATATAGTCGTAATGCCGTTTGTTCGGCCCCAGCGAGCGACGCGGGCCGTCTGAGAGTCGTCGAACGCGCGCGCACACCCACGCACTCACTCACTTACTCAGTATACACCCGCTCCCCCTTCTTGAGGCCCTCCCCCGTGCCAAAGGCTTCTCCGACCGCGAGCCTGTATATAGTCGTAATGCCGTTTGTTCGGCCCCAGCGAGCGACGCGGGCCGTCTGAGAGTCGTCGAACGCGCGCGCACACCCACGCACTCACTCACTTACTCAGTATACACCCGCTCCCCCTTCTTGAGGCCCTCCCCCGTGCCAAAGGCTTCTCCGACCGCGAGCCTGTATATAGTCGTAATGCCGTTTGTTCGGCCCCAGCGAGCGACGCGGGCCGTCTGAGAGTCGTCGAACGCGCGCGCACACCCACGCACTCACTCACTTACTCAGTATACACCCGCTCCCCCTTCTTGAGGCCCTCCCCCGTGCCAAAGGCTTCTCCGACCGCGAGCCTGTATATAGTCGTAATGCCGTTTGTTCGGCCCCAGCGAGCGACGCGGGCCGTCTGAGAGAGTCGTCGAACGCGCGCACACACACACACTCACTCAGCATGCTTGTTTGTTTTCGCGTCGATGGGTTTCAATACAGGCCGCGCTGTGCACATTGTAACACATTTTTAAATTTGTGCCAGGAATTCTTTGGCAGCTGTTTGCCAAAGATATTTTTGTAATACTGCAAATAATTTAGACTTAATTTCTGAAAATCTTAGTGGGGAACGTGTGAAACTAATAATGTTGAGTTCTAACTAGCAAGTAATGTAGACTTCGNAATTTCTGAAAATCTTAGTGGGGAACGTGTGAAACTAATAATGTTGAGTTCTAACTAGCAAGTAATGTAGACTTCGTGTTTATTATAAATATTGAGATACATACCGAGTTTTTTTTTTTTCTCTAAAATAATGTGTTGTAAGAATACAATATTATATCTGCAAAGTTACGAGAAAATCTTAGGCAGCTNTTTTTTTTCTCTAAAATAATGTGTTGTAAGAATACAATATTATATCTGCAAAGTTACGAGAAAATCTTAGGCAGCTAGTTTTGAGAGAATTGTTTGTAACAACTAGAGAATTTTTTTCTGTGCACGGGAAGGTAATTTTTCCGTTTGCTTCCCCGTGGTTCATGCCTAGGTTAGTTGCCATCGAGCAAGAAGACGTGGAATATATCTTCAGTTTCGCTGCTTCCCGTACACGAGCGCAGTGATGACTGATTATCAGGGACCCGTAATTTCTCGATGTTATATGGTATAAGGCTAGATTTCAAACACTCGAACATATGTATTGCTTTTGTAACTGTGCCGCAGTTCAAACTTAGCAAATTATGAAAACTAGGAAATATCAGTGACCAAATATTGTAAAACCTAACTGGATCCCGCCCACTCCCTATGGTGGCAACTGTCGACAAACGTTTCCCACTCCAGTGTATAGAAGGCTGTGAAGTTTGTGGGCCTCTATTCATAGTGATCTTTATTCCTTACAAGACATGGTTTCAGTTCTCTGAACAAACAACACAAAGGCAACTGGACAAAACAGTGCTCACAAGCTGTTGAACCTGCCTGTTGTAGCTGTTGCATATTACTTCCTATAACTCTCAAGGTTGGTCTGAAGCTCGAGATGTATTTTTTTTAATGAATGTGTGTAGGTGTGTTGCTTCGGAGAGTAAATGAAAATGGCATAGAGTAATCCCGTACGTAAATTCGGAGCGGCTAATGCTGGAGAAAGTTAACTTGGTGTAGATAGTTTTATTGGTTTCAAAATACAGTATTTCAAAAATTATTTTCTTTAAATTTGAAGACAAAATTTGTACAAATATTTTATAATTAAAATATATAAATTCAAAGTAAAATTTGGCTGTTGGTTTCCTGTGACTTTTATAGTGATTTGTGTCTAACTTATAATTTTTTTTTTATGTTGTTACAGTTGTTTAATTATTGCACATCTCATCATTGTTTCTCACAAAATATTCATTAAAAAAAACTTGTAACCTTCTGTAAAAAAAAAATTAGAAAGGGCACCTTATACCAAAGATGCTGATGTACATTCCATGATTGTAAAATACCTAATCTTTACACTGAGGCGGTGATTTTAAAACATCAGTAAGTGTAATAATTATGAAATGTGTATGACGTAGTAAATAACCTCCTTTGAAGATAAATGAAAGCGTAATTCCTGGGTATTTTGAGGAAAACCAAGAGATTATATTTTGAGGTAAGTTTGGATGAAGCAATTCACTTATTTTGACGATTAGTCGTACTGTTTTTTGGCAACAAATCAAGCGGTAGAGTTAACGTATCGTGTACGTGTGTGCCAGACATGCAGTTTACTGCAGCCTCACATCAAGGAGCGAGAGTTCAACGTGTGAATAGAAGAAAGAGTAAAGCTTAAATAAGTCTAGAAAATTACACCAGATGGACTACGCGCCACATTCATGCGCAGTCAGTGTAATATTTCCATGATACCTATTTCNTCTAGAAAATTACACCAGATGGACTACGCGCCACATTCATGCGCAGTCAGTGTAATATTTCCATGATACCTATTTCGTACTAGACATTACCGACAAACCTATTTTCGACTTGTTTTAGTTCACATAATTATAATTTATGGAGAGAATATAAGTAAAAGTTCAGTTTAACCAAAAATAAGATACTTTTATATTAACACAAGTATAAAAAGCTTGTGATAATTGCAAATTTAGGAAACATCATAAACGGGGTGATTTTTCAAAGGTTTGATTTAAAAAATTTGAATAAACCGCCAATANTGCAAATTTAGGAAACATCATAAACGGGGTGATTTTTCAAAGGTTTGATTTAAAAAATTTGAATAAACCGCCAATATACTATAGTCAAAATTCGCTGGCGAAGAATAAGCGCCAAAATGTATACTTATTTTTCGCACCTTCATTCGAATACTACGTTGCGTAATTTAATTTGAATTGATTTTAAGCCTTGTACGTTGCCATTCGAGCCCATGGTAGCTTTTGTACCTCAGCTTGTAACAAAAACACAATTGATTACCAGAATGGAATTTCGACAGTTTAGTTGGAAACGTAACGGGAAGATCAGCAAGGTTGTTCCTCTAGTAGTCGATCAACCAGCGCTCGACTCCTCTGCGAACTAGGGCCGCAGCAATGTCAATTCATTTTGACCTGTTCATTTCCGCAGAACACACATTTCTCCAGAAAACGAAAAATCAAAGGAATGGAGGGCTCCTCCGCTCTTAAAAAGGAAAAAAAAGTGAGTTGGCACACGCTTGTTTGTCGGAGCGAGAGTGGCTTAACAATTTCCGCCCGGCTGCGTCTCGGAAGCTGATTGTGTTTACACTATCAGCTCTCTCGTTTCAGCCCCTACAGACGTGCTCACCCCACCCCACCCTTCTTTTTGTTTTTATTTCGTATGTGCGCCGAGTAGTCAATATTTGCAGTGATATTTCTAGATAGGGAGGCGGCTTCCTGCGCTGGTGCAGAGCCTACTTGGATTGGACGTCGCCTGCCACCACATGGGTATTAGCGAGTGATGCTTTCACGATAATTAAGGCGCGGGTCCGTCTGAACGCGGGATAGATTACGAGTCCTCGTCGGTTAACTTCAGATTTGCGCGTGCTTAGTACACGTCTTTACCGTTTCTAAAGCCAATAAAAAATCCTTGAGAGGCCGTTACAATGTTTCAGACTCGCTACACAACCTGCTATAACCCCGTTTACTTGTATACTAATTTCGTTATGTTTGTAGCAATGAAATATTTAAAAATTGGGAACCTTTTTTTTTATCATATTAAATATGCAGTCGCTCTTGTTTGAAGTGAGTTCTCAGAAGTCATCCGTAACTAATTATCATGAAGCGCTAGAATTACCTCTTGAAACTTTTAATAATTTTTGCAAGTTCATTAGTTTCGGCAGAATAAACAGCCTGTCTGAGAGATGGAAAATTTCGACTTATTGCGATGTACGTGTAATTTTTTTTAAGGGGAGCGATTGTTGTGTTAAATGGGAAGTATCTAGGTGGTGCGAGAAATTTAGGTTGCGCTTAATAGCAGAGTTCATCAGAGTGCCCCGAGAAAACCCGTTGGCCAGCGGATAACACGTGACGTTTCTCACACGAGGTTGTTGACCCCACAGGCAGAGGAACCCAGTTTGTCTAGTTGTTAGGCTAGGGTCTGACCACTGCTTCACCGTGGCGCCCTTGAGGTATTGCCTTGTTGGACGCTTCAATGCGTCCTCTCATCCATGTGTTCTAACATTGCACCTACTTAAGCGTAGTTAATGGGAGAATCTTACTGCTTAGCTGTCTGGTGCAGCTTGATTGACTGTTAACTTATATGAAGGCGATGTCAATTGAAGGAAAATAATTTACATTTATGCTGTGACAATTAATCAGAATAAATTTAATCAATGAGACATGTTTGCATTTGTGAAACCTGTAACTACAGAAAAGGGCTTTTATAGACTGTTCATGGTAAAGTGAGAACTTTTAGGTCACTAAGTTAAGATTCCTTCCAGTAATTTGTTATCCTTCAACCACCTTTTTAAATAAATAATATTGCCATGTAAGTAATAAACAGTGTGTATATGTTACCACACTCGGAAGTTAACGTCTATTTATTAACTAATATTCCAAATGAGAGGGCTATGAAAAATGCTCACTTTGCCGTGAATAGCCTTGTAGGTGTGCTGTTGTGTGCAATCCGTGCATATTTTATGATAATTTCTTCTTAATACTAGCTTTTTCTAAACATGAAAACCGCGAACTAATGGAAATGTGGGGTTATCGTACGAATTCTTAGGTCATGCTAATTCCCCGCAGCTGTACACGAAATAAGCAGGCATGCCATTCATTAAGTTGAACAGATACGTTCGATGTTTAACAATAGCAAATATTTCATTTTGGAATTCTTCTTTTTGTTACAGTTTAAAACCAAGGTTAATTTGTTAGTAAACAACTCGCATCGTCCGTTGTTCAATCACATTTTTAGTCCCAAATTCATCAGTGCGTTGAAGGTGTTCATATATTAAACCATCTTAGGAGAACGTGAATTTAAAGCGGCATATGGACAGGCGTTATGCTGCCGAAACACGACGATATCGCGTCAGAAATATTTGTGTGGGGGGTTGGTTAATTGAAAGTAACTTGTAGACCGTAGTGAGGTNTTGAAGGTGTTCATATATTAAACCATCTTAGGAGAACGTGAATTTAAAGCGGCATATGGACAGGCGTTATGCTGCCGCAACACGACGATATCGCGTCAGAAATATTTGTGTGGGGGGTTGGTTAATTGAAAGTAACTTGTAGACCGTAGTGAGGTGTAGTTATGAGCAGCTGGCAGGAGTGAGAAGCCAGACGTCATCTCGTTCAGGGAAAGAGGCAGCCGCATCATCGTTCCTATAGGCTATGCACGGTAAAGTGAGCACGCTTGAAAGCCCTCTCATGTGGAATAATAGTCAATAAATGTTTTATCTTAGCCCTAGACGCTGACTTCCGAGTGCGGTAACCTATACACACTGTTTATTACTTCCATGGCAATGTTTATTAAAAAGGTTGTTAAAGGATAGAAAGAAGAAAGTAACAAGGACCTCAAAAGTGCTCAGTTTGCCGGCAACAGCCTACAGACACGTGTTTGAAACTGTTACTGCAGCGCGAATATGTGCGGTGAATGCGAGACGCCGCTCAACGCGTCATGTTCGGACAGGTTATGGTAATGTACCGTGACCACACTTCCGTTCGATGGAAGTCATTTGCATCGGCACTTTGCCATGGGATACGGAGATACACCACCACACGTAGGCTTAAGAACGTCGCATTGAATAATTAAATATTTGTGCCAAATATTGTCCAACTTGCCCTGTTACATTTCATACAAATTTAAGAAATAATTCTAAGTAGAGGAAGTTCGGGTATTGTGGGCCACCCCTTTTGTTTTTCACATTTTTTTTTNAAATTTAAGAAATAATTCTAAGTAGAGGAAGTTCGGGTATTGTGGGCCACCCCTTTTGTTTTTCACATTTTTTTTTTCAGAAACTGAATTAGAAGTTTTACCTTCTTCTAGGTTATATAACAACTTGATATGTAGGTATACGGTATACATATGACTTAAATTTAATGAAATATGTNGCCTTCTTCTAGGTTATATAACAACTTGATATGTAGGTATACGGTATACATATGACTTAAATTTAATGAAATATGTGTACTTGATATCTTGATATTCATACTAGTCTGGTAAGGTAAAGTGGAACCACTGGTCCACTTTTCCAATCCTAAATTATTAAAAAGTGTAACTTCCAATTGTAATCTATTGTATGCTAGTGTACAGTTGGTACATATCTGGGCCACATTACATTTATAAATAGTGATAATTAACACAAATAAAATGAACATAGTCTATTACTAAAATAATTCAGACTGTGTTATTGGCGCACATGAAAATATTCTACTGAATCAAGATTATGGCACACCAAACACATTATATATATATGCGTAAAAAAGAGACTGATTAGGATTTGCAAATATCGTATACAAAGTCCAAAGTTTCATTATCAGCACATCCTTTGTGACAATAGTCTAATTACTTACTTAACCCATTTTTCTTCAGATTTGTAATCCGGACATTTTCCACAGCAATAGATACACACAGCACCAGTTTGACGCTATTCGCCTCCTTGTGATATGATGTACAGGGACGGTCATAGGGTCTGAGTTATTTTTACCAGGCACAGACTATAAGGTGCCTTGAAGGTTGAGGGTACACAATAAGGTAGTCGCTCGATGATTCAATTTACTGGTTTATATTGTCTTAAATAATTATGAATACAAAACACCGAGATGTGGTACCTTGCGAGTTGGGGGCCTTAAGGGCTAATTAATGTACTCGCTAACTGTTGCCGACGTCTTGGAGAAGGACGCTAGGCATCGGTGAGGTTTCTTTGAGCAAAGTGGTTGATACTTAGCTATCCTGGTAGTTCTGGGTGTTCCGTGGTAGGTTGATGTCCGGTACTTCGGGCGGCCTTTCATAGGCTCTGGATTCAGTGACGTCTCTCCACCACTGCTGCTCCGGGTTCACTTCTCGACGGACGACTCCACAACATGCTTCTTCCGGTGACCTTGCGATCCGACTCACTCTAGCGAACTTCTGATCTGACTGACTTGATTCAACTGATTAACTGACGTGGGGTTCTGGTGAACCCCTACCTGACCGTCTGCTGGTGCCTTCCAGCGCGGCGCATTACATCTGACTGATCTGAACTGACTATCCCGCATCTTGGCGTGGTGAAACGTCTGATATCGACGTGGGGGCTCCGGTGAGCCCCCCACCCGATGTAAGCTTCTCGGAGTCATGACTGACGACTCAACCGACTGATGTGATTAAACTGACCCCCGGCCCAGCGCCTCCTGGCACGGGGAATTACTGGTCGACTGATCCCTGACGTGTCACGCAAGTCGGCTTTTAACCTCTTTCGACTCCCCACCCCCCACACACCCAGATCCTTGCACGTGTGTCCCATGTTAGGGGAGGGGGTGACTTGCTGCCCTACGGTCAAACATTGTCAGTTCCTCTCCCGCGTCTAACTAGCATTGCATTGGCGCAACTTTAGCTTACTTCGGTATTTTAGCGGTGCATGTCCATATTCTCCTGCATTTTGCTAGGGAAGGGAAGAAACTCGTGGCACAACTGTCAAGCTCTGTCAGTCGTTCTCTCGTGGTTAACTAGCGTTGCATTGGCGCAACTTTAGCTTACTTCGGTATTTTAGCGGTGCATGTCCATATTCTCCTGCATTTTGCTAGGGAAGGGAAGAAACTCGTGGCACAACTGTCAAGCTCTGTCAGTCGTTCTCTCGTGGTTAACTAGCGTTGCATTGGCGCAACTTTAGCTTACTTCGGTATTTTAGCGGTGCATGTCCATATTCTCCTGCATTTTGCTAGGGAAGGGAAGAAACTCGTGGCACAACTGTCAAGCTCTGTCAGTCGTTCTCTCGTGGTTAACTAGCGTTGTATCGGCGAAACTCAGCTTACAGCAGCATCTCACGAGGTCTTGGTCGGGGTGGGGGAGGGGTCCAGGGGAACAACCTTGACACGTGTTAACTACTTTTATGTCCTCTCGGGTCGACCTGACCTGGCCGTGCATGTCCCGCGGCACGAGTCAACTGTAGGTGCTCGCAGGTGGTGACTGTGGCAGCAGCATCCTGAACACTTATGTGACACACGTCAAGTTTATCAATACTGCGATGTTCAACATGTCGCTTTTTGTTCGTAGTCTTCTCAGATGCTTCAGTTGTTCACTTTCTGTTAGTAACTAGGTTATATATCAAATCGGATAGTAACACGCACGATCACAGTCTCGTAGTTTCAGTGACTCACATTAATATTCGGCCACCTATGATTATCGCAGTTTCATGGCCTTATGTTGCATTATAAATTAAGATAAACATAAATAATATTGCACAATCATTCGTGTGTGCTTCGAATGAAATGTAGTTTTAATCAATAACCGAAATGAGCAATGAAACTTTAGCAATATGACTGTCATCCCATGCTGCATAAGTATGCCACTTTAATATTCGGCCATCATCTTTCAAACACAAACATAATCCTCTTTGCAAACTAAACAGTATTTTAGTACCTGGTAGCATAGCCATTCTGTTGAATTACTTCTCGCAGGNCATAATCCTCTTTGCAAACTAAACAGTATTTTAGTACCTGGTAGCATAGCCATTCTGTTGAATTACTTCTCGCAGGCGTTGTGGCATATTAGCAATTATTTTCCTGGTACATTCGGAGCCAATCTTATTCCATTTTTCCTTGAGCCTTCTCTCTAATTCTTTTGTGGATCTATTTGTTGTAGTACGCAGTTTTCTTTTGAGTTCATTCCACAGATCTTCTATGGGATTCAAGTTGGGTGATTGAGGAGGTGTGTTAATGACTTTGGGACAGTTATACAAAAANCCCACAGATCTTCTATGGGATTCAAGTTGGGTGATTGAGGAGGTGTGTTAATGACTTTGGGACAGTTATACAAAAAAAAAAAGCCAGCTCTTGGCAATGTACGACTTGTGATTTGGGTCATTTTCTTGGTAGAACTTAAACGTGTTCCTAATGCCCAGATTATCAGCACTATATTGTAGGTTTGCTTTCAGGATGTTGAGATAGTCTTCCTTTCTTCATTGTTCCATCTTCACGTACATCCTCTTCAACACCTGCTGAAGATATACAGCTCCAGATCATAATACTACCTCCACTGTGTTTCACAGTAGGTTGTATGTTCCCAGGTTTTAGCTCCTAATTTGGCTTGCCCCATACCATTACCATGCCATCTGAACCAAACACATTCAATTTCGTCCCATCAAAAAAATAACATCATTCCACCAGCTTTCATCTTTTTCAGCGTGGTCTTTCTATTCAGCTCATAAATAAAAAGCTCTTTTCTAGGTACCATGCCATTATATCCTGCTCTTCTGATAACTCTTCATATGGTTTCTGGATGGACGTTCTTTCCACATTCATTGAGTACCTCCGTGTTAAGTTTGCAAGCACTAATTTTCGGATGTTTCTTTATTTTCCTGATTACTAGACATTCTTCTCTCTCACTTAGTTTCTTTGGCTGTCCTTTATGAGGTACCGAATCTATTCTGTCTTCCTTCTCAAACCTTCTTATGATGTCTCCGACAGTGGACGTCGGAAGATTCAAGTGCTCCGCAATTTCTCGTTGAGATTTCTTCTTTGCATGATGACAAATTACCAGTTGCCGCTGTTCAAACGTTGTATTCTTGCCCCTACGTCCCACTTGCCTGATTGACGTAGCCAACAGAGCTGCCCAATACAACCTCTGTGCGCAGAGAGCGTGCAGGGAAGGACACGATGTACGAACGCAATGTGCATCGTGTCTGCCACGCGCCCACCACAACAGCACGCGAGGACAAAATATTGTGTTTCATTAACTTACACTGCGCATTTAGTTATTTGCTTCTATAGCATTTCATTTAAAGCACACAAGAATGCTTGTGCAATATGTTTTATGTTTATCTTCATTTCTAATGCATCATAAGGCCATTAAACTGCGATAATCATCGGTGGCCGAATATTAATGTGAGCCACTGAATAACCAATTAACCATCACTAATGACAGTAAAAGTAATGTAAACTACGGCGTGTAAAGTGGACCCGTGCCACTTTAGCCGCAATCGGTAGGTTCCACTTCAGTCGACCTACGCCATTGTTTTTCGAATGGTGTTGTAAACTACTTACATAATACGAATTTGAATAATCTGCCATAATCAGACACATATATCATTACTTTAAAATATTCTAAGTCGTTTTGTTATCTTTATTAATTTCAACACGTTTAACAATCATATATACCTGCAAAATATTTGAAATCGGGATTTTGTGTCACCGTATTATTACTTGCAGACATTGACTCACGCGCTCTCCCTCGGGCCGCGCAGGTGACTAACGTATTGTGGCCGAGTACTTCATGTGACTGACTCGCAGGGAAACTGTACCCACAAAATCGAGGGNCCCTCGGGCCGTGCAGGTGACTAACGTATTGTGGCCGAGTACTTCATGTGACTGACTCGCAGGGAAACTGTACCCACAAAATCGAGGGAGTTATCACAGCTGTGATTATAGTGTTAGTAAGAAGTTCATGGACAGTTAAAACATTTGTGATCTCAATCTAATTTACGCGTATAAGGATTATCATTTCCGAAATGACGCCAGAAGTGACAATTAAGATTACTACGATTGTAAATTTGCTGTCATTGCCAGGAAAACACGGAAAGCGTTCAGAAAATATGTGTGTTAGCATTTTAGCCATCATAATATATATATATATATATATATATATTTATTTATTACATATCGTCGCTGAAAATATTTACTACTTTTTCTCTGGTGGCTGAGCGGTTAGACTACTTGCCTTCCATTAAGGCGAACCTGGTTTCAATCCCCGGCCGGTTCACTCCAGATTTTCGCTAGAGGGAATCGTGCCGGACGATGCCGCTGGTTTTCTCGGGAATCTCCCGTTTCCTCGCTCCTTCATTCCGGCGCTGCTCCATACTCGCATCCCTTCTCCTTCATCCGCTCTCAATACCTCGATGTTAAGAGCAGCCCAAATCTCTCCACTATTTCCAAATAGAAACATTCTTGAATATTTATTTAAAACTATTTTTCCAGTACATATTCGCATATTTGCACAATCAGTATGTGCTAGTATATCGCGGAGTGCGGTCACGCATTGTATGTTAAACTATAATACAACATCTAGTAAGTAGGTTGCTTCAGATAACTCAAATTGCACTATTCGCGGCCATGAACCAGGGCGGATTAACGAGGAAACATTTTCGAGTTGACATGTGCGGAGATCTTGTTCCGCGAATTAATCTCATGAATTAAATAAGAATTAGTGTTGGGTGAGGATAGTAGAAAATACGTAAATTTGTCCTGATTACATTTCAGGATTGGTTTTCAGAAGAAATCCTATCGTTTCTTTGGCCGATGCTGTAAACATTCGAGTTCATTGAAACTTTTTTAATGCGTGGGCTATTCGTTGCTCAATAACTAGGTGGACGTAATTAGACGACAGTTATTAATGCACTGACGACCACAAAACAATTAATCTCTCCCATTAAACGTGTTAATGAAGCTCGCTATGTGACTCGAATCTCTCACTGCACGGGCAGCAATAACTATTCAGTGTCTGGTAACGTGGAACACAGAATGTAACTAATTGTATCGGGCTTTTGAGCGAATTAACACACTAGTCTAGAATATGGCTGTGCAGTGGTAAATGCGCTTTATGCCGCATACGTCATGGCCGATTTGCATCTGTTTCCCGTTGGAGCGGTTTGGTGTTTTGCGCGTATATCTACGGTTTGAACATGTTATTGCCTATCGTTGATGTCCATCTCCCCGTACAAATTAGTTTTTGTTACGCAATAGCTATCTCGTCTCTTCTTATGTTGCTCCACGTGTATATTTTATGACGTAACCCATCACTTGGTGAGCATAAAAATAATAATATTATTTGTATATCACATCGAGATAAAATGTATGGCTATTATTTTATCTAATAAAACATTATTTCTAGTGTTGAATCGTTACAATGCTGGAGCAGTTATCAGAGAATTTAATTTATAGGTATTTAAAAAACGAAGTTTCCCATTTTTAAAAGCCAGCTGTATCTTCTAAAGTGTAGTTTAGTTGCCGATTTGCCAACATTTTCTGCTACTCTAGTGAACTATTTACTCTTCATTTTCTGTTCTCGTTTTCTGAGCTATGAAAGTCTCGCGATCGCATCACATTTTACATTTGTGCACGCGAATCACTTGAAATAGTGGTCGGTATCGCATAGTCGCGCTCTGGTCGAGTGGGCAGAACTTCGGTGACATTTGTATTTTATCTTGAGATTGTCCAGAGAGGACTGCCATGCCGGCGTTACTTTCCTCGTGAGAGAACTAGCGGTACACAAGTTGCCCGCAGGATAGTTTTTTTAGTAACCTATAAAATATCTTAATCTTATTTTTTGCTTCCAATTTCTCTCTTTTTCTAAATTCTCCAAGCACAGTATAGTATTGAAGACGCACAAAAGATTTTTGACACGTCGTGAAGAACACATACCAACTGTTCATTTGTTATGACGGAACTGACATTCAAGACTGCAGCTCTGTTTTATTGGTTTACTTGGGACACTAGAAGACGACAATGGTTCTGCGATCGTTTTTATCATCTCGGCACATGCAGAAATGAACCGAGTATGAGCTACGTAAGCTGACACATCCTCTCCCAACACTGACAACGGCTCTCTGAAGGCCACAAATACCTGGCAGCCCAGCCTGCTCACTATTGTGAAAGATACAAAGGCAACAGAGCTGGCCTGATAGAATGCGCACACCACTTACTGTACTCCCCAGATATCCTGCGCTTGGGTTGACGCGGCCCTGCCAGTTGCAGCTGATATTAGTAACGGCCCGGCTGTGTTGTACAGACTGTTACAAAAACATTCGGCGTGCATCGGACAACGCGCAACTGATAATACGGAGACTAATGTTTTTAGCACGGCATTCAGGTTTCGTCATGCTGCGCGCGCAGATAACTCTTCCCTCACCGGCCGCTCCAGGCTTCACGTAAACTCACCTGCCAGGAATTGTGGTACTAACAGTACGCATAAGATTGTGGTGACTTTGTCGAAGCCTTGTGAACCGAGTTCCGGCGTCTGATCCACAGTCATAAACGCGAAAAGAACATCTAAATATCTATAAACAATCGGGAAGGGGGGAGGGGAAGAACTCGTTAGTGTGGAAGTCCCCAAGCTCTCGGGACAGCTTCAAACATACTCAAGAATGTCAGTTACACATATTCGTACCGCCTATTACAATTACAGCTTAATCTGTGCTGATGTTCACTTAGAATTGCGAACACCCATCGAGCTAATAGAGCACCGGAAGCCGGTGAAGATGAAGCGAGATGAGAATGAAACAGCGGTGGAATGAAAAGAAGGTAGAAATTTGAGTTTCCTGAGAAAATCCACTGTCCGCCACGTTTCCCACATGCAAAAATCCAGGTGATCCTGTCAGGAATCGAACCCAACTCGCCTTATTGGGCTGTGAGCAGTCTGTCTATTACACCACCGCGGCCACACGGCGGCCAGGTGATAGACTTGTCCTACTTCAAACTGAGTACTGCGTTATGTACGGACAGTTCGGCGAGGATAAATCCTCTGTCGTTTTGACCACTGCCGAAATAAAATTAATATATGAATCGTTTATTTCTTGTATTCTTTATACTACTGCACATTGAAAAAAGCAAATGGCTAGTACAAATGTATTGGCTCTTTTACTCTGATATAATAAAACCTACAGCCAACTTGTGACGCCCAGTGACTGGCGGCTTGCCTTTGTAATCTACGTCATATTCAGTGGCGAGAATTGACACTATGGAGGTTTCCAGGCAATGAGTTCTTATTCACATTCCCGTCTACACAATCATTTTCCTGTGCGAAACGTGACGCGCCGTTCATGGCAACAGATTTTATGCTCTTACTGCAGTTTTTTTCTTCTGCCACAGCATTTAAGTTTTTTGTAGTGGTCTCGAAAATCAGTTTTAGGTTAAATTTGAGTTTTTGATAAACTACAATGCCCGACTGGCTGAACGGATTCGGCAAATAAATTTTTCTCTCAAATGTTCCTCTTTGACTTGCCTTCTGAAATACCTAAATATTTTTTGTACGGTAGTGCTTTTTCGAGCATGAACGTACAAATGAGCGAGTGACAGCTTCCGTCCATTATTTCTCGGTAAATACACGTGCCCGCTATAGATGATCGATTTATTACGTAACTGTGCGCTAATTTTGGAACATTCTTTACGTCACATGTTCATAAATGGATTAGTAAGAAAACGCTTAACTTCATACAAAAATTGTAATCATGACGGTAATGTGGGTGATTCAGCACTCTCGAAGTTACAGTTCACTACCAACGGTACATTACATTTACTATATAAGTAATATGGAGAAATGGGAGTAAAAATTAATTGGCTTTTTTTGTCAACTAATTTCTTTAGAACATTCACGGGCGTTGCACGTGGTACCCACGTACTAGAACAGATTTCCAAGTTAATTTTTAAAGCCCGAAATCGTGCAAGAGCGTGCCTTTGCGGTAAATAGTTCATCTGAAGGTATTTGCATGTACCGATTTAAGCTGGGGGTTTACTGTTACCATATTTTCCTTTCTTATTATTTTTATTATAATCAAACTTTCTCTGTTAAAGTATTAGCGTTACTTGTTAGTAGGGCGGGGTTGTGATGGAACTTCCTGCAGATGAAGTGAAACGATGTAACGTGTAGCTGCGTGCCTTGCTAACGTAACGATGGCCACTTTTACAGGCACGCTACTCTAGTTGCATTCTACAAAAATTGTAATAAATCCTTCCTGTGTTTCACCAGACTTCGGCTCTCTCGTCCGCACTTATTGGGTAAAGTTTCCCCGACCTGCCGCCGACGGTAAATGGTATTCAGTCACGAATGAGTAGCTGCATTCGGCGGTTGTTATGCTATCGAGTCGTGGATCTGTGTGTGTTCGTGCGGGAGGGAGGGTTATTGCGACCCCCCCCCCCNTTTACAGACTACGGCTGGATTGAACACGTCAACAAACAATCTCGTATGCCTCGTTACCGCGCTGCCTCCACGCAACTCTGTCTACGCAACCAGGATAAAGAAACACTGCTTCTTAACTGTGCCGGAGTCGCGGTACATCTGTATGCGCAGAAACTGGTCAACCCTCTTTCTTCCCTGCTTTTATAATGCTTCCAACGTACTGGAGAAGAGAGGTTTGGGTGCCTATTAACAACGAACTTATGAGAGTTGATGAGGGCGAAGCGAGATAAGTATGCAGCAGCGTCGGAATGCAACGGCGCGGGAAACCGGAAAACCAGTCCGTTACGATTTCCACATCTAGGATGTGGGTGCGACTCCGCCGGGAATCGAACCTGGTTCACCTAGGTGAAGGGTGATTTTATGTTAATGCCGGCTCTTCGTTACTTCCTTCAAAGGGTCTACAAAATTACATTACCGTAAAAAAACAGTAGCAAAAAAACTAATATCATAATAATATAATCATAAAAAGTAAATACATGTTCTATTTTTCACTGACGACCTTAAATTCAATTTTCGCTTTTCAGAAACGAAGTATTGTACGTTCCTGCGTGCGGCCACTTTCATGGGAAGTTAAAAAAATAAACCTTTATATCCGTACTTTTATTTATTGTAAAATTTCTGTCTAAAATAATTTGTATTTCGCTTGGGGCAAAATTATATTTTTTGTACATACCATTCGTGTGCAATTCAGTGTATATTGACGAACTGAATTTTTTTGAATGTAGGCCAAGTATAAAAACTAAACTGCACGTTCTTTATGTAAACAAAAATTGTGCCAAGTTACCGATAAATAGTAAGAAATATTAAGCGAGACGTGTTTTTGAAATGTTCGTTATATTCACATCCTCTGTTATTAAAAACATGTTAATATAAAGTTAATAGTTTTAAAGAATCATTTTAGTGTGTCAGTGTATAATTAATTACTTCTTATTTTTAGAATTTTAATTGGGCGATTGTTTTGCTACGTATGCAAAGTTTTAATTATATTAGTAAAATTATTTTCACTTTGAGAACGAGGTAAATAGGAGTTCTGCGGTAGCCAAAATACCGCTCACTTTGTTTTATTTTTCACAGGAGAAGTGGAAGGATTGCATAATTAATGATACTCGAAATAATTAATTATTTGGTACCGCGATGTTAACGCAGTATGCGGTTAAAATTACAGGAAGTTTTTTTTTTCCCGCGGAAACCGCGTTCAGTGAAATTACCGCGCTAGTGCAGAGCGCACGAAACGCACGTATAAAAAAAGTAGCG